>FWCC01000165.1:0-19973 GCA_900169235.1 Zarea fungicola
AAAACAAATAACCTCACACTGTGTCTTCTAGCTACGGACTTTGTCTCTCTCTCAAAAGACATGCCCTTGACCGTCTCCTATGGCCCTGTAGATGGCATTTGCTACATGTAGGAATTCCCTTGCCAACTAATTGCCCTTCCGACTCCTCTTGCGGCTCTTCCTGCGGCTCCTCCTGCGGCTTCTCTTGCAATCGCTCTTGTGGCTTCTCTTGCAATTGCTCTTGCGGCTGCTCTAGCTGATGGTTATGTTGATCGGAACAATCACCAGTACGGTATCGAAGGTGCCACATTTCAGCCCATGATTCTTTTGCGATAATAGCAAATTGACAGCCAAAACGAAAGCGACTGCAACAATAAGTAATAGTTTGGCGACCAGAGCTCTCTATTTTTGACCTTCTGATTATGACCTTGAAGCCTTGTATAGTCGCTTGAATTTGAAGATCTAGAAAAAGCTCCTCAATTGAGGAATAGTCCTGTTGAGGAAGAGAAGAAAGAAAATCCATGGTGTTTAAGGTAGAACCCAGCCCGTAGCTAGAAGGCACAGTGTGAGGTTATTTGTTTTNNACCGGTGCACCTATTGGGCGCCCAAGTTCAGCCGACGATTAGTCATCTCCGCTCAGCTGGTCGCATTCTTGTTTTTTCATCGCTCAATGATGGATTGCCCTAGAATTAGATAGGGTCATGGCACGGCTGGCAGCCGTCTCGCCCCGCAGCGGCCCGGTGGTTTCTCTTCCGCGATTGCATATTCAAGGGCGTGTTTTTGGCTTGTCTTCGTCAAATGTTGCTTTCAAATTGACACAACAATTGAGGATGACAAAAAATTACTTTCTCGATACTAATTGGGTAGAAAACGCTTTGTTGGGTTACACTCTAAAGATACTTCAGGAACAAGCAACTTGGTGTGCTTACCTGCATCATTTCTCCGAGTTTACTACCATTGTTTTTGAAGGCCTGTATTAACAATGCGTATTACTAGCGAATTCAAACCGGTGAAACGTGCACAATCATTTAAATAACATTCCTACTCCCTTCATCATTAACGTCGTCGTCGCCGTGAAGGATTGGCGACAAACTGTACTACCGTCCTACCTTGTCACTCAGTCATCGCCTTCCGGGTGGAAACTTGATGGGCTCTGCTGGCAAGGTGAGAAAAATTCGTGGCGCCAGAGGTTCCAGCATGAGAGACAAAGACTTGTGAGTCAACAAATCAAGTGGCGAGAATAACATGAAATGAAGTGGAATAAATAAAAGCATAGTCGTCTTGTTCTTTGTCAGCGCGACTTTTACATTGCCCTTTGTATTTAGTACATTGTCGGAATCTGTTTCTTGTGTGTGTCCATTCTGTTCTGTGGCGTCCAAACTCTCGGGATGTGTGCGCGCATATTCCCGGTCTGCATAATAAGTGATTTCCCACTCACCAAATGAAATAAAAAAAATTGACAATCAAAAAGCAGAAACACCAAGGAGAAAGTCCAAATCCAGTCAAAAACAAGCGAGAAGAGTAGTTGAGCCCCTCCAGGGGAATCCTGATATAACAAGATAGGAGAAGACAATAAAGATGGAAAAGAAAGAATGCCAAAAAAAAAAAAAAAAANNAAAAAAAAAAAAGAAAGAAAGAAGGAAAGAAGGAAAGAAAGAGCGAAAGCAAGAGCACACCTTTTTTAGCGTCCTCGGCCCAAATCGTGTGACATTTCTAGGATGCGATGGTGCTTTTGTAGTTGTCAGTCGTTGTAGCTAGTTTAGCTGCTAATATTGTCATATGTGACGAGGCGAACTCAATATTTGAGGTGGTGGGTATTCTAGTATTGCGTTGAAGTCTTTCTTGTTCACAAATTGTAGATTTTTAGGCCGGCAGTTGAAAACGGTGTGAGGGCAGCCGGGCTGGGCGTGAGATGAGTCTGGCCCATGGAGGGTTGCTAGGATATTGGCGTTCGCGACAGGCAGCTAAAATGGTATTAAAATTGGCTGCTTGTGGTGTAGCGTAGCTCTTAAACGGTGTAGGGTGTGAAACCTACAGCATATGTCATCACCTCTGGACAACGTTAATAATGTAGGAAAGGGGACCAGCTACAAAACAAGGATGTGGTCACTGACCGATATTGTTTGCTGACAACTGTAGGTGGACACCGCTTCTCAGTCTCTATGTACTTGTGGCACCATGATTCGACAAGGTGGTAGTGGTGCCCGCAACTCAGCTCCCTCTGTAAAACGGTTAGGAACAGACGGCGTAAACGCCAAGAAACATGTGCATGGATGGCACAAACATAGATATAATTACACATGGTAACTTTTGGTCGAAGGTCTCTCAGAGAAGTTTTACAAACCATACGACGATGGTAGTGAAAAGAGAGTTGGAGGTTGCAAGAAAAGGAAGATTTGCCATGTGTCAATGAGAGATTTAGTGCTTTGATGCACCGAGGCTCGTCTGACGGTCGTGCCACTCTAGCCTATTTTCGACATTATAAAATGGTATATTTCCGTTTTGGGCGACGCAGATACCCTCCCATACGGGGGTCAAAAAAAGTTGCCGCACTACCAAACTTGCCATAAGTCGCAGGATAATAAACACTTCAATATAGCAAAATAATTAGATTTAAATAAGGAAAAACTTACGTCAAGCTATTTGGTCATTATAATAACGTATTGGATTTTACTAGCAGTTCTTTTACTGGTTTAATGGTGCTATTGCGTAAGAGAAAGGTAGCCTTGATGAAGACTGTTAGGGGAGCGGTAGCTTTTTTCGTCCCCCTCGCACGATGGCAGTGGTTGCGCATGAAAGTGGGGATGCGTGTGGATGCAGGGGGGCAAACTTGCCTTCACACTGGGTTTAACGGCCGGCGACAAAACGGAGACAGAATCCTGCTGAACCACGATCACATCCGGCCGCATGAGTGAGACGCATTCCCACCGTGCCCAATCCTCCTGGGCACAAGACTTCAGCTTGTGCGTCCCCATGGGCACGATACAACGAGGACTCCAGTAAGTACTAAGTACCCTTGTCGTCTCACGTAGCGATTAATTGGGCGGCGTTGTGGAGAACCGAAACGATTCCTCCGGCCCAATGTTACATGTCGTGCCCACAAAGTTCTCCAACTAGCATCGATAGCTTAGAACCCTACCGGTAACGCCATCCATCTTGTACTCTCATTTGGACGTGAGGAAACACCGGCACCCATGGCAAGTCCCACCAACTCCTGCGGGTATGCCAAGGGCGATGCCTGTAGGAAGGCCGTGCGCCGCTCGTTTGTGTCATCTCATTTGATCATTTCACACCGTAGCAACTGTGGCGCCTACCTCTCCGTCATTGTAGTCAAAGGACATCCGTCGCTCTGCCTCGTTGCGTCAGGGGCCAAGCAAGGTACATTTCGGCTGGGGTACTCCCACTGAGGCAGCCCAACCCTGCCCATGACAGCTTGTACCTGTCCGCTCCGTCACTCTCAGAGGAACATCAGTTGATGGACATTTCTCGCCAAAGCAAATTGGCCCCACCACGCCACTGAGCTCAAGATCATGGGACTGGACTCTGAGGTACCAGCGGCCAAGTCTGCTCCTCTACATTGGTTGAATTGTGCACACTTATGCAGCTCTGTACAAGCCACGAGATGCGGGTCTGCATTACAATGCTGGGGGTGATCCGTGTTTGAGAAAGACTATCATCAGCGTCCGGCTTGACACTTTTATTGCAGTAGAGACCCCATTGGACTGAGAACGATTCAAAGATCATACAAATATAAAATGATGAGACTAGTAGACAGATATGGTTTCACTGTTCGCGGGCCAAGTTGAGGGGCCGAGTTGGAGGGTTGAGTAACAGCGTCGCTGACAGCAATGGGCTGTATTGGCCGAGTCTTTCATGCCCTAATACCTGCAGCATGCTCTCCCAGTTTTAGTCTGGGTTCCAAGATCAAGTTACCGGGCTAGATTCCTCTTGCTGCTTTGGCACTCCGCTTCTTGACGACGGAGCCGTACTGCAGACAAAGATTCTCCCTTGCTCAGGTTCTTTCCTACCCCCACAACGCCGAATTATTAGGCAGGTTGCATGCCGGCGACGTCACAAGATCTCACAGTTGGGCCTATGCCGTTACCGGCATGGGCTGCCCTTCCCCTCCTACGATGAATAAACTTTGCAAAATATCGCTATCATACTGCACATGTGCTGCATTTAAACGCCTTTTTCCTTTATCTTCACTACCATACAAGCTTGAATCTGTCTGCCGCCATGGATTCGGCCCGAGATCTTGCTTTCGTTCCCTGCGCCGCTACGGCGAGCGGATTACTCTATACCAAGAACTCTCAAATTTTGTATTTTCAGTTCGAAGACAAGAAGCCTCGTGTATTCACCCATCACACGTGCGAAGTTTTGCTGCTCTCTGTGAATAGCAACAGCCAGGATAACCCTGGCAATCGGCTTGCCAGCTGCGATAGCAATAGTCGGCTGAGTATCTGCAATCTGCTAACTGGCATTGTGCTTTGTGAGCATGATCTTCGAACCCAAGTAAAGACTCTTGCGTGGATGAGTGATGGTCGTGTTGTTATGGGTATAACCCAATGCTGTGTTTGTAGATTTACACTGACTTGTCAATAGGTGACGCAGCCGGTATCGTCATGACTTTTGACCTAAACTCGAAGAATATCATCACGTTGCCTATAAAACCAAGAAAAATAGCCATTACTGCCTTGGCTCCGTTGGATGACTGCCGTACATTTGCGATCGGGTTTGTCTAGCTTCACCAGCATCCGCGCATAATATCTAACTTGTGACAGATATCAAGACGGATCTCTGCTCCTCTTTACCCTTGACCCAGAATCTGGAGCACCAACTCTAGTCACTTTTACACTACCATCCGCAATTATTAACGTGGCGTGGCATGCTCCCTCAATACTACAAAATCTAAACTGCCTTGGTTTACTTGCCATCCAGACCCAACTCGGCGCCTTACAAGTCTGGAACGTGGCAAAATGTCTCAAAGAATCTGCCATGCTACGTTGTAAGAATGTTGATCTAGATGATGCGCATCACCCAGCCAGTCACCGTTGCATGGGTTGGGCGAGTAATGGCTATGTTTTTCATGGTTCTCCGGAGTACGCGTCCAGATTGAGTGCTGACCATCATCCATCGCTGACTAAATGGCGCACAGTAAATTACACTTCTGGGACGTCAAGCAATCAAAAACCAACACGACAACTCTTAATCTGGCTAGCAAGGCTAAAGGCATGGCTATAGTTTGGAAAGATGCGCACGTCTTCACATTTGGTATTGACCAAAAAGTTCGTCATTTTCAACTGACAGAAGAACCGGCATTACGCATTAGCAAAATCGGTACATGGATGCCACTTACAAACACGAGATAGAGACGTCGACTTGTTACCAGGCTGAGTTGGTCATGAGGCCAAGTGAACATGGGACGGCAATTGTGCTGTCTGCCGACAACCACTGTAAGGGTCTGAGATCTATAAATTCTTTCTGGGGCCTTACATCTCTTTCAACTTAGCCGTTATTGAGACTAAATGCATATTATCAGCATATTACTGTACTTAAAATTTGTATAGTTTTATTACGTAGGTAACGCGCGCCCAATTGGCTTTTCTTCATATCTACTGCCAAGATCACCGCATGAATTGGTATGAATTGTAATTGGCAGGTCCCACAAAGACAAGGGATTGTTGAGGCACGACTACTCCATGAACAGGTCTCAGCTCTACAGATATTTTATCACCGCTTACAACTAGGCCAATACCACTGAGGCGATAGGGCACAAGGTAAGTCATGGAAGTGCTGAGGAGTGGCTCACTCGGCTAACTTCAACTGTCAAATCGGAGGGATTGGTCAAGGAGATCCATTCACAGACAGCATGCGTTATCTGGTTTTTTTGTCTAGAAGATGGGTTGAATGACTTTTTAATGGCCAATTCAGAAGCTTCCTTTTGGCGAATGTCTTGAGCTGTACCAGGGTACTTTGGTGGCAATGGAATACGCGGTCTACGGCACAAGACGCCGTATATCGTGACATCCGCCTTCCAGCACGAACATTACTTCTTTGGTGGATATCTTGCGATAAAAACAATGGCCACACTTCATTGCCCACAGTCTCAGGCGGAGATTCGTATGGAAGTCTGGCCAGAACTGGTGGCGGCGCCACAGACCAGTTGATAGTGCCAGCGTCCAGCTAACCAGTAGGGTTAGCTCAACATGAATGATTTTGACACAATAGCACATAATCTTGAATAATTTTGAGAAACTTCGAATATACATAGCAAAAGAAAAAGTGATGTCGCAAATATGTAATTAAGTGTAGAATGAAGCAACATGAGACTTTTCATGTCTTTTTGCCTCATTTCACTTCGGTATAAATACCAGAAATAGTAGCCCGAAAACAATTCAAAAATTGAAACAGAAAAAACAAATTTAATCCTTTGATAAGGATACAAACCGACATATACGCAAAAAGAGATGAATGGCAGATTACGCTGAACGGCAGTAGTAAAGCGGAGGAAAAGGAAAGAAATGAAAAGAACAATAATCTGCGAGGGAAAAAAAAGTTCATAGATGAACGGGAAAGATGTTAAGGACACAACCCGGTGAGAGAATAAATTGTGGCCTCAGTCGGTCTGATAGCTAACTCAGATTTTGGTCGGGCGGGGGCGCGGCAGTAGTGGCAGTAGGCAGCTTGCACCAGAAGATTGTGAATCGCCCAGCGGAAGGATTACCGAACTTTGGGTTAAGGACGCTTGCGAATCGTGGAGGTCCCACATGGGCTGGCTGCCTGGCTGGCTGGCGGTACTGCCATTGGCAAGGGTCGGACATAGGCGATATTGGTTGTCGCCAATGGGCTCGATGATGTCTTCATCAAGAGCGTATTGTCGGAGTAGCGCGTCGACCCCGAGATTTTCTCCTTCGCCCTTTTCCATGTGCCGACCGACATGTTCTGTCCATTCGTCCCAGGCTGTTGGCCCTTCAAAACTACTCGTGCAGCCGGGTTTCGGGCAGTTGGATCGTTGCGGTGGGTGCCTGCGCTGTATAAGACAACTCAGCTGCATGTGCTTGACGTAGTTGTCCCAATCCAACGACTGCTGTGCATTGTCACTCTTGGTGAGAGCCCGTTTGACCTGTGGTGGTGCATGCATGCGACGAAGGTGCTGAGTAAACAAGTCCTTTCTGTTAAACTCGTTGCCTTTGCCATCTGCCGAGGTCCGCGAGCAGACGGAGCAGCGGTAAAACTGCAGGCACAGGTGCTGCGAGGCAATGTGTCTCTTCCATTCATTCTTGGACCCAAACGTGCTCGTACAGCCGCCAAAATGGAAAGCGCATGGAAAGGGTCGGGTGTGCGTCGCGGCAATGTGCTTTCGCAACGAGGACGGATCATTAAACGGCGCGTGGGTGCAGTGGGCGCAGAGTATGTCAGGTTTGCCTAGTATTTGCTTGACTTTTGCGCCGATAGACCCCGAGCCGCCGTCTAATACAGACATTGACCTCGGCTGCGTGAGATTACGAAAGCCCGGATGCACATTCGGCATGGCTAATGGACGCGAGTTGCGGTCGAAAGGAGCTATGCTTGCATCTCGATGACGACCGTCGCTCAGCGCGTCAAGCTGTTTGGCTGCTTGTATCTCGGCCGAGTCGGCAGCTGCTGTTTTTCGGGTTGCTCCCAAGTCGCTGGCAGCCAAACATTCATAGAGCTTTGCGGTGGGACTGGCCTTGCCATCGGGAATTTCGTCCCTCGTGGCTTGCGCTGGAATTAGCTGCTGAATATTCGCACTCAAATCGCGGTGAGGGGGTTGGATTGTCGTCGCGGAAGCTGCGCCGGTAGTGATATCTGAAGGGCACGGGTCAGCCGCAGGCTTTACCATGCCGGACTGCGCTACCAGTTTGCCGTAGAGAGAAGCCATGTTGCGCGAGGTGATGTGCCCCAAAAAGTACCAAATTTTGTCTTGCTGGACGCTCGCCCAGAGAGCCTGGGGCATCGAGATGAGGAGGACTGTTGGCGGTCCCAGGAACATGCCCTCGACCGTGACCTGGGAGGCCAACGGCGGTGTGCTCTGTAGCCAGCCATGGAATGCAGCCATATCCGAGGTCGCCTCGCCAACAAAGGTGGTGCAGACAAGAATGCGCGCCTCGTCAAAGGTAAGTTTGGGAGCTGGTTCTCGGCTGAAGAGGCGATCATATAGGGCGGTATGGGCAGATTGTGGCGTAACGGTATTCAATGATGCCTCTGGTAAAGGCGTGAGTTCGATACTCTTCGTTTTGTCAGGCGTCATGGTGAAGAACTCTGGTTCCAACGAGAGTAAAGGTGGCAGGAACGGGCGGGGAGCGGAATTTGGGTTGGCGTGGGAGATTGCTTTGATTTCCTGGTAAAGAGCATGTGCTGAGAAGGGAGGACCGCGGCGCAGTTTGCGCAAGGCTGTAGTAAGGCAGGCGGTGAAATATGTACGGGGCGCTGGCGTTGAATACTGAGCGGTGTCTGGGGGATACGCCGCGACGACTTGCTTAACACCATGAGCGGAATCGATGGAATCTGGCAAAGAACAAGTGTCAAGCAATAGAAGCATATCGGAATGCACATCCTCAAAGAGGCGGCGGACACCGTCCCACTTCAACTTAGCCGAGTCATCGCGGGGAGAGCTGTTGCAGGTTAGAGACCGAGGCCTGGTTCGCTGTTGGATGCAAGCTTATTGACGAAAGCTGGCAGAGTGGAGGAGAGGGCCGCTTACCAAGCCCAGTAGAGCTGGCCATCTTGGCCAATGAATCCGTGGCCGGAGTAATATATAATCAGCAGCTGATTTGGCGAGACATGCCTGAGAAAAGTAGCAATTTGCACGCTCAGCTTTAGACTTGGATTGGAGACGGTTGGGATCTGCCATGTTTCTGTGCGGTAGCGATATTCGAGCTCTAAAACCTGCTGAACATTGCGAATGTTGATGTCCGTGGAAGAGTCATCCTGCCAGCTCAAGAGCAGGACGGAGACGTCGGCATAACGAGGCAGCTGCAGGTAACTTTGGCGATTGATAAGAATAGCAGCCTCATCAAGGTGGCGCGCAAGGGCTTCGAACTCGTGACGCTGGCTGTGGTGAGGGGCATCGGGAACTATTTGAGAGGGATGAGGCTGAGCTATGTTAGCAGTGAGGGAGGAGCCAGCTGATGAGGCTGAAGAGGCGGCCGAGGGGAGGTCGAGGGAAGGTGGGCTGGTGTTGTGGATGCTGAGGGCGAGTCCGGTTAGGCAGGACAGGACATACGAGTTTATGGTAATATGGCGAAGGGTGAGATTCGGGAGGAGATGAGGCGAAAGTGTTAAGCTTAGGGGCGAACTTTCGCCGCTTGCCGGCAGGCTCCATGGGAAAGATCGGGGGACTGTACGGACGGCAAATTGGGCTGAGCAGATTTGGTTGCTGAGAGGACGTTACCGCAGCGTGAGAATTGGCAGGGTGGTAGGTGGTGTTGACGCCGGTGTCCTGTCGTTTGGACAGGATTAGCTAGGGAAGACTGCAAAACGGACAGGTTGGCGGCGAGGAAGAGGACAAGAATAAAACAAGCAAAAATTTAGAGAAGTATAGATAACGTATAAGCCAGAAAGGCGACAAGTGGGGAGTAAAAGGCTAGAAAGGAGAGAGGCAAGCAATGAAGAGGAAGAAATGAGCGGGTGCGCGTGCCAGACAAAGCCACTTCGGTGCCAACGGAGAGAGGGTGGGCTGTCACTTAGTAAGAGTGCATGTACGGGTTGGGTGGCGGACGTGCCACGGCAAGGCAGCCGGCAAGTTGTTGACAATAGAGAATGCAATAAAAAAGCACGCAAGCATCACGCCAAGGAGAAAGTCGCATACAGATATCTGCTAGCTTTAAACAACAGAATCAAGACCAAAACAGGTACTTGAACAAGGTGGTTGAAACCAAGCAAAAGAAGCTACATACAAGTAGGTTGGTGGGACTAAGAGAAAGGTCCGGTATCTGCATATAATCACTGTAATGCAGAGCAGAAATCCGGCTGACAATAACTACAATTTTACGAGTAGAATGACCCAGTTGAACCAAAAATTCATTTTAAAGATGTTAACACTTTGATTCCCATAATCTCCGTCAAGCATAGGTGAGATGTAGTTGTCGGTGGAAGAAAAAATGCAGCCTTTGGAGTCCGACAAAGCGCCTCCCACCGATCACATAGTTGGATAAATCCAGAAACAATTTTATAGATCGATTCATACTCCATTGAGAAAGTACCGCATCTTCTTTAAGCCTCGTCTGGGACGCATTGGAGTATCGTCTTCTTTGATGCGGCGCTTGAGCGGATTGGACAAAAGATAAGGCAGACTCTCATGGCCCTCCCCGCGACAAGGGAAATGATTGCTGTGCTGTCGACAAGGACAGGTAAGTGTCCAAACTTGCGTATTAAACAGTGCAGATAAATCTTTGAGATGCTTTGAATGGTGTGCTCGACTGTGAAGCTGACTTAATTCGTCTAGATACTTCTGCTGCTGGATCGAATCGATAGGTTGAAAGGCCTCTGAAGTGCAGTTCGGGTTTTTTATCTGGGGCTTGAGAATAGTGATGTTTTGTGACTGGAACAACAAAAAAGCATCTACCTGAGTGTGAATGGAATTGACTTCATTCGGACACTTCAGACGCGCGTCAACGTGTTTTACAGCTGTCAGCGCATTCCCATGAGAACCATTGACCTTGTTGAGATGGCTGGTCAAGTGTTTCAGCGCATCTTCAAAAGTTTGATCATGAAATTTGCGTTCACAGCATGATGCAGCGTACGCGAGAACATATTCTGCCCAGTACATAGAAGCATGGGTGAAAAAGCGGCACACATTCAACAATTCGGCACTGTCTCGGGAATAGAATTGCTCCGCGGCCGAAGCAAGGCAGCGGACAGCCCCCAACGCCTTGTCTCTCTGAACCGAGTCGATGTCGATTGTAATTGGGCTGTCTCGGTGCAATACAAAACTGAAGATATTGGTCAGTCACCTGTAATACGTTGTAGTCTAACGGGGACGTCCATAAAAGCTCAGAGAAAACACCAACGCAATTGGGGCAAATGGAGAAGACGCCTAAAACAGAATGCAACCCACGTACTCTTTCAAAGTAGGATGTATGAACCTTATGGTGTTGTTTCGTGTCCCTTCCAGCAGAGCTGAACAGTCGTGCAGAGGATTTGATTCGGCAGACCCAGGTCCTTCGTGGGTAAAGCTTACAGCGGAGAGAATCTCTTTTTCCTGCAGTAAAACATCGGAATACATAAGCCACTGAAGAGCGCATTGAATTTTGGTGACTGAGTCCAAGTGACGCCTCGATAAGATATTGGAAACCATCTTTTTGTAGCTGCAAGTGGTGTATATCAGCAAATGTGTAAAAATCACCAGTATCGATCGGGCATGTCTTACAGTCCGTTCAAATTTTCCGGTAGTCCATAGACGGCAGTTGTCAACTCTTCTTGTGTTCTGAAGAATTGCCTTGACAAGTAATCAATAGCTAATCTCGGATACAGAAATGTTCCTATGACGGAATTAATCCTGGGGAAACATTTGAAAAAAAAAAAAAAAGAAATGCCTTTCAAAACTGACCGTGAGACTTTTTAACTATCTCGACGCCAAGAGGTACAAGATCATCGACTCCCACGCCAAACTCGCTGAATCGGCCGGAGACCAAAATCAGACGCTTTCGAGTGTAGAAACGTATAGAATCCATATGGTCCTGTTCCCCGCCGAGTGAAACAATGAAATTTTTTCCAACTCCTTCGCTGGGAGGTTTATCGCGACTAGTGAACAAAACGTTGCAGGATTGCTGGTGGCTGCCACCGATCTTCTCAAGAATTAAATTCATCAACCGTGCTTTATCATCACAGGCATTGATTCCATCAACAATGATCCAAATCATTTGTTGATCTTGCAACGATCTGGAGACAATGGCAACTAGTTCCCGAACAAAGTCTTCGAGTGTGGGGATCGCCTGAGGCTTACATTCATTGATTGAAATCTCGTATGCGTAGGTTATCGCATCGACACTCACTTGAAGTAGCTGCCTTGTAATGGAGTTCAGGATTTGGTCGTATTTCGTTGAGGAGCTGTGGCGTTCGTCGCAAAAGTGGCGGATCACAACGTGGTTGTCACGAGAAAGGAATTCTGCTAGGTGCGCAGCAAGAACACTTTTGCCAGTGCCTGCTGCTCCGTCAAGCCACACTAGGTGGGATTCGTTGTGACTTTTGAGCCGTTGCCTCAGCCACCCACATGTTTGCTCGTTCATCTCGTCCGCATCGCTTGTCAAGGTATTCCAGATGGCTCGCTGATCATCTTCGTTTACCTCAATTGCCCGGTAGTTTCTCAATATCTCCGTCATTGACACCTCGTCAATCTCATTGAGTTTCTCCGTGTGTTTTATATAATATGGTTGTAGTTGGGTCTTGGTTTCTAGCTCATCGAGGAGCTTACCATGGTGGCTCATGTTCTCCAACATTGCACGAGTTTCCCCCAACGTGTGTTGAAGGGTTGACAATGGGAGGCCGAAGACTCAACTAGTTAGCAGCCCGTTTTATTTTCAGACCAGCAAACGATGAAAATGAGGCACGTGGTTAGGGCATGGCTGCCTCATGGACGGAACAGACCTTAGTGCAGGCCACCTCTAGTGTATGGTGCATTGCGGCTGGCACTGACCCGTCACTAGCGCCTTTGATTCTCTTCATAACAGATTCGAGTTCCAGTACCTGTGGCAGAACCCACCACGGTGACCACCCCACCGCCGTGACCACCGCGTCGCGACCTTCCGGCTTCAAATTAAAATTAAAAATCAACATTAAATACAGAAAATTTATTTTTAGCTCATTTTATAGCCCTACATCGGCTCTCTGCTTTTATCTTTTTTTTAAGCTCATTATGTAATTTCTTTTGCTCTCATTGTACGGCTTTCTCCACACGCTCGACGCGCTTCCGAGCCTTCGCCAGCTCTTGTTCTTCTCTTATTACCATCATATTACGCGCATCTTATACAGACAAAACTCCGCCTAACTAAATTTTTACCCTTAGACTTTCAATTTGGGCCTTTTCCATATCTTCACAGCGTTTAAGAGCTCCTCAAGCTATACAACTAGCGTGCCCTTCTTCATTTTCTTGATCTTGGCGCCCAGGCGATAGACTTCATCATAATCTTCGTCATCTTCACTAGTCGCTTCGTTGATCGTTCAAGTGACTCGAAACTGCTCTTAAAGTTCCTAGAATTAGAAGGTATGCCTACTGTAAAATTAAATAGTTAAACTCCTCAGAAGAGGCAGCATCTCCAGAAACCAATCCGGTATTGATATCTTCATTATTTGGCTCTAGCAGTGGCTCTGGATGCAAACGCCAAATCTGACGGAGAATTTGCTCAGAATTGAGAGGCTCAATTCCTATCCTATAATCTTAAAGGCCTTAATTATAGACTCTCTTTTTAGGGTCTTGATGTGGAACAACAGTCGCGTACTGCTAATTGATTTTGAGCGAGCAACGCTAGTGGAAGAACGAACGCCGCTTATGCCGATGTCCCCGAATCGAAAGCGCAAGCGGTTAGACGAATCTGCTAAAGGCCGGAACGAGTTGCGTGCTTTTGAGGCAGAGGTTCGGAGGTTGAGAGATTATTATAGCTTTAATTGACAAACACAGATCGTCGACGATTGCCTCACTGGATTTTACCGCATTTATGTAATTCCAATGGTCGTCTCCGAAATAAACCTGGTGGTGCATGTTATATTGAGACCGCAAAAGCATGATGCAATATAAGAAAGACCATAAAATATTAATTCGCATGAGTTATTTATTGTCATTCACTCTCAATAGTTTATTTTGGTATTAATAAATAGAATAATTTGAGGTGTTAGCCTTAACCTCAGTCTCCTCGCTTCACTCTCGGCAAGATCACGAGCTCATACGACCCGAAAATAACTAGAGGTGATTAAGAGCCTCTGTTTTGCATTCCTCTCAGGCTTCAACAGCAGCCTCGGAAAGACGTTGTAATTCCTGGTTCGTCTTCGTCATATCTGCAAGTTCAGGATATCGGGTGCAATGGTCTCTTTAAGCATTTTCCATACGTTTTCGATAGCCTTGAGATCAGGAGAGTACGCAGGCCACTTCTGTCGGATAAGGCGGTCTCTGTTCAAATGGAGAAGCAACCCTGGTGTAATTGCTGGATGCCATGAAGTCATAGCTATCAGGTGGAAGCCTGGGACGCCTACGGCAAGCCGGTATAATAAGGAGGACTCAGACAGATTGGAAGAACAACAGCAACGACAAGTAACTGCCTGCATACCCATGAACAAGAAGCAACTAACTGCCTCTCATAACGTGGCAATTTCACTAGTTCAACACCATGATCTTCAGCGCACTCAACCAGCCATTCCTGCACAATTCTGGCTTAATGTGTTGGAGCGTTATCTTGGGCGAATATATTTCCTGGTTCAGCGATTGTTGGAAGGTTTTCTTGAAGGCATTTGAGAATCTGGCGTCCTGTAACGCCTCTGCGAGGCGATTCAGGGTCACCAAGCAGCGGCGGTAAAGATGTCCGTTTATTGAACGCAATTCCGGCCCAGAGCATCTCAGAATCACGCGATGGTTTTGCAATAGATTGAATATGTACTCCTTCAATACTGGTGGCCTAGCGATTTTAAGTTGAGTTGTGGAGCTTAATCTCTGCGTACCACTGGAAGTCAGCGTTGGCCTTGCCCTGTCAAATGTCCCAAAAGTGACTTTCATTCCCTTCGTCTACCGACGGGAATGGTTGGATCACAGAGTATCCAGGCACTCAGGACACTGCCCACTAGGCCTTGATTGACTAGTTTCATTGTGTTGAATACTCGGCAGCTCGTATAGAGATACATAATACCAATGCTGAAAGTCTCGTTTGTGGCGAAATTACGCAAAAGCCCGCTCCATCAAGTCCGCTATGAAGTTTTCGTCTTTGGGCGTAATGGACAGTCTCCGCGGCAATCAGGGCACCGGAGGCAGCCTGGTTTGGCCCAGATTCGGCGACATTTGCATACCCAGATGTCGCGTCCGGTGTGTGTGGTGAGGCTATCAAAGGGTGCGTGGAGGCCCAAGTGGACACCACACTCAATACAGAAACGACGAAGTGAGATTTGAGTATCCATGCCGGGGATGGGATCACGATCGGTAACCAAATTGCCATTAAAGTTGACAAAGGCATACTGAGGCTGCAACATGTCGAAATGCTCCGGGTGGCGTACACGGAAACAGATGTAACACTCAAAGTTTCCTGGCTTGTAGCCCTGTTTACTAGGACGGTGCTGGGGAAAGTCTTTCGCGGCACGCATGACAAATTGAGCCTTGTCATTGGCATCCGCCATACGCTGAGGGTTAATCCTTTGGTTAAAGTATCGGTTGGTGGTTGATAAGTGAATAAGTGATTGGTAGTCTAACCGGCGGAAGACATTTCTTTGCAGGTCACTTGGCAACCTTTCAATAAAGGACAGCATGGTGGACCCAGAGAGAGAGTATGGTAACGGCCACTTGAAGGACTGGGACTTCTGAGGTGGAAAAGTGGCACGTATTTTGTGAGGCACGCGACTGACTTGAGCTGTGGTAGTATTGCTGCTCGTCTTTTTGGTGCCGGTATCGCAACGTATAGTGGTATGGGTCCTGCTTTGAGGGTTGGTAATGCTCTTGTTGCTGCTGTTGCTGACGTCGTTGTTGTGAACTGTACTGACGACCTTTATCTCTGGTAATGATCGCGGGCGGCAGGCACATTCGATGCGGCAGGAGTAGACAGCGCAATTATTGCCTAGGAGGTAAATGAATCTCCATATACCCTGCAAGCAAGAGGCAGAGGCGCTGGGCGATTATGCAGGTGAATGTGCGTGTACATGCAACCTGGGGTCTCTGGTTTTGGCGAGTTTCTGAATTAAATGGTGATGCTCCAGTCGGGGTAGCACGGGCACAGTGGGATGTGAAAAAGCACAAGCACGAACGAAGTGTAAGAAAGAGAGGTGAAGGTTAAGAGGACGGGGATGGGAGAGGAAGAAATAGTTAAAGTACAATGTATTACTGTACTGTATACACAAGACTAGGAGGGCAATTGGGCAGCATCGGTCTGAGTGTAGAAGGCACCGAACGGGCTGACCAATTTTCTTCTCAGCTCCATGCAACATACGAGGGGCTGGTCCTTTTCGAAGCCAGAAATTTTTTTTTTTCAATATACGCAAGGTTGACTGCAGCAGCTTCATGTAGTCTGGACGTAAAAAAAGAAACCTTTCAGTCAGCAGTACAGACAGACCATACCATGCAGCCGCCTGATCGCTATGAACGCGCCGCGCTGTGGACGGTTTGCCCTGCTCGGAGGAGTGGGTGTAGCTCCAGTAAATCAATAGCCACAACGCAGCTGAGCTTTGCGTTATGTACCTTATAGCCATGTCAGCTCTCTCCACTTCTCACATACTGATTGTGAATTTCACACTTGCAGGCTTGGCTCCAAAGATTCCGGCCGCAGACTGCCAACTCCTGGGCTTTCACTCCACTCTACTAGCACTAACTACCTCGTGGTTCGCATAGGTATCATGCAGATTGAACTGATCTGACTGGAAGAACCACTGCGGTTGAAGGGTCTAGAACGCAGCGAGAGTGCTATGCGCGCTAGGCTACCGAATACAATTTTCACAAGTCCTGAGAACGCTTATCTCAAGAGAATCTTAGACCTTGCCCCATGTTTGACTAATCCAAAGAAATCCGCTCTACTCCGTACTGGACTCATATCTGTGCAATAAGTCAGTACCTACCTGACTAAGACTAGCGCATCTCCTTATGAAATAGTTAGTGTATGTTTGTAGAGTTCGCGAAGCAGGTAATCCGGGGTGCCAGCATACATTTCAGTGTCTCAGCATGAAGAGCGTTTACTACAAATAGTGACAATAGATTACATAAATATTATAATACAGTGAATTCCTACAGTGCAAGTGCCGAACTCCGTCCCGTTGCGATCTTCCAGCTGCAACTTGCCATGGCAACAGCAAAGCATGTAAATGACGATTGTAGATGAGGTTTCAGTGCATGATTCCTGTTAGAACCCTGACCTGTCACTAAATAATAGCATAGTTGCCCGGATAAACTCCTACAAGGCTGCTAATCAGATGAGAGAATGTCGTTTTTTGGTCTCAATATGTAGGTCTGGACAGATAGGTCCAACTCCTGTTCAGGTGGGCTACTTCTAATGCTTTCTCCTCAACTCAATACCAGGACACCATCCATACTTCAGTTGCCCCCTCTCTTTTGCGTTGCTGTGATTCCTGTTCGTGTTTATCTCCAAGTAGCCAACCCCGGTCGAAGTTTTGGAAGTCAATGGAATCTAATTCGGCGCAAATTCGCCGCTCCTCTTCTGGCACCTCTTCTTCTGGCACGTCTTCCCCCAGATTCCCAGACTTAGATCTTTTAATGACCACGGCCGCATTTTGGGAATCCTTTTTCTTCTTCTTGGTGCGAGTTCTAGCCTTCGGAGGACGAGGTATTCGATAGCTGATCGTACGTCTTGAGCTACGGCAGAGGCACGAAGCCTCTCCAGAACACTGTAACCGCGGTTGTCAGCCTATACACAGCACTCACGGGTATTTCACAGACAGAATTTTGCTTGCCTTTTGTGTTTGATTTGTACAGCGACGACAGGCTTGCGCAATTGTCATTGCAGCGTGTCTTCAGGACTCTGTGACAGACAGACAGTTGATGTTAACAGGTGAAGATATGAATTTAGCATCAGCAGGGGAAAAAAAGGCCAGAAGAGCCCAGATATGCTTAACCCTTTGTGGAAAGTACACTGTCCTCCAGCCGACCTGCCAAGGGAAGCAGGGCTGAGGCCGGCTGCTCCACTAAACATCGCAGCACGACCGTCGCAACTCCATGAAATTCTCGGTCAAATATTTAGCGAGCCGCTTCAGTACAAATCAGAGTAATTATGGCGGTCGTGGGCCATCCGTGCCTCT
This sequence comes from Zarea fungicola, assembly GCA_900169235.1. Classification (NCBI taxonomy): domain Eukaryota; kingdom Fungi; phylum Ascomycota; class Sordariomycetes; order Hypocreales; family Cordycipitaceae; genus Zarea; species Zarea fungicola. The sequence continues at coordinate 17,938 of FWCC01000165.1, forward strand.
CTGTGGAGACTGGGAATAGCAGCGAGGAGACGTCCAATGCAAATCGTGAAGGGCTTGTGGCCACTGCCCTCTTACTTGTGGGCCAGTCTTTGGGCACATCCGGAGCCTTGAGGTAACCCCGGGCTATTTGTGGCGATAAGTCTTCTTCTTGTGCAGGAGCATGAAAGTTTAAACTGGGTGGATATCTAGTCTCTTCCAGCAAGCCGCCTTGCATCGGCGTACTGTGGGTTCAATGTTCAAGGCGCTCACTTTAGTCGGCTGCGGCTGGACATGTCACCGCTGATCCGAGCAAGTCTAACCACTCTACCTGCATTTACAAGACGATACACGCCCCAACATGGCGCCGACAACTACCTGTGCCAGCACCCATCACTGCGTAGTGGCACTACAGGATGTGGTGGGTGTTCACGTGTAGCCCAAACCTGTGTTTTCGCTCTCTCCACGTCAGTCTCAAAAAGAACCGCCAGCTTCCCCCGCTTTCTTGTATTACACTTCCAGACACACGGTTTGCATCGTGCAATAGACGGGGGCATGGTCGAACTGCGAGATGTCAGCTTCGTGGCCTCAGTGTCTCCGCATATGCCGGAGCAAACTATGTTAATTTTTGGTAAATGTAGAGCTAGACTTGCCAGTCAACAGGCTCTGAACTGACGCAACGTCGAGCTCATGGCTCAATCAGCACAGCTACCATCTCGGGAAGGCTGGCAACGTGCAGCTCATGCTGGGGGCTACTTTTTCAGGCCGTTTGTGCCAGCCACACATGTCCCTGCAGGTAAGAGAGATACAAGATGGAAGGCTGGATAAATGGTCTCAGGGGGCATTCAGTTACTGCTGATTAATACATAAACGGCGCCGCATCCTGCCCCTAAAATTAATTTCCGTAAAGAATCGAAATTTCCCGACCCGACCCCCGGCTACATGTACTCTACTTTACTTGTATGTATACCCGGGGCAAACGCTTCTAGTCGTCACCATTCCAACCACTATTGAAGAGCACTCGCCACATCCTCCCTACAGCCGCACACCGTCAAATGCTCGCACAGGCGAAGACCCATGGATCACCTCTGGCATCCCAAATGGCCCCTCATCAGATGCCTCTGAAGCTCCCTCTTCGGTCAGGAGACGGAAATCCGGCGAAGAGGAATAGCAAATGGTCTTCTGATGAAGACAATGTCCTCTTCAACCTTCATAGAAGAGGCCTGCTGTGGGATGATCTCGGAACAGTTGCCCGGCCGGAGTGCTCCCAGCTGCCGATTTCGCTTCCAAAACTATCTTGGTCCGGCCAGGCAGCAGTATGAACTTAAAAACAATCTAGCCAGACACTACGAGAGGGAAGTCCTTATTTCCTATCCTTCTAACAGATTGTCAGTATACTGCAATAGTCGTCATCTCCATCCGTTTGGTTCATGGACTGATCCCAGACAACTAATATCGTTTGCTTATAGGCTCAAGCAAGATTTCTGGAAGAAAGTGGCAACAGAACTCGGCATCTCTTGGCGCGCGGCAGAAGCAATGCACTGGCAGCTGGGAGAAAAAGGCATGAGACAATTAGCCAACCAAAACTCGGAAACCACAGGCCACACAAAACCGCATTCACAGCATAGTGTGCGGTCAGATCCATCGCAGTATTCAAATGCGGTTGCTGGCAGCTCACAACCAGCTTTAGTCCTGTCATTCGCAGCTCCTCCGCATCTGATGCCAAGTGCTAGCACAACGCTACCAGACCAACTGCAACAACACCAGCACCAGCAATCACCTCAACCGCCGCCTGACAACTACGTGATGGGCGCTGACATGCCGCCGATTTGGAAACCGAATCATCAAGGAAGACAAGCCCTGCCTCGTATCCCTGAACTGAGGGAAAATAACTTGGTCACCCCGCCTCTTATCCCCAATTGCCCAAGTGGTCCGTACATCCACAGCAACTTGGCAACACTACGCAAGATCACGGACGATTTAAACGGTCTCGGTGTCCCCATGACCTGTTACGTGAGGGCAGGCACCGACCACGGACCAGCGCTCCTAATAGTCCAGAC
>FWCC01000136.1:295-34751 GCA_900169235.1 Zarea fungicola
ACTTACCCATCTTACCCAGTAGTAGGGGCGGGGTTAAGAGGGGAAGCGCTGCTCCTCATGCAAGCCTCTTTTCCTATTTGCTCTCAAACAAGTAGCTCCTCAGGGAGTTATCTTGCCTGGCACCTGGTTCGAGCCAGGGATAGTTAGTGCTGAGGATTTGGTGTGGTGGTTGGTTGCGCCACTTGGGCTGTGCAACTGCTTGTATCAACTCCTGCTAGGGTACGCATGTTCCGCACTGGCAACTAGCAACTGCAAAAAGCTACCACCGAACGCAGTACCCACGCCGCAGTAAGTATGTATGTACATACGTACATACCTACAATTGCACTGTGTCAAGTGTGTCGTTCATCGCGCCGCTTGGTACATGGCGCCTCAGTGGGTATTCTGGCGTGCTACTGCTTGTCTCGCAGTTGGCCGCTTGGAGCTTATTATTAACAAGTGACTTAATCCCCATTGAGGCAGTGAATGATGCTCCCAAAAATGCCCGGAGTTACTTCATTTACTGCCCTGCGCTACTTTTGCGAAATAATGTAAAATTGATTGATTAGCCGCCCTCTGCATACCTGATGCTGGAATTAGAGGCATGCCGGCCCGAGCGACCGTCGTATTAGCTGCAAGTCGCTAGTGGCTGCTTTTGCCACTAACAGCTGAGTCCCACGGCCCAGTTTAGTGGCTTCTCGTGTCATTGATGCTGGGCATGCTAAGACCAAAGTGGTGCCCGCTGTAACGCCGACCTGCTCTAGCGCTTTTCCTTGTCACCTCAGCGCATTGCTTTGGCCAAAAGAAAGGTGGAGCCGCCGCCTTGCATGTAGCGACGCCGCTCCCCAGCACAAACTCACTACCAGGGCACCTGAATAGTGAGCCTCCCGCCTCTTCCAAATAGGCACATTCAAAGATGCAGCCAGCGGAGTTCCCCCCAGCATGCCCACACACTAGCAGGGGCACTTGCAAGCCCCCAGCGCCCGCCCGCCTCCCCTTCCTCGTCCTTCTCTTACCCACTCCCTGCACTCCGCAAAGTCACACTCCCCCCCAAAGCCAACATCCTGCTCACAACCACCGCCCCATCCGTTGTTCCATCAAACAACTATTGCGGCTCACTGTTCATCCGAGTTTTTCAATTCCCACATCGTCCATCGAAGAGATCCGGTTCACTCGCGGCATCTCTGTTGCTTTATCGTTGCTGACGACGCTTGGGAACACTGCCGCATTTTATTTGGACTGCCTTGCATACTCTTTGCCGCTTTTCCCGACCGGCCTCAACACTCTTGTCTAATGCCAAGCGACACTGCCACAACTACCACAACTCTGACATATCCGATATTGGGTTTCAAAGGCGCCCGATAATCGCACCGTGCCCGTCTTCAATTAAATGACGGTTCTGCCTTTACGCCTATAGGCTTTTTCAGTTTGTTTATCGCTTCAATTCAGAACCGACGACGCATCGCCTTGCCTCCCCTTGTCGTAGCCGCTTCTTTCTTGCGTCGCCATCATGGCGGTCATGACCGACCTGCTTCTCGCGGCGACTCGTGTTGCTATTCGAGCCGCCACCGACACGCCGAGTCCCTCTCCGGATCCTTCATCGACTGTTACAACACCTCAGGCTGCCTCGCCAACCGGCGATCCCAGCAACCAGAACAACCAGAACACCTCAAAGGACAAAGGCAGCTCGCCTCTTCTCTTCTTTGTAGCTCTGGGCTTTGGTGTCGTCTTTACTAACTTATGGTGAGATTACCTCATGCCGCACGTTTTTTTCTTATTTTCTCGGATCTGCAGCAATGTGCATGACGACACGCCGCTAACAAACTCCACAGGATCATCGTCGGCGTCAAGTATTGCTTCCGCTACAATGCTCGCAACAGAGCCCGCTTGGGCGAAGATGGCGAACCCGTCCCCTTGGAGACTATGCCCCGGCCTCATCGCCGCCGCCGCGAAAAGAAATTAATGACAATGGACGAAGTCAATGAGAAATTCCCGATGATGAAGTACAAGACTTGGGTCATCGAGCGTGCCAGAGAAGGTTTACCTACTGCCGGTGGCGTCGATATATCTGCTAGTCGAGCGAACAGTATCCACAACGTTGAAGCCGTCTCTGCTATAGCTGCCACCAAAGAGCGCCATTCCATGGATGAAGCGAGCGCGGCTGCTGTAAAAACTGACGAGCCAACCGCAACGGAACCGAACTCGACAAACTCCGATGAAAAGTCAAAGAATTTCGATCACGAGAAAGACATTAAGAAGGCCGATGCTGTTGAAACCGCTGGACAAACTTCAACAGCTGCTTCGAAAGCAGACGATATCCAGCGAGTGGAGAGCCACGATGATGACGACGAGGACGACGACGAGCACATCAACGCTGCCTTGCCTCCCGAGTGCCTCGCTGCCCCGGGTGACTCGTGTGCCATTTGCATTGATACGCTCGAAGATGATGACGAGATTCGTGGACTCACCTGCGGCCATGCTTTCCATGCCGTTTGCGTCGACCCATGGTTGACGAGCCGCCGTGCCTGCTGCCCCCTCTGCAAGGCCGACTATTACACACCGAAGCCCCGACCCAACCAGGAGACTGATGCTGCTGCTCAAGCGAACGCCAGCCTAGACCCGCGCAATAACACGCGACTCAACATGCCTGCCAGCTTTGCTTCCGCCTGGTTCCGTTCCAACACTAACCGCCCGTCTGCTACTGGCCGCAACGGGCGTCGCAGAGCAACAACTTCAACTCCAACTGCCGCAGAGACCACCGCCACGCAACAAACCACAGGAGCCTCTGCTGGTCCTGGCGTGATGTCGTCAGTTCGCTCCGCTTTGCGATTTGGGCGTAGAAATAACACCCAAGCTGACAATGCCCCTACTGGTGCAGCGGCAGCTACCGGTGACGCTATCACTGAGGTGACACTAGCCGAGTTGGAATCCGGAACAAGGCGGACGGTGACGACGGCGTAATTTACGCTGCAGAACAAAACAAGCCCCTTTTTCACGACACTATTTATTACGACCTTTGAACTTTGTTGCATCGTCTCTGTTGGAAACTTTATTCCATCCTCATCTATATATGCGTTTCATCAACTAGGTGGCCTATTTGACCCGTCACATCAATAAGCCCCGCTCATCGTTTCTGATACATGTTAACATCTTGCGGAACCAGACCATTTTGGGGTGTGGGGGGAGGAGAGCCATTTGTGTGTGGTCTGAAAAGATGGCCATAACTTTGAGATGGCTGTTATGGAAGCCCAGCTGAGTTGGCGTCATGGTTTCACCCTGTTGAGCGAACCACGTTGGCGCTGGTATTTTGCGGAAAGTTGTGTATGCACAAGGGCTGAATCAACGGAGGTATTTGCTACCGTTTTTGTCTCTTTTTTTGATATTTTTGCATTGAATCTGGAAGGATCGGTAGCCATGGGTTTTTGTATTTGTTTTTAAGTTTTTGGGATGGTTGAAATATCTTGAAAGCGGCGGAGTTTGGCTTGTATGCAGCATATTAGTTTAGGTAGCCTGGCGACATATATGCTACATTGTGTTCACATGCGTTTTAATAAGTAATTGGCCGTGCTGTTTCAAAATAGCCTTGATTATAACTACGTGTATGGTACGTCGTGTATTGTAGAGGATGTGTATTTTCCTTGTCTGCTGTGAAGAAGCCCCGGTACAGAATCTACAGAAACGATCCTTTCTGAAAGCGTCCTCCAAAGTTGGCGCTCTTGGCCACCAATTCCCTTCTCTGCGCCGCCCCCATCTTGGAGCCCAGGCTCATGTCCTTTTCCCGATCAAACGCCCTCTTGCTCGGGTCATCGTCCTCCTCGCCACCCTTGCCGCTCCTCCTTCCACCAGCGCCTCCTCCGTCTGCGCCGCCCTGGTGCTCGTCATACAGGCTCTTCCCGCGGTGCGACGCAATCGATGCCGCAATTTTCTGATCCCGCTCCGCCTGCTCTCTCGCCCGCGCGTCCGCGGCCGCGACTTCGCCAGCGGACTTGCCGGTTCCGTCGGAGCGGCCTAGCACAGCGTCCTGCAGGCGTTTGAGTTTCTCCTCCGGTGTTTCTGTCCACAAGGCGGATATGCCGCCGCCGCCGGGACCGCCGCCGGCTGCGGCCGATGAGTATGAGGCGGCTGAGGGCTTGGATGTGAATTTTCGGGCCTTGAGCTTCGTTGGATCGCGTTCGGAGTAGCCCGTGTTGACGGGCAGCGCGAGCATCCATTCGTCGCGGACTGGCGCAGTGGAGGATGAGGAATCGGTCGGGGGCATGAACGGGCCGATGGGACCACGGCGGGAGACTTTGTTGGGGAGGGCTGGACCGTAGTCATCCTCGGAGGAGGAGCCTGCCTCTGAAGATTCCTCGGTAGTAGTTGGCATGGGGCCAGATCGTCGTGCGAGCGGCGGCGGCGCGGGACCGACGTCAGAGTCAGAGTCGGAGTCGTCGAGGCCAATCTCGTCTTTATTAGCTATACTCGCCGTGGGCGGTAATGTAGGTCCCAGCGCGGGTTTGGAGACTGTAGGTGCTGCTGGCCCGGCGCCTGGCGCGAGCGGTCCACAGTCGTCCTCTGAATCAGAGTCGTCGAGCGCTATCTCGTCGGCATTGTGGCGGGGGTGCTTGGTATGGGACGACGTGTTGTCAGTATCCGGTTCAGGTGTACGTTTGCGTTTTGATGAGTGTTGTGAGGGGATTTGGGGACCTATTGACGACATGGTGACTGTGATTTGGTTATATAGTAGAAAGCAGAGTTCGAGGGTGGAGGTTTCCCAGATACTTGGGCTGGTTTCTGTGCGCTGCGGCTGTGATTGGCCGACGCAATGACGTAGGCAGCGAAGATCGGTTTGCGAACAGCGTTTTAGCACGTTGAATTGGCGAATATACTATTTATTTATATGTTTCTTCAGGTTCCTCGTTAATACCATATAATAGAATTACTCGTTTATTTCTTTCCCTTATCTGACTATTCTCTGCCCTTGCTACGAATTGCATCAGGTTAAATTGGCTGCTGGTGGCTGGGAGATATGCAGCAAGCAGGTTCAGGTAACTGTAAAACTACCCCCCCCCCCCGTCCAGCTCATACACCGCAATGGGTTTTAAGAGCAATTGCAAAAACGACCAAGAAAATACTTTATATGTGCCTCTGGGACCAACTCAATGCAAATATTTATTAAACCCCCTCTTCTACGCATTCTTCTGCGGGGCCTTGCCGCAGGTTTGCATGCAAGCCTTGTGGCGGAGTAACGCCGGACCGCCAGCGCTGAGCAACGCTGCGCAAGCTGCCTGCATGTGCTGCGTTTCTTGGTGGAGGTACCTATGATCTCAGTACTGTCGTCGAGCTCGCCAAAGGCACCAACCTCCTCCACAGGCCCGCCAAGGTAGATGGCCAGCATTACGGGTTTGTCCCAGTCCAGAAAACAGAGACGGAAGTGCCTCGCCCAGCTAGACAGACGTGAATTGCACAAATCTACTTTTTAATAAAGCGAACTCGTCAACGCCCCAAGCACGCACGGCCGCACCAAAAAAACATCCCCGAGACAACGACGAACAATCGGCAGCTACCAGGAACCATGATGTAATGGGAGCGACAACACAATGTCAGATTCAGAGCATCAGTCGGCCGCCGCGCCGGAGCAGCCGGACGAGGTTTCTACACCCACAGAGGCGGTTGTAAAAGCAGCCATCAATGACAACACCGACGATGTCGATGTGCCGCAACTGGAAACGGCCGACAACGACGACGACAACGATGGCGCGCATGAAGATGAGACTGACAAAGGAAATGAGGAGGATGTAAATACGCCAATACGACAGAAGCAAGACCATCTCGCCCCGCCATATGATGGATCAGAGCTAGAATCCATCGACGCCGATTCGGTCGACCTCACGCCTCGGCGGACTGGCAGCCCCATCGACTCGCTTGCTTCGGCACAGGGCATTTCTCCCTCAATACAAGTATGTCAAGACGGGGTAGCAAAGAAAATAAGGTTGTTCAGCAGCATGACTAACTTATGAAACCAGGGCTCCCGCATATCATCCCCTGGCAGCAGTGTGCTCCCTTCCATCGCCTCCCGGGCATATCTCAACAGCCCAACACCCTCCTTTCGCCCGTTTGACCGACGTTTCTCTTCGCGCATCGCTTCGCCGAGTGTACATAGCCCACGATCCCCATCACCGGCCTTTCTAACCGGCCACTCCCGCAATGCATCCCTGAGCTCCAACTTCCAGATCGAGCCGGCTGAGAGCGAGGCTGCGAGCCCCCCGTGGGAGGTGGTCCGCTGGACGCGTCTGCAGAAGCTCAACTTGCAGGCGTTCTCAGAGTCTGGCCGCCGCAATTTCGGTTCACCGACGTGCCTGGCAGTATCTGCGACGATTGTGCTAGGGACGTCCAAGGGCATCATATTGGTATTCGACTACAGCCAGAACTTGAAGCTGATTATTGGACCCGGAACGAAGGCGGTTGAGTCGGGACCAATCACAGCGATCGCCGTGTCAGCAGATCATACGACGATTGCAGGTGGTCATGCAAGCGGGAATATCTTTACCTGGGACACATCGCGGCCGTCTCGGCCTTTCTTGGCAATACCTCACCTGGAACATGCAGAGGCACAACATCGTACTACAGATGGGCATGTCCCGAACGTATCGGTTATTCACCTTGGCTTTCTAGGTACAAGACACACAGCTTTAGTGTCCGCCGATGATCGAGGCATGGCCTTTTCACATCTCGCGACGAGAGGCACAGGCGCGCTGGGTCGTTCAGTCAAGACAACACGGATACTGGGCCGATATCCTGATGCCCCAAAGCCTGTTGGCAAGCCCGTGAAGCCTAGCACAGTTCTTGCATTTGCTTCCTTGCCACTTGGCAACGTGGAGCGTGCGACTGACATTATGGGCCTGACGGCGATGCTGACACCGTATCTGCTCGTTATTGTGTCTACAACACCCGTGGCGCAAACTCAACATAAATCAGCACGGCCAAAAGAGGTGCCTGCACACAGCACCATGAGTGGCTGCCTAGCCTGGTTCCCAGCCGTCAAATTAAAAACACTGGATCCTGTCACCGAGACCGATATATCAAAAGTGAAGCTCGCATACTGCTGGTCCAATGTTCTCACAGTGCTCGACGTATCCGAGGTGCCTAGTGATGATGATAGTCAGTCCCCCAGCCTCAAATTCAAGGCACGCAGCCGGTGGAAGTGCGAGGAGAGCATTGTCGCGGTGCAGTGGCTCAGCCGGTCGGTACTGACTGTGCTCACTGTCTCGCAGCGCCTCGTTGTTCTCGAGGACAGAACTATGCGCATGACAGAGGCCTTTGACTTGATGCAGCGCTACATGTACCACACGGACTTGTTTTCGAAGCAACTACATACGCTGGTGGAGCGGCTTGACGAAGAGGATCCCTCCATGCACGGCGTCGTGGCAGACGCGTTTTACATGAGCTTCAAGGCGTACAAGGGAAGAATCTTCTTATTGGGCTTCAATGAAGTTTCACTTGGTGCTCTCTCCAACTGGGCTGATCGGTTAATTGCTATGATGGAGCATGGTGACTACGTCGGTGCTATTCAGCTGGCCACGTCTTACTATACGGGGGATGCTGATAAATTGACCGTGGGACTACCAGAGGACCAGAATCAGCGGCACAGCATGGTCAAGGATAAAGTATTGGAGATTATCAGTGCTTCTCTCAAGTTTGCATTTGCTCAGCGGCGTAAAGACAAGAATGCTGCTGATGATGCGCACTTGAAGCAGCTTGCTGAGACTTGCTTTGTAGCCTGTCTAAACATTGACAACGTCGACTTTCTTCTAGACGAGATGTTTGAGTGGTATGAAGAAGCCGACACTCCAGGCATTTTTCTCGAGGTTCTGGAGTCGTACATTCTGGATGGATCGATTGTCTTTATCTCGCCGGTTGTCGTCAAAGCCATGGTTAGTTACTATGCTGCGCAAGGCTGGGAGAGCAGGCTTGAAGAAATGATTTGTCACATGGAGACTGCGACACTGGATCTGGATCAGATCACGCTACTATGCAAGCAACACAGCCTCTATGACGCCCTCACCTACGTCTGGAACCAGGCTATTCGTGACTACATCACCCCGATGATTGAGTTACTCAGCTTACTCGTGCCACTGATCACCAATGGCAACTTTTCCGGCGAATCTGTTGGTGAAGATTACTACAGTATTAACGCGGTCAAGATATTTCCCTATCTTTCATACACACTAACGAGTCGAATATATCCCAACGGGGAGGCAATGGACGAAGATGTAGCAATACAGGCCAAGGCTGAAATCTATTGGTTCTTCTTTTCTGGCCAAACAATTACTTGGCCTAAAGGCAGTGGCAAAAAATTTCTTACGTGCCCTGGGGAGGATGAGGAGCCGTCTTTTCCGTATTTGCGACTTATTCTTCGATACGACGCGCCGAGTTTCTTGAGTGCATTGAACGAGGCGTTTGAAGACCCGTTTTTGAATGACTCTCCAGATAAGAAGATGAATGGAGCTTCGCCAATGGATATGCCAGAGGAGCAGATCTTTGGTCAGACCATAAACCGGCAATACATTCTGTCCATTTTACTGGATGTAATGAACCCGGAAGACTTTGCACCGACAGATACAATCTATTTAGACATGTTCATTGCCAGAAACCTTCCCAAGTTTCCCCAATATCTTCTCTTCTCTGGATCAACTCTGTCAAAGGTGCTTCAGGGGCTCTGCAACTATCCTGGACAGGATCTAGCAGAGGATGCTCAGCTGAGCGCCGAGTACCTGCTGTCAGTCTACCACCCGACTGATACTACCGCTTTACTACCACAATTCAAACAGGCAGGTTTCTACAGAATCCTGAAGAACATCTTCAAAGCCGATAAACAGTTTGGCACACTCATCCGCACGTACTTTGAAGACCCCAATGACCAAGATCAAGTATTTGAATGCATTGCTGGGTGTCTACGTTCGTCGACAGAGCTGGGTGTCCAGCAACGAAATGATATGCACGACGCCATTCTCGAGCACGCCAAGGATCTATTGGAACTGAGCCCGGAAAAGTCTGCTGTGGTACTCGCAGGAGAAACGACAGAAACGCAAAAGCACATCCTAGAGAGCGTATCGGATTCGCCTGAGCGCCAGTTCGCCTACCTCAAAACTCTTCTTGATTCAGAGCGCGAGAAGCTGCCGAAAGAAATCGCGCCAGACCGCCATCTCATTGAGCAGTATGTGCGGCTCATGTGTACGTTTGAGCCGTCGCATGTGTCTGATTACATTAATCGCATCCAATCGACGGATCTGCGACTTGACGAGGTCCTCCCGACCATGGAGGAGACTGGAGTTGTCGATGCAGCGGTGACAATACTGTCTCGTGATGGTCTGGTAGAGAAGGCTATGCAGCGATTAATTTGCCATTTTGCAACGCTCGAGTCAACGCTTCAAGGCGTGCTAAGTAGCGCGGCGGATTGGCAGGAAGACCCCTTGGACCTGCAAGCTTCCATCGAAGAGTTGCTTCAGGGGCTGCAGAAGTACATCTATGTCGGCATCTGGCTGTGCCAAGGACAAAAGAAGCCCGCTAAGAGGGTGACGCATGTGCCGAACAAGTCCAAAGACAAAAACGCAGCCTTGATGACAGATGAATCTCTGTGGCTGCAGCTAATTGAGGCGGCCGTCAAGTTGACTAAGCAACTTTCACCTGGAATTCAAAATGCAGTGGCTGACACGGACTTGGATGGCGAACGGCTGTTGACATTGCTGCGATCACTTGTGCAGCACACCTTTACAGCGTTGCTGGCGTCCACGTCCGGCCAGAACCCGGCACAGACAACATCCAAGCTACTCGCTGCCGGCGGTACCAATGTATCATTCCTGCGTATCCTGCGTGCGTTTCTCACTCACGCGGCCGAGTCATCACCCAACCTCGCCGATTTGCGTGGCGTGCTTGCCTCAATCTTTTCAGCCTATGCCTACGAAGAGTCCATTCTGCGGCTGTCTAACCGTCTGCTGGAGAGGAGCCTGTTTGTCAATGTCGGCCAGTCGGTCGAGCTCCGCCAGCGAGGATGGCGACCGCGCGGATCGACATGCGAGCATTGTGGCCGCCGCTTATGGGGTCCAGGGGTCGCGGGCGGTGCCGTGTTCGAGGCGTGGGAGACAAAGCAGGCCATCGAGGAGGCACGCCGTCTTGAGAAGAAGATGCTCGCCAGCGGAGATCAAGGGTCCGAGTCGGAAAGCAAAGGCAAGGGAAAGAGCCTGGATACACGGCCGTCGAGCATGCTCATTGAAGAGCAGCAGCATCTAGATAGCGGCCGTGATGCAGGGGACAGCAACAATGGTAGCGCCGTCAGTAAGGATCTGCCGCTCGGCCCGCTCGTTGTACTGGCCTGTCGTCATGTTTACCACCAGAGCTGTCTGGATACGGTGCAAGATAGGCTGGAGAATGGTACGGGGCCAGCGCGCGAGAGAGAATACCGATGTCCCATTGACGGATAAAGTGGTGAAAAGCGGAACGCAGCATGCATTGACAGATGATACTGTAATGATTACTATGTATAGAACTAGCCATATTGACGAGTTGAATGTGGGACTACTACCCGTATAAAATAATAAAGGATTTATTAAAAATATTTTTTAGTCTTGAAGTCATTATAATGTCGTCGTTCAATTAAAAGTTGGTAGCCATCTAGTATGGGTGGGTCAGTCGCATTCCAGCTCGTCGCATTGCGGGCCAAGATTAGCTTGAAGCTTCAACCCCTCGACGACATCATCACCGACAAGCCGTCGACGCTCTACAGGGCCGACACAAAAAAAAACGTCGTCATGTCGGCCTCCTCCGACGAAGAGGAGGACTACCTTTCCGAAAACCACAGCTCTGACGCCTCCTCTGGCGAAGAATCTCCGCCGCGCCCCGCGCTCCCTCAAAACTTCTTTGCGCCGCCCTTTTACGGCCGTCCGCCGACACCGCTCCCCCCTTCGCCCTCTCTCACATCCCTCCTCCGCCCGTCGCGGCCAACAACCCCCGACGCGTCCGAAGACGAGAACCTCGCACCGCTGCCGCACGCGGCACCCCAGGTGCCCACGTACGAGTACTACGGCTTCGTGCTGTACCTCTTCAGCAGCTTCACGTTCCTCATCTACCTGCTCTGGAGTTACCTCCCGTCACCTTTCCTGCACGGGCTGGGCATCTACTACTACCCGGACCGGTGGTGGGCGTTGGCGACGCCGGCGTTTCTTGTGATGACGCTGTGCTACATTTACGTCGCGCTGGCATCGTACAACCTCGAGATTCTCACGCTGCCGATGAACAGCGTCGAGACGATTGTGGATGATGTGAGCATGCTGGCAGTCCTAGATTCAAAGGGACGACTAAAGGGGAGCCAGAACCGGGAGAAGAAGATAGATGCGAGCGGTAAGCTGAAGTGGAGGGAGGTTTGGAGCGAAGGGACGGATGCGGTGCTGGATATCCCTCTGTCGGGAGTTTGTGAGGTGTTGTATGGGGAAGGGAGGGAGGTAGAGGAAGGAGAGGAGGATATGTGGACGACTATTTAATATTAATGATCATTATATCTAGCGACGATTTCTTTTGGGAACTGCAAAATTAGAATAGGCGACTTGGAACGCGAAAGTCAAAGCGGGCAAAGCTGAGACCGTGTGTGGTTATCGAGTGTCTTTTGGAGACGGACCGAATTGCCGCAATCAACAGAGATTAGCAGGCAGGGATTATGTACAATACCGAGGAATCGGACCCATTGGGCGTTCGCATCAACTGAATCTGACATGTTACCAAACAGCATCTAACTACATCTCAGCTACTTTCGCCGTCAATGACCCGTGTAGGGCTAGTTGCGTAGTCGTGTGTAGTGTTTACAGGACAGGCCATGTGTTTCGTCAAGTTGAACCATACAAAAACATACTTTTAGGGTATTGATACATAGATTTATATATCCATGTAGTTAAATGCTGGCTCTTTGAACCACCAACAGTGGATATAGGCCCCTACCACCATTGGCACATCGACTTGGCTCAACAGAAAGTTTCAGCAGGAAACTGGCTTAAAGAAATTCTGTGCTGATATAAGCCCAGCTGCTAATTTAAATGGTTTTTTTTTTCTCACCACAAGGCAGAGTAACATGACAGGGATATCATTCTTGGAGTCGACACAGGCCCACCCCGGTCTTTGACCCCACTCCGTAGCCAAGACCCAGAAAAAAGTTGAAGCTCTCACCCATCTAAAAATTTCCAACTTTCTTTTCCACCAAGTCAGAAAGACCACAGCCTCATACCCGCGCCCGCTCTACTTGCGGGTCTGCTACTGTAGATTCTACAGCATAGCATGGATATCTTGAAAATTTTGTCCCGCGGGACTAAGCGAACAGCCAAGGGCGCTGCGCAGTCTGCGGCAAGTGCATCGGCGAAGCTGCCTTCTTCGACCGGTGTCGCGGCGACGAACCCGCAACTGTACCACGACGAGGTGCGCGGGCAAAAGCGCAAGAGGTCCAAGGCAGAGAAACAAGGAACTGAAGATGTCGACTCTGATAAACTGCCCGAAGTCGACTTTTTTGCACCGAAACCCGAATCAACTGCGACGGATGCCAAATCGGCCAGTTCGAAGGCCAAGGTCGACGCAAAGCCTGTCTCCAAAACCGCGGTGCGAATCAGCGAAGATGAGTGTCGACAGATCCTCCGCTCACATCGTTTAAAAGTGACGCTCATGTCCAAGCAGGAGGAGGAGAAGGTGGCCAAAAAGGCCAAGAAGAGCAAGAAGGCGGCCGTCGAGGAAACAAAAAAAGAAGACAAAAGAAAGGCGCAGCTATATCCACAGCCATTGAGTACTTTTGTTCAATTGCGCAGCACATATGGAATCTCACGGCGGGTTTCTGAAAATCTCGTGGCTCAGAGCTACCGCGTGCCAACAGAGGTCCAGCTGGCCAGTTTGCCCCTGCTGTTGCGCCCAGAGCTGGCTCTCGCAGACAGTGATATCGAGGCTCTGGAGCATGGCGTAGACTTTTTAGCTGTCGCACCAACTGGCAGCGGCAAGACTATCAGCTTTCTGATTCCGGCAATTAACCACATCATGCACAGACGAGGCATAGAGCCCAACGATACCGAGGAGACTACCCTACCACACCAGCTAGAGGCTCTAATTGTTGTTCCTACCAGAGAATTGTCTCACCAGATTGTGAATGAAGGCCTCAAACTTCTCCAAGGTACCGGCATAAAAATCATGGCCATGAAGAAGCAAATGAACCTTGAAACTGAGGAACAGGAGCTCGCGGAAGATAGCGAAAGCGACGAGCAAGAGGAAGACGAGGATAAGGACGAGGATCATAGCAGTGATGAAGACGACGGTAAAGCCAAGAAACCAAAACGCAAAAACAAAGCTACAGCAGCCAAGCCTGATATTCTGGTTACTACTCCCCAACTATTACTCAACTTCCTCGCAGCAGGGCCTGCGACGACGCATCGCGTACTACCGGATGTGAGAGACCTTATTCTCGATGAAGCCGATGTTCTCTTGGACGTGCTGTTCCGCGAGCAGACAATGAGTGTATGGTCAGCGTGCACCAACACGGACTTGCGAGTTTCATTTTGGTCTGCCACGATGGGATCCAACATTGAATCCGCCATGACAGAGAAACTGCAATCGAGAGCTGAAGGACTCGGAATCTTACCCAAGCCATTCGTGCGGTTGGTTGTCGGCTTGAAGGACACTGCTGTGCCTAACATTGTTCATAAACTTACGTACACCGCCAGCGAGCAAGGTAAGCTGCTTGCCCTGCGCCAGTTGCTGCACCCTACGACGGCGGACGACTCGGGGCCTCCTCTGCGACCGCCGTTTATTGTCTTTACACAAACTATCGACAGAGCAGCAGCCCTCCACGAAGAACTGAAATACGACATCCCCCTGGAGGCGGGTGGCGCGACGCGAATCGCCGCTCTACACAGCGGCCTTCCGGAATCCGCTCGCGCATCCATCATGCGCAAGTTCCGCGCCGGCGAGATTTGGGTGCTCATTACCACCGACGTCCTCGCCCGCGGCGTCGACTTTGCCGGTGTCAACGGCGTAGTCAACTACGACGTCCCTGGCTCCAGCGCCGCCTACGTGCACCGCGCCGGCCGCACGGGCCGTGCAGGCCGCGAGGGCGGCATCGCCGTCACATTCTACACCAAGGAGGATATCCCCTTTGTCAAGACAGTCGCCAATGTGATTGCGGCGAGCGAGAAGCAGGCGGGCAAGACTGGCGACAATGCGAGCGTTCAAAAGTGGCTGCTGGACGCGCTGCCCAAGGTCAACAAGGCGGACCGCAAGAAGCTGCGCGAGAGGGGTGTTGAGTCGCGCCGCAGCGGCGCCAGCACGGCCAACATCACATCGACGAGCGGCTATGAGCGGCGCAAGCAGAACAACAAAATAGGCGCGATTGAGGGCAGCAAAAGGAGGAAGACGCAAGTAGATGATGGTGAAGATGGCGGTGAGTGGGGAGGTATTGACGACTAAAACCGAATTTGGGTTAAAAGAAAGCTTAAAGTGTATTTTTCAGCATAGATAGAAGCATTTTACATTTCTTCTCCTTTTTTTCAAAAGCGAATCTTGTTCGAGTTGGTGCAGAACGCAGGTCATGGAAGAGCCACTTCAATTCGTTTGTCTACATTAGTTTTGAGCCGTTACGAGGACCATCTCACCATTTCCTCCCACCTTGTCCTTATTTTTCGTGTGTAAAATTAATGTATTTCTTCTCAAAAAGCAGCCTGTCCACAGGGAGACGAGGCTATGCGTTCGTAATTTGCCGAGACTCTTGGTATTAGTCTTGGCTTTCGCGCTTGCAGAATGATTTTCAGGGGGGCTCAGTAAGGTGATGTTTTCATATTGGAACTAGCCAAGCGAGGCATTTTACTCCCATTGTATTTCATTTTAGCAGGTTCAATCACCTCTGTCAGGGTTGCGACCTTGTTTGCTTTCGAGTACAAAACAGGCGGAGCTTGGCTTGAATGTGGCGCATTTAAGGAACCATCATGACGGGCTGGCGTTTTAAAGAATGTGTGGGCTTTGTATGGCGACTCTGCCGAGCCGCGTGGGTTTATTATCTATTCTATGAATCGTGCAGTTATCATGATAGAAAATTAGAGAGTGAGAAAACTAACCATGCCAGCAAAGTGATTAATGGTCTCTGTCTTGGCTGATGAGCTCTGGTTTGCAATGTAGGCTTGCGTGGCGATGATTTGGGTCGGCAAGCTGAGATGAGATACCAAGATGCCAAGCTTTTCCCGCCAAGATAGCCAAGACATATCAACCATCAAGGGTTTATATTAGAACCAAAGACATTGCTCTTCGGTGACACATGTTGTCGCATGTGAACGAGTAATGGCACTCATGCAAGCTGGTAACCTTGCTCGGCATTTTTTCGTTTATCACAGTCTTCTATACAGATGTGCTCTCAATTAAAATCAGCTTAGAATGAATCTAGTCGCGAAGAAATAGACTGTCTGTGTCACCACCATGGCAACGAAGAGAGCACAAGGTGCGCGTCCTCATGGATGGGAGATGGCCCAATGGTTACCCGCATTCCAGCGACGCGCCGACCACCCCAACCGAAAAGTTTTTGAGACCATAAAGGTGAGGGTCGTTGGTCGATTTAAGCAGAGCTACTCGAATGGCTATTTCTGAAGAAATCCCCGTATGTTTTTCTCCCTTGGGTACACCGCATCAGAAAGAAAAGCAATATCTAGTTGGGAGATTGGGCATCACAGTACGTTGAGGCGGCGTATCAAAATCACATTCATATGTTACAAGGCTTGCCAGTTTCTCGTCCTCTTGGTAAGACCAATAGAGAAGCAGCCTAACAGGACGATAAGCAAGAGTGCTGCGTGGAAAGACAACAGCCTCGGAGACGGGACTCGGAAAGCTGGAGCTAGGGCGACGCCAGTGCACTGCTTGTTTGGAGACTCAGTCCGGCCGTCCTTAGTAAATATCCCCCAATGTGCATTTTGCCTTTGCTCTATTAGTACTTGGTTAAACTTTATTATGGCGAATAAAGCCTCAAACAATATCAGAGATCTATCCCAAAGGCGAATTTTTGAACAAGGTCACGATTATGGTGTGGCGGACGTTTGTGGAAGCCCAATTCTTGTTTCAAAAATGACGACGGGCAAAGCATAAACTAGGCGCGAAAATAAATGCTGGCTCGGAGTAGTTGTTGCATATTAAATCGCGTCTTGTTCCGCACACGCCGTGAGTATGCCCTCTTGCGACACCCCTCTTCTGAAAAGCAACCCCTAAAATATACATACTTCACTGACACTGGGATGGTTCTTATAACTGTATGTTTTAGTCTGCTGCTTTCTTCGTAAGATCGCAACCTCAAACGTGGAAGTCGGGAGAAACCCCAGCTCCTTATTATTACGACCCCTGCCAAGTGATTACCCCAAGCAGAGGCGGCAGGGCAGGATTAAAAACGGTGGGAATGCAAGACAATGTTAAAATAGCGGCCGAAAGCCATGTGAGGCGTCCAAGCCCCCGGCACTAGCTTGAAGCCAAGCTGGGCCAAGAAGAGCAGAGAGAAGTCAGA
Organism: Zarea fungicola; assembly: GCA_900169235.1. Lineage (NCBI taxonomy): Eukaryota > Fungi > Ascomycota > Sordariomycetes > Hypocreales > Cordycipitaceae > Zarea > Zarea fungicola. The sequence goes on from FWCC01000136.1 coordinate 16,806, forward strand.
CGCTTGGCTGATTCCCTTGCTTCTGCAAGCCTAGTGGTTTACCAATACCCACCCTGGCGCTTCGAACAGATCAAGTTTATACCCAGTTCTCGTCGCTGGTTCGTCATGAGAATTCGTTACTGTAACATCTAGCTGCAGTTTCCATCCTTTAATCTCCAAGCCACCAACTAAATCTGCCCCCATCAGAATCCCTCTTTTATGCCATCTATTACTCTTACTTTGAACAAAGCCAAGTTCTGGAGCGGCCTGGCCTGGATGAGTACCGTGCCCCTGGCGCCAAGTCCTAATGCCCTGTGGGGAATCTTTTTCCTTTATGTGTGCCTCTCGCCGATTTCTTTCTAGCTCCTAGCGCCAATGGAAAGCTGTAGTGTGTTGCCAGGGGTTGTGCCTGGATGGTGGTGGGTGTGCCATGGAATGGCGGGCTGAATGCCATGCCAATGCCAGCAAGGACGGCACAGACGGTGCCCATATGGAAGCGCACACTAACAGGTAACTCTCCGCGCGTGTGGGTGAGAGGACAAGGCCCTTGGCTGCTTGGCCAGTATTGGCCCTTTCCTTCCATATAGTCAACGCTATGCCCTTTGTTTCCCCATCTTATCCTTTGAACTCAACTCTTTGTCGCCGGTCCAAGAACCTCTCTTGTTGTTTAGTCGAATCATTGTAAACTCCTCTGGTGAGAGTTTCAACCAGTCAACATCACCTGCCGTTCCTTACGTTAGTTATTATTTCACCGAACAGCTCTCTTGCCTTCCTTTACAGAAACAAGCCAAAAACTTTCATAGCCATCAGTCTTATTTCCGAGTTCTGTTCCTACAACAAGCCAACTTATCACCCCAACAATGAAGTACATCACTACTTTACTAGCCTCGGCTGGCATGGCCGCAGCCCTGACGCAGCAGTGTTCTGGTACAGCTGTCAACGAGAATGGCAACTACTTTTGCGGTGCCATCAACCACATCCTCTACCAGGGTGTTGGCGGCTCTGGTAGCTACCAGTCCGTCAAGAGTATGGGCCCAGGCAAACAGTGCCCGAAGGAGACCAAGAACTTTAATGGCCCTCTTGCTCCGTTCGATGAAGATGTAAGTCCTGCAAAGCTCACCTGCCTGTCATTGATCACGTACAGGATGCATCTATATACATATACATAAGCCTTGTGAGATGAACGAAATTGTAAGCTAACATGCAACTCAAAAAGCTTTCCCTGCACTTCCGTGGTCCCCTTAACCTCAAGGAAGTTGCCGTCTACTACCTCTCCAAAGATAACAAGGAGAAACGCGACGCCGTCTTGGCCGAGAAGGAGAAGCGCGCCATTCGTCACGCCCACGGCCACCAGCAGCTTCATGAGGCCAAGAAGAAGAAGCGCACTGAGTGGATTACCGCCACCATCAACGGTGATGTCGTATCGTGGGAGAAGGTCTGGTACGGCCCCAAGACCGACAGTCCTGCCCCTGCTGCACCCACCGCACCGGCTGCCAACGCCAACGCCGCTGCCAGCGCTGTGCCTAAGCCCAGGCCAGCTGCCTCGGGCAAGGACTGGGATCGTGTCTCTTACTACAACTCTGAGACTCAGGAGGCAGAGAACGTTGTCTTCCTCGGCAACTATGGTGGCCAGGGCTCTGGTGTATGGGACGAGTATGTTTCCTTTTCTTTTCTACTTCCCTTTTATTCATCCAGCAGTATGTATTGGTTTCCAGGAACACTTGCTAATGGAAATTGTACTTTGCAGCAAATTTGGAAACTCTCTCGCGTACCTGAACGCCAATGGTAATGGCGGTTCTGCCTCTCCCCAGATCCTACGGGATATGCTGATCCCTTCCAACAATGAGTTTTCTATCTTCAGTGCTGAAAAGTGCGGCTCTGAGTGTGGCTTTTCTCGTGCCCAGGATGTCGCATACAGTAAGTTGCATGCTGACTACACATCTGCCTTTACACTTCCAAGACTTCTAAAAATCAGAGTATTTCAACGACTGACAAAAATGTATTATAGAAGGCTTTGAGGGCACTCACAAGGTTTTTCTCTTCCACTTCAAGATGCCTTTGGACGGCAACCGCGTGTTCAATGGTGACATGCCCGCCATCTGGGCTCTAAACGGCGAGATTCCCCGCGTCGCGCAGTACGACGGGTGCAGCTGTTGGCCACCCTGCGGCGAGATTGACTTCTTCGAGGTTCTGGCCCAGGGGGATAATAAGTGCAAGAGCACCATCCACTCGACCAACGGTGGCGGCTCCTCCGACTACTTCCCCCGTCCTACCGATAACTACATGAAGGGGGCCGTCATCTTCGACGGCGATGCTAGCGCCGTCGCGATCAAGATCCTCCCCTACGAGACGGACTTTTCTACAGGCCTCGACGACGCAACTGTGCAGGCCTGGATGACGGGCAATGGGTCCTCTACGATCAAGGGGAATGGCGCCGTGCAGAACCTCGTCTCTAGCCTGTTCCAGTTAGCTGGCAGTTCTCTGAACTAAACCGAGATCATGTAGCATATTTGACATTTTTACCAGATGAAAAAAATGCATTAATTAGGCTATATCCCTCTTTTTTGGATCTACTATGGCTTTAGGATCGAGATAGAAACCTGTACCTTTGTATCTTTGATATCAAAATTATACCTTATTGAATATTTAGACATGACAATATATGCCAGTTGAGTTTCAGGATTTTGCGAGTGTTTTGCTCGCTACAACTTATCAATAAATAAACAAGTCGAACCGCTAAACCTTTCACAAAACTGGAACGTCATGATACTGGTTCATTGTAAATATTTTAATATGTTAATACTACATGAGCATCGCTTCAATGCTAAATTATGTAAACTCTATGGATGAATGCTGAACTTGGTATATACGCGACAAGGTCACAATTTCTTATATCATACAGACTCTCAAGGCTTGCTGTCTTCATGCTTGGAGCCATCGGACGACAGTCCAACCACATTCCGGATTGTACCAAAGCTCAGACAGTCGCTGATGCGATTGGCTCCCGAGAAGAGCATGACAAGACGGTCAACGCCGCATCCCCAGCCGCCAGTGGGCGGTAAGCCATAGTCCAGGGCCTTAATGTAGCTTCGATCAAGCGGAGTGGTCGCCCATTCGTCTTCCTCGGCCGCTTCCTTCAACTCGGTGGTCAAGGTGGCTTCGTCTTCAATTCCGTCTTCCTTCCTCAATCGCTCCTCCTCGAGTGCCGCTTCATCCTCAGGCCGTAGTCCTTCAGTCGCGGCTGCCGACTCGAGCGGATCAATGCCAACTTGTCCATCTTCCGTGTTGACGAGGCTGCGGTGCGCTGTGAGCTTGCGTTGTTGCTCCACGGGATCGTTCTCCTCCTCGTACATGTTGGCTACTTCGCGACCGCCAACAAAGAGCTCTGCGCGCGCAGATACGAGCTGGTATGTCTTAGGGCAAAGGAAGCTCTTTGCCAATGGTGACATGCAGGCCGGGTGGTTCGTGATGAAGAGAGGTTCCCCAAAAGACTTTGGCTCTATGTACATCGCGGCCAATCTGTCGAGGAGTTTGGGAAGTGAGGTAGGAATGTCACCAGGGATGTTGACGCCGGCTAGTTTCATAACGGCAAGAAGTTCTGGCAAAGCAGCCTCTGTCGATAATTTGGGAAAGCGGACACCCGTAGCCTCTTCCAAAGCCGGTATGAACTCAGCCTGTTTGAAAGGTCGCTGGAATTTGTTGAGGTCGATTGGCGGCAGCGACGTAAGTTCCCTCGCAATCAGCTCTTGTGAGTGCTTGGCGAGGCTGCTGAGGAGCTCCTCCGTCTCCTTCATTAGATCTGGTAGGCTCGAGTATGCACTGTAGAACTCGCACATGGTAAACTCAGGGTTGTGCGTGGCGTCAACGCCTTCATTGCGAAAGGCAGGGCCGATTTCAAAAACTTTGTCGACACCGCCGACAACAAGTCGCTTAAGCCAAAGCTCAGGAGCAACACGAAGAGCCAGATCCTTGTCTCTAAACTCGGTGGCTCGGGTGACAAAGGGTCTGGCAATGGCGCCTCCTGCGTTCTCAGCCAGTATGGGAGTCTGGAATTCAAGGAATCGCTTTGAGTGAAAATGATCACGCATATGCTTTGTGATTTCGGAACGCAGACGTAATACATCGACCGTCTCTTTGTTGACGAGCATGTCGACGTGGCGGTCTTGCATCTTTGTTTTGGAGTCGGTGAGCTTCTCGGGTATTTGCTCCATGGTCGGGGAAAGGAGCTCTGGGATCTCCCTCGCTTCGAGCGTCAACTGGCCAGCGACTGTGCGATCACGGACACCATTGACGGCTGTAGCGACGTCAGCGCAAGCGACCAAGGAGAGAGCGTTTAGGGGTTGGAAGCCTACATATATGATCGCCAACTTGGATGAGCGACGTGAAGAGCTTGAACTTCTTCGAGTTGTGTGTACATACGTTGTCGCTGGGCTTGACACACTTGGACTTATTCACCATGATTTGCACTTTTTGAAACTCGTTTACGATATCAAGAAAGACGAGAGACCTGCCGACGACACGCTTAGCGCGTACACGGCCCACCAAGTTGATGAGAGGACGCGATAGTTCATTGTGTTCGCTCTCGAGGAACTCGGGGACGGCCATGCGGGCCGCAGAGGATTCTATGCGAGGATAGGACTGAGGGTAGAGGGGTGATTCACTATCCCTGTCTTTACCCAGGTCAGTCCGACGTTGCTGCTTGAAAGGCGAGACATGGTCTGCTGTATCACGAGCCTCCGAGAGCTCGGGTGTAGCACTGTTCGCATCGGATATTGAGGCAAAAGTCTGAACGGTCTGTCTAGATACGGTAAAAGGGCCAGGGCTGCGCACAGAAGCAGGCCTTATGAAAGTGAGGGGCCTGACGACTGTGCGACACGGCCGCAAGCAATTACGAGAGATCATGGTGTCTGTGTTCTGAGTTAGCTTCTGTGCTGTTAAAAAAGCTTTCGAAATAAATTGGTAGAATTTGTAGATAGTCAGATGTTGGCATTGTGTAATCATACACAGCAAGCTGTGTCAATCGCAGCGGTTCTGAAGCGAGGATGCGAATTCATCATATCAACGTAGGGTTGTGGGAAATAACTTGCGGCAGTTGTACTTACACTCATAGCATCATCTGATATTACACGCGCGAAATTCATACGCAAGATGAGAGAGCTCTTGTCACCAAAACAAGAAGAAGCCTAAGTGAACAGGAGAAGAAAAGTCTGTCGGGGACGCGAGTGAGCTTTTTTCAATTGCTTGGTGGTGGGACCAACATCCACCTGCTTAGTCACACATCTCCACCAGGCAGCCCAGCTTCAGCCGTGCTTGGAGCTCGCTTTGGCGGCGGCTTCACCCAATTCGCCAACCACATCAACTTTTGCATTGCAAACAACTCTAGCCAGCCGCGACTCTGCTCAATTGGCGTCCCAACATTGCAACGCGCATCACCACAATCACAGACAGCATGGCGCAACAACCTTTACCCACAACGACCCAACCCACCGACATTTATGGCGGAGGTATGACCCATCTCTCCCTTTGCGCGCGTTGGCCTGGCGCCCATCGCCAACATCTCGCAGCCAGCTAACTTATTTTTTAAATAGATGAGGTCTCGGCCCTTGTCCTTGACCCTGGCTACTGTACCACACGTGCGGGCTTCGCCGGCGAAGATGTTCCCAAATCTGTGCTACCTTCGTTCTACGGACATGTTACGAGCGATCCGACCAGGGATGTATTTGGCGACGAGTGCATCATCCCTCGCGATAACTTTGAGATCCGGAACTACATGAACCGCGACAGCGTCGTCGAGGACTGGGATGTTGCCGCCAACGTATGGGAGCACATGCTAGTCAAGCGCCTGCAGCCAGAGCGCCCGACACACCCCTCAAAGAATGGCCTCAACGACGAGCCCAAGGAGGCCGACACCGAAGGCGATGTCGCCATGGAGGAAGTTGAGGCCCAGGAAAAGGCACTGCAGGAGAACCCTCTGTTGATTAGCGAGGCTCCGTGGAACACGCCCAAAAACAGAGAAAAAGCAATCGAGGTCGTCATGGAAAACTGGGGCTGCCCTGCGTTCTGGCTGAGCAAGACGCCAGTTCTCGCCGCCTTTGCCGCTGGTAAAGCTACCGCACTAGTCATTGATGTCGGCGGTGCCAACACCTCTGTTACTGCCATTCACGACGGCATGGTTCTTAAGCGCTCAGTACAGCGCTCCCCGGCCGGTGGCCTATGGCTTTCGTCGCAGATCCGCAACCTGTGGGAGACCTCAGAGCCCAAGGTTAACCTGGTTCCCACATATCTGATTGAGAACAAGACAGCCGTCGATGCCCTCTCGCCCGCGCAATACCGCCAGCGCAAGTTTCCCTTTCAAGTTAGCGACTCGTTCAACCTCTACGAGGAGGAGCGCGTCCTTACCGAATTCAAGGAGTCCGTGGTCGAGGTATGGCGGGGACCTGGCAAGCTCAGCGCACCCGGCAACGAGGACTATGTTAAGACCCAACCTGGCCGTGTGTTCGAGATGCCCGACGGCTACAACCAGATGTGGCGTGAGCAGCGGTTCAAGGTAACGGAGGGTCTCTTTGACGAGAACGCCGGCCTGCCAGTGCCCGAGTCTGAGCGCCTGAGTAAGAGCCAGACCATTCCTGAGCTTATCAAAGCCTCGCTCAGCGCTATTGACGTGGATCTTCGTGGGAACCTGCTTGCCAATGTGGTGGTAACGGGAAGCACCAGTCTAATCAACGGCTTCAACGACCGCCTCAACGCCGAGCTGACGGCCATGTACCCCGGTCTCAAGATCAAGATTCATGCCGCCGGTCTGACGAGCGAGCGCCGCTTTGCGCCTTGGATTGGTGGTAGCATTCTGGCTAGTTTGGGTACTTTCCACCAGATGTGGATCTCGAGAAAGGAGTACGAGGAGAACGGAGCCAATATCGTGGAGAAGCGTTGCAAATAAAAAGGACGGTCAGGAAGCAAAGGCAATATATGATTGAAAGGAGCAAAAACGCCGCGGCGCAAGTGAGCGCTTTGTTTTGCTGGAACAGCATGGGATTTTAAGGCGCAATGGAGTTGGTCTGGAAGCTGTAACGTTATTGATAAACCAATCACTGAGAGGTGGCTGTAAACAGGGACATGAAATGGTGTTGCAGATACATTCGCTAGCAGAAAAAAAGACTAAAAAGACTTTGATTTTCCAACACGAAACCTGTCCAAAATACAGGGAAGAGTAGAGACTTAACACATATATATGCCTCTGCTCACATATACATATATATCTTTACTTTTTACATGCTACTCATAAATCAGGTTTGGCCCCAGTCTCTCGCTCCGCAACAACCTCCCTCTCCGCCCTACGCATCTTTACCCAGGCCCCGAGTTCATTCCAAATTTCCTGCTTCTGCACCGGCGACAAAGTAGCGGCCAGGCCACTCGTGCTCGAAGCGACAAAGACCCTTGCGCCGGCCCACTCGCCAGGGATGGCGCCCATGTTCTCCGCGTCGTCCTGCCATCCATACTTGAAAGCGGCGCCCACGGGGCGGCCCTGATGCCGCACGCGCCAGACGCTCTCCCAAATGCTCTTCCCCACGATGCACATGGATTCGGGCCGCCACTGCCGCGCCTTCTCCTCGAGCAGGGCCACGCCCTCATCCATTTCCTGCTTGCTGAGCTCCGCGCCGTTGCGGCTCGGCCGTGCGACAATGTTGGTCAGGCCAAGCGCGTAACGCGCCGGCATCTCGCGGTCCTCGGACGCGGCGCACGCTACGGGCGTGATGCCACTCGAGTGCAGGAGCTTCCAGAAGAGGTTTGTCGGGTGGGCGTAGGCATGGCCCGTCCGCGCCGTCTGGATGCCTGGGTTGAGTCCCACGAAGAAGACGAGGAGATTCTCGCACACGGCATCGGGCAGCAGCGACAGGTGCGCGTAGGTTGACGGCGGCGCGTAGCCAGAGGATTTGCGCTTGGGCTTGGCTCTGGGCTTTGATACACCGCCAGATGATGACGCGGAAGCTGCCGCCCCCGAGGATGACGGTGATCTGCCGCCATCACGCTTCTTGCGGGGAGACGGCGTGAGATTGGGGCCGCGACTGCTGCTGGCCGATATGTTCCTAGCATTTCTGGCGCTTCGCCGAGGTGATTGAGCGTCATCTGTGGACTTGTACATGAAGTCTTGTAGTTGTAGGCGACCTTGAAAGGATAGGGGCTCAGCTGCAGGCATGGAGCTGTCACGTTTGACAGGGTCGGCGTCCGGCTTCTCAGAGGAACCCATTGTGAAGTTTTTGCAGAGTTGGCAAAAGCCAGGTATTAATAACTATACAATTATTCGTTCCATTATTCTGGAATCTTGTAGATGAATCGAATGATAGGCAGCAACGAGGCGCTGGTCGAGACTTGTAGTTGATGGAGAGTTATGGGTGCACGCACTTGGGGCTGAAGAGAGGCGCAAGCTAGTGCAACTGCGAATTACACCACAGCTGGGATAGGAAAATGCAGTAAAATTTCACATCCCAGTACTAAATTGCCAATCATCTCGCCATTCTTTCACATTACTTTCTGGCGTCTTCATTTATAGGGTAGTGAGGAAAGGTTAGCGAAGGTACGTTACAAGCTTCGACCCTGCTAAGTATACGCCCTGTGCGTTGAATCTCTCCTGTTCACCTGTTCAAGTTCTTATTTTAAGAGAGGTCATATTTAGTTTCTGCAGGCTTTACAATGTATTCCCTCTCATTGTGAAGGAGCCGCTCATTGCTCCACATAAACCACACCATTCACAGCTTCACAATACCGAATGATCAAAGGCCCCTGCCAAAGCGCGTCGCTGAACAAAGAAAAACTATTCATATCCTCAGCAATCTACAAGAAGTAGGGGCGAATAATGACTACATGGGAGCTCTCCGATGTTCGGTTATAATTTTGGTCGTCTTCATGGCTCGTTTATCCCATGCTGGCATTTTAAAATGCGGCGTTTGAAGTTTGTCATATTCAATACAATAAGGGAAGCTACCATTGAATGCCAAGGACAAATAAAGGGAATTCTGCATGAAATATTGACTATACTAGGGTTCTAGACTTCAAGTGGAAGGTTTCTTGCCAACCTTACCCCTCTCGTGAATCGTGAGAAGTGACAATAAGGCACGCTTTCCCAAGCATTGACACACGCCTTGCCGAATGAAGAAAGACGACAGAATGAAGAGGCGTTCCTTGGTCAAAAGCTCAATTCTTCAATTTCACTTGGACCCCAACTTCTCCATATCCTGTAAGCTTATGTATGAGCTTATCTCTACTAGCCAGCCCCGTCCCTCTGCCAAGACCGAAGCTATTCTGAATGGGGACTTGCACTTACACTACGGCCGGAGTTGCGGTCGTTCCTTGTGGGACAGCAGCACTTCTACCTACCAGATTAAGAAGGTGATTCTTATGTACGTTACAATCGTATTCTTGGTAAGTTGAGGAACTAGTTTATTTGAAGAAGCTAACACGCTCTCCTCCCCTTATGTGTGTAGTCGACAGCATTTGTTGGTATATCAACATGAGCAGCTGCCCTGTTTAGCACAATGTCGTCTTGGAAGAATGAAACTGTAAATTCTTGGCATGAAGATAAAAAGACCGGATAAAACCCTGCTGTGGATGTATACTTGATTCATCATCGAGGTAATTCACAAGTGCACGGCTCCTTTTGACTACGCTTCATTACCCACAGGTGCCCCTTTCTTCCGTTTAAGCCATGACTTTCAAAAAGACACTCATTGTCGCTGCCTCCATGGCGGCCGCTGTCTATGGTGTCGCCCTCCACGGGCCTGAAGAATGTGCCTCCATCGAACCTAGCCCAGAACTGCTCGCGGCGGCGGCCGAGATGGCGGCAAAGGAAGCCGCTGCTTTCAAGAAGCCCAACGCCAAGCCTCAGGCCGATGTCAACGTCCCGGTTTACATCCATGTCATTGCCAGTTCCCAGTCCAAGCAGGATGGCTACCTCTCTGTAAGTTTCCTTCACCGGTGACGCCAATTCGATTCCAACACCTTTGATGTCACTATAGGATGCAGACGTCCTGTCAACCATCGATGGCATGAACCAGGACTACCGAGGCTTGGGCTTCCAGTTCACCGTCAAGGCCGTCGACCACACAATCAACAGCCGCTGGGCCAGCGACCTGGACGAACTGGCAATGAAGAAGAAGCTGCGCACAGGCGACTACCGCACCCTCAACCTCTACTTTCTGCCCAAAATGTCTGCAAACGGCTACTGCTACTTTCCTACCACCGTCACCTCTGGTTCGGACAGCTTCTACCGGGACGGCTGCACCATCCGCAGCGACGTATACGCCAACGGCCAGACGACGACGCACGAGGTCGGCCACTGGCTGGGGCTGTTTCACACGTTCCAGAACGGGTGCGATCCTGTCAACGACATGGTGGAGGACACGCCGGCGCTGATTAACAACTGGAGCTGCAACCAGGATGATGATACCTGCCCGGAAATGCCTGGCAAGGACCCCGTTACCAACTTTATGAGCTATGGTACGTGCCGCAGCGAGTTCACGGCGGGTCAGACGGTGCGCATGAAGAGCATGTACAACAAATTCCGCGCATAATGGGGTTGATGCGAAAATACACTTGATGCATAATATCTGTCCTTGTCATCAAGATGAAAGAGGCTTTTCTTTATGCTTTGAAGTGTTTAGCGAAGTGCTCTTGAGCGAGGTGTAAGGATATATTGCACGAATTATAAATAGGTGCTTGGTTTTACGTGGAAGGCAGCATAAGTTTGTTGTCTACGAACAGATAAATTTTTGAGATATCTCAGTGTACTGTCTGCTACATTACGGCCGAGAGAGATGGAAGCAGTGTGACAATGACAGTTCCTCCTGCCTTTCTTATCCCCAGGGGAAAGTCATATGGAGTCAGAGTCGCGCAATTTATTGATATCGGAGGGTACTATACTTGTAATACCTCGACACCTCTTCTTTTGATCTGTAGGCAGTATGGTGAGCCCTACTGGCATTAAGCGTCTCTATCGTAAATGAGTGAATACAGCAGCCATGCTACTACGTATTACACCTAAAGTAACATGGGAGATTCCAGTCCGGGATATTGTTGATTATCTCGTTAGTCGACCACAACACAATCTTGCCATTTGTGATAAGCTTTAGGTTATTTGGCCGACCGTACCATGACATGGACAGATGTATTGGTTCTTCAAGCTGGGGGACATTTATTAGCTTAATCTTGCAGGAGCATTCTTGTAGCCATAATTATATTGAGTGACTAAATGGTATGGGCTTATATCCATAGGTCCCCCATGTTATATACTATTATAATCCGCACATATGTCATTCGTGAGTCAAGTCGCGGCGTGTGTCTGCACGCAATATCTATCGAGAATATATCTAGATAAAGAGAACTACGTTTTTCTTGCTTTTGATGCCGCAAGAAATGCCATGCTGAAAGAGAAAAATGCAACAGCAATAAGCAACACTTATGAGACAGGCTGAGTTAACTCGTTGGGCAGGGCCCTGACATAAACAACGGGACCCTCGTAGTTGTGTCTTCCGTTGAAGTAGTAATACACGACCGAAAAGACCGTGATACCACCGTAAATAACAATATTCCAGTTCATATCCTCCGCGGACGGGTTTGGCGTGGGTGGCATAAAGGCCAGGACAAAGGCAAAGATGAGGAAAATCTCCGAGGCAATGTTAATGGGCAGGCCCCAGCGGCCGAGGTCAAACTTGGACTTGAGCAAGGGGCTGTTAGTGAGGCGGCGCCAGATCATGCAACCAATGGAGACGATGTAGCTGGAGAGGATGGAGGTGGTGGCGAGCGACGTGATGGAGTTGAGGGCTACGGCAGAGCCAATGTTGATTAGGGAGAGCAGACTGGTGATGAGGAAGGTGGTGAGGATGGAGTTGATGGGCACGTCCCAGCCAGTGGGAACGGAAGAGAACCAGGGGCTGAAGGGAACGGCGCGATCACGGGCAAAGGCAAAGAGCTGGCGCGACGCGGTGGCAACCATGGTGAGGTTGGAGAAGATGATCATGGCGACAATGAAGACGGACATGGCGGTGGCCTTGCCGGGGGATCCGGTGGAGGTGAGGAAGACCTGGAAGTAAGGGAAACCAGTCGGGGTGGTGATGACGCTCTGGAGGTCGCCGATGCAGAAGCACAGGGTGATGACCATGATCCAGCCAAAGGCGCCGTTGAAAATGGTGGTCATAATCATGGAGCGCGGGAGGGTGTGGCTGGCGTCACGGAGCTCCTCGGACATGTGGACGGCGGCGTCGGCACCGAGGAGCGGAAGGATGCCGGCAAGCAGGCCCACGAGAGTCGAGCCGCCGACGCTTCCCCAGTTTCCGCCATCGCTGAAGGTGGTGAAGACTTCCTTGGGGTCGGCACGAGGGCTCAGCACCCAGAGGGTAACGAGGATGCCAAAGAAGCCAAAAACGTGGATGATGAGAACCATGGCCTCAATGAGGGGTAGCTTGCGAGCGAGGAGTGTGTTGAAAAGGACGGAGAAGGCAGCAACACCAATGGTGAGCAGGGTGCCGTGCCAGTTGGAGGGCTGGTAGTCGGGGTAGTTGAGGATGATGAGGCCCTGAATCTGGGTGCCGGCGATGAAGGCTGAGGAGGCGCAGGATGTCTGCCAGCCAAGGACGCACATCCAGCCGATCAGGTAGCTGAAGAGCTTCTGGTGCTTCGGGGGCGCAAACTCGGATACCCAATGGTATTGGCCGCCAGAAGTGGGAGCCCTGGAGAAGAGGATGATTTGTCAGTCGCAATGCCACTTTTGTTTGTGTCGTGTAGAATCGGTTGAGGGTATTGAGAAGAGATTGCAACGTACATAGAAGCCATCTCAGCCATGGAAGTGTTGACGACGAAAAAACCCATCCAGCAGATGAAGAACATCCAAATCAGACCGCCGGTACCGCCATTGACGAGACCGATGGTGGCAACACTGAGACAGAACTCCCACGAGGCCATGAGAATCATGGAAAAGCCCAGGATGGACAAGAAACGAAAGTTTCTCTGCGCATTGGTGTCAGTACGGCAACCTGTTTCTCACCAGAAGAAATAATTGAGCAATGGGATGTACGAACCCTCATCTCCTGGGCCTTGCCCATACGGTACATGTCGGCGCGATCGCCAGCATTTCCGTTCTTCTCATCGACGACATCAGCGTCGACGTGGGTATCGTATTCCTTTCCGTCGGACGGCATCGTGGCGGTTTAGCGATGAGTGTGCTTCTCGACTCTGTCGGAGGGAAGAGAGAGAGAGAGAGAGAGAGTAGCAGAACCGCGAAAGCAAAGAATGTCGTTGGAAGAAGAAGAAGAAAGTTCAAGTTTCCTACAGCAGGGGAACTAGGCCGAGGACTATCTTCTTTTGGGAAAAATATCTGCAGCAAGCGTGGAACCACAAGTGACAGAATTGCAGGTCTAGGACAAGGGAACTGGCAAAAACGTGCAGCAAATTATTAAAACGTCTCCAGTCAACCACATGGCAATAATCCCACATCTGATTGCCGAAGCGGAGAATAAAACACAGCTTGCCAATTGGAAGCGACAATCTGCTGGCTGCCAGGACCTGGGTAGTTTGTTAGTGTCGGTCTTGGTGCGTCGTGCAGCCCGGCCAGGCCAGCTGAACTAGGCAGTTTGTTAGCCCAAATCACTTTGCGAGTCAACAACAGCAGTTAGTTATTCAGCGGCCAGCCTCTCCGGTTTCTAGGGACTAGAGGGCAACGAGGGGTACTGGTACGAAATGGATGGATACATAGGAGAGAAAGCGGCCATCTATTTTGGCTCTCCTCCCACCGGCCGGCCGTAGTCAAGGCGGGGCGTTTTAGTTTATGGTGGGATGGGGACTTGTTGGAGACTTTCTATCCACAGGTTGGCGTCTTGGCAGACTGGAGGTGTTTAATTGGGCCAGAAATCTTTTTAGGAGTTTTTGAGGAGGAGCTTCGGTAAATGAGTACCGTTGTTCAGCCGGATACGCGAACCAGTCATGAACGCCACGCCCGGCAGCTCATTACTCGCCAGTGTGTCGCCAACATCGCCACAGGGAGCACATCATGTAACACTCGACCCAGTTGGCGGGAAAACTGCGCCATTGGCAGGAACGGGGCTGCGGTAAGTATACACTCCTACTACCTAGCACTATTAGTGTGTCGTCTGTGCCGTCTGTATCTGTGTGTAAATTCCACCACTTTTCAGCCACATTGGCTCACGGTCCGCGCGCAGGATGGGACGGGTAGTGACAATCCAGCCGCCCGTCCCAGAATCTACGCCACACGTGTAAGGCTCCTTTCCCACACCAACTCATGCAATAATTGGGGGCATTATCTATCAGGATAGTATACTGCATACTGGAGCAGATGGTTTTGCCTTCGTTTTGGGCTTCTCTCCATTCATCGGACTAATTTCCAAAGCCACTGCATTGCATTGCCTTTACATTGCATAAACCAGTGGAGATGGCTTGGAGCTGCCCCCTGGATATAACCTTGATTAGTTTAGCGCACAAGCTGGCTGCCACAGGCTGGTTGGCTGGTTGGCTGGTTACAGCTAGCCTAGGCGTTTCCGACTATCGGTAACCGAACACCGAAATAGGATAATGTGGCGGGCAATCCTTCTGGCTACTAAATTCATCAAGCAAGTTTCCTGGCGTTATTCCCTCACCTTTCCCGTAGGTACTGGAGCACCTCAAATATGTAATTCGTCAGAGTGGCCAGAGAAGGGTGCACGCACGCACGCAATGCCTTTTGGTTCAACCAACAAGTCATGCACTCTCGCCTTACCCGCACTGACTCTTGTAAATCATTCGCATATCCATTCTCAGTCCGATTTTTAATAACTACGGATACCTCTTAGTTATTAATATGAGTTGGCCACTTTGTATAGTTGCACGTTTGGGGGCAATATTTTTTATATTTTTTTTTCAAACCAACGAAGGCGGAGACCAAGCCATCCGACAATAGGCTTTTCCTCCGTCATCATCCCTTGGCCATTTCCACTTCTTTCTCCCCTCCAAGTGGCGGGCCAAGTCAAAATTAGCCCGAGTTTGCCTGAGAGTAGCGTCATGGTGCTAAAATGTCGAATGAGCCCCCTCCCATTGTGGCCTTTGCGGTTCTGGTTCTAACCCAAGTTTGGGCAAAACCCCAGTTGACAGAACTTGACCTGGTCAGAAACCACTGACCACAATGGTCCAGGCCACAGCAGCACGGAAAGTCTTCCCCCCTCGTTTTTTCCAAACCAGACCACAAGTGGCAAGGCCAGGTTCGACACGCTTGATTTGCATGCCTTTCTATTGACCTCGTGTTTCCTTCTTGTATTTCTTCCTTTTGCCCCGTGTATAATGCTGGTTGCTAGCTGCTCTTCCTCCTCTTATTCGTTGTCTTGTTCGGTTTGGACTCTCTGGTGATTTTCTCTCAAAAAACATCTTAAATGGATGCCTCGGCCGGTGTTGGGCAAGGACCACGGTTCTCCCCGGTTTCGTTCAACGATCATGCGGGAGAACTATGGATTGTAACGATTCTGGCCCTCATTTACAGCACCCTCGTGACGGCGGCGAGAGGATACGTCAAGTACAAAATGTTTGGCTATGATGATGTCCTAATAGCAGTTGCAACGGTACACATATCCCAAGAAATCGGCTTGAAATATGGCGGTAAAACACTAACGAAACTCTTTTTTTGAAGGTCCTGCAAATAGCACAAGCCATTGCTATATTTGTCGGATTAGCCAACGGCCTCGGCAAGTTCAACTCAATCACGACGTCTGAGCATTGGGCGACTTCTTCAAGGGTATGACTCTAAACTATTTGCATCAACTTGCGGACAGAGATTCTAATTCTTTATCTTTTCCATCATCAGTCCACTTTGGCAGCAACTATTCTGTCCTTTCTAACTCTGAGTCTCTGCAAATGCTCCGTCCTCGCTCTCATCTTGCGCATTATTGGCCGCAAGACTGGTGTCAGCAGGCCACTCTGCATTGGTCTCATGGTTTTGAGTGGTCTATGGGGTGTCGCATCCTCCATTGGATACCTTATAAATTGCAAGGCCGATATGCTATTAGCAGTTGACAACCTAAAGCAATGTCCTAGCCAGGTAGGCCAGAAGCATCAACATGATGAATGCATGTATACATTTGACGCAAAGCTAACCCAAAACTTTAAAAACACACAGAAAGCACGCTGGGCGGCCATCACAAGCGTCGATATCATTACCGAGCTCGCTACCTGGCTGCTGATTGTCCAGCTGACCTGGAACGTCAACATGTCCGTCTCCCGCAAATGTCAAGTCGCCATGGCCTTTTCCTTTCGCCTGCCTCTCATCGCCCTCTCTGCCGTACACCTCGCGTACTTCCTCCAATACCCTGGCGCCGCCGAACCGCAATTCGCCATCACAAACAGTTTACTCGTCCAACAAGCTATGATCTCCTGGTCCCTCATGTCCGCCACCGTACCCAACTTAAAGAACTTTTTAAAGTCCTTTTCTATCGGCATGGGCTTCCCGCTGGCCTTTGATATTACAATGTCTGGGTCTGGCGGGGCTTACGTGCTACGTTCATTCCCGAACAACAGCCGCTCTCGCAAGGGCACTGCTTCGGCGGCGGCCGGCACGGGGGCCGTGTCTACATCGGTTTCGGCGAATGGCCGTAGCGACGGGGAGTTACAGAGCCAGCCAAGGAATTGGCGGGCAGACGGCGCTTCCAATACCGCGACGGGGACGCACCCGTACTCTAACAGCAGTCGGGAAAATGTGACGGAAGAGGAAAACTCGAGGTCGGGGAGTCAAGACATGATCATCAACAAGGAGATTGCGTGGAAAATTACGTATGAGGATCGCATTTAACGCGTGAGCAAATTCTGTTTTTTTTTTTCGGGCATGGAATACTTTGCCTGGCAGGTTTTACCGAAATCGAATATGCGATTTCAATAGAGAAAAATAACCCGCAGATCTACGAAACTAGTAAAGAAATGTACATACATACAAGAAATAATGACGTTACAAATTTTGTCCTGCTGAACCCAGTGCCACGTTCACTGAAAGCGTTCCAATAATAAGGTGCCCAATTGCGGAATGATTACCCTTTTCGCACAAAAGTTCAGGTTCGGGGGATGATCCAAATGAAAGACACCAAAAAGCAAGTAAAAGAGAGAAAATACTGCCCCTCTGTGCCAAGCCTTGACTGAGGAGTTTAAATGGGGAAATTTTACGGATACTTGACTTTGAGCTCTCCAGTCTTTAGTTCCTGCATTTTTCTATGGCCCGCCCAAGGCCCCCACGAGTTTCGTCCACATTTTTCGAGCTTGCAATATAATAGTATTCTGTTGTGTGCCGAGGCATCCGTGACCCCTTTTCTAAAGACCCAAGATCTTCTTGTAGAATGTAGATTCAGGAACATGCAGATATGGAGGTGCTCAGCTGCTGGAAACCTGCCCGTCCATGACAAGTTTTCCGAATACTTTCGCAAGCCACGCCACCCACTAGTTAGTCCTTTTATCAGATAGTCGCAGCGAACTAGAGTAGCTAACAAGTTGATGGCTTTTTATTTTGCTCAAGGGGCAGAGAGGCGTATATCGGCTCTGCATCGGTAATCCCACAGTGTTGGTACATACACCGCGGCGACGTTGCATTGGACTACAGAAATCGATGCAGGGGTTTGTTCGCTTTTCCTTCTTGGCTCCTCAACGTCTCGTGCTAGTCCGGTAGTGAGTGCATGCATGCATGCATGCACGCCGGGATCCTGGAACGAACCATTCCCTTACCAAAAAAAAAAAAAAAAAACCTCTACAAGGACCCTTGAACTTTGAACGGTGGGAATGGATCCCTTGCTGGAGCAACAGACGGAGAAACGCCACCCTGTGGGTTTGTCAGCGGAGGGCGGCAAGTGGTAGGGGGCTGCAGCGGAAGTGCCACCCGGCGAGTTCCCTCCCGGCCTCCCATTGTCCATCCCCAGTCGTGCGCAAAACCCAAAGCCAGAGAGAAAAAAAAAAAAAAAAAAA
>FWCC01000091.1:0-57012 GCA_900169235.1 Zarea fungicola
GGTGGGGGCGTGGCACAAGTAGGTATTAAAGACAAAGACAAACGTAAGCAGTCTGCTAGCTCGGCGTGGGTACAGATAAGAACAAGACCAACGCGGCGGATCGACGTGGCTTAAGATAACGCAAAGACCAAGGACCAAACAGGTGGAACCAGACTATCTGATAAGGAAAATGGCATGGATGTATATTAGTATATTAGATTCGCCTGTCCCGAAATTTCAAGCTTCATGACTGTTTCTATGCATTTATTGTTGCGCGCCTATAATCGCTGACGGCCGCGCCAAAGAAACCCAAACCGGCGCAGCCGCATTAAAGTCGCCTACACAGTGTCTCTAGTAGCTGAATCTCTTCTTGCGTCAGATACATGTCGTTGGGCACGAGCACATCGCCAGGCCGAATTATGACCTCGTTTAGATGATGCTTTTGATGAGAGACTTCTGGCAGCGTGGGTGAGCTGCGGCCAGTGCCCGTCTCCGCTGATGCCTGTGCCGGAGCCACGGGCTGTTCGCCCTTTTCAGCGTCCGACGACCTGGATTCGGCCGTCGACGTCTTTTGCGCAGGGACGCCGGCTGGTATTTGGCTTTCCGGGTCATCCTCCTTGGCGCGGTGCAGGATGGGCTTCTTGGCGCGCAGGGACTCGGGGGTCCACCAGTAGATGGGGAAGCGGCGCTCAATGTTGTTGATGAGCAGGGCGACGCTAATCATGATGGCGCAGCCGAGAATCATGACGGGGACGAGGAACCAGCCGAGGGCGAGGAGGCGGCTGTCGACGACGGCGAGCAGGGCGGTGGCGCCGGCGGGTGGGTGGACGGTCTTGGTGAGGGCCATGACGGCGGTGGCCGAGGCACAGGCAATGGCGCCGCCGACGTACTGGATGCTGTCAAAGTGGTCACTGAGGAGGAAGAGCTTCGCGACGGCGACGCCAATGACAGACGACAGCAACTGGCCGAAGAGGGCATTGCGAGGCTGCGCGAGGGGGGACTCAATGGCGTAGAATTCGAGGACGGCGGTTGCGCCCTGGGTTCGGTTAGAGGGACGGCGGGATGGACCAGTCAGGTCGAGGTTGGGAACTTACGAAACTGCCAACAATTGCTGGCGTATGGTGCTTTTCAAACGAGGGAATATGCATGGACACGACTTGAAGAATGATGATGGCGCAAAGGATGCCGACAAAGGCCCAAAAGGTGGGCATGAGGTTGCCGGTATTGGCGGGCTTGGTTTTACGGTAGCCCAAAAAGTAGGCGACTGGGTATGGAATGTATTTCCATGGCGGCGAGGGGACGACAGGATTGAGGAAGCGATCAATGTCAAAGTTCCACGGGTGGTGAGCCGTGGGTCGAGCCATGGTTGTGATGGTGGTGGTGGTGGTGGTGGTGATGGCTCCACAGGCCGTGATGACGATGCTCTCACGGGCAAGAGTCGCGTTTATGTCCGCGCAGGGTGGCTGAGACGGGAGCAGTCACTGGAGAGGACTCGGGGATGGAATTTTGAATGGCAGATGAGCCGTCTATAAGTGTTTTCGAGGTGGACAGAGATTTCTTGTGTTGCTGTAGAAGAGCAAAAGAACAAACATGGAAGGGCAGTATTGAGACTGGGGAAGGACTGGACCCACGTCTCCGAACGCCGGGCTGGTGGGCCAAGGGAAATTTTAGCGACTAATTATAATAATGCCTTACTAAAACGAGTAACACGGCATACGACGCAAGCAGAGGGTTTAGAAAGGCAAGCAGGGTTTACAAAAGGCAAACATGGGATGGTGAACTTGGAAATGATGTAAATTGAATAAATGAATGAATGAATGGTAGGGATTGATGTTTAGTTTTATCCCTGGTTGAATACTGCTTATTCGCTTGATGGCTGGGCCAAGGGATCGGAGATGGGTCGGAATCAAAGTCGGAAATAGAAAGATGGGCAGCCGCTGCAATTAATAGCGGGTACTATAGTTTTAATGGGCCTTCTGAGGGTAGTGAAACGGCCAAACCGGTGAAATTGTCAGGACTCAGCTTTGTTGGTAGCGTGACTCGTCCTGCAGACGTCGGAGGCTGTCTGGTGGCTTTTCATCAATGGGTGGTCTCGGGTACATCGGATCAAGCCACATTAGCGTACGGAGTACACATTGAGGTACACTGCTGGGCCACGGATGTTTATTTGTTTATTTTACTTCATTTCAAGCCCAAGACCTAATTTGCTACTTCCTAGCTAAACTTGTTAGTTTTTGAATCATTATCCATCGCAAATGTCATACCGCCGTATTATAACTGGTTGTAGATTGGATCTTGATAATTTCCATCTCTCCCCTAGTATATCATCAACCTGAGCAAGGACTCGGGCGCCTTCTCAGCCTCCAGGACTTCGGCCATCCGTGCCTTGATCTGGGTAACAGCTTCCAAGTTCCCCTGTACGAGGCGAAGCTCCGTTTGCAAGTCGAAGAGTTCCTTTTTAGCCTTGCACTGGGCGACTACAGACAACAGGGTATGGACGGCATTGGTTAGTTCGCTGCATATCAGTCTAGGATTAACAAGTGTTGCAGAAATGCAGCGGAACCTTGGAATGCAACGTACATGAGCGTCGTTACATGGAGGGTATAGCGGTCCATTGCTGCCACGGCCTGTGCAGCGAGTTGGTCTGGCACGTTGACCCGAATGTGCTGCTCGTAAGAAGACACGAGGTCAATCCAATAACCGGTACCCTCAACTTCGGTGGTTGGGTAGTTGCTCCGAAGTTCCTGCATGCCTTGTTGCAAAGTTTTTAGAGTCTTCAGAAAGCCGCCTGCGAGGATCTCCGGAAAGGTTGTGCGATTGGAAAGGTGTGCCTGGAGGATCTCAATTTCGGCCAAACCCTTTGTTAAGAGGCGTAAAAATGCCTTGTCGTAGGACTGATGCCTTTCCAAGTCGGGTAGGCCGTCAGCGGCTGCGCGAGCGGCGTTTGCTGCGCGAATTACTCTGTCTCTATTACTTTCCATGGTGTTGGGTGAAGGATGCGGCCCGGGGAGGGGGTTTGGCGGGTTCACGGCAGGATTGAATCTATATTACCCGAGGTATGAGGCGTCTTTGAGTCGAGCCAACTTGAATTCGCAAATTCGATGCAGAACTTGCAGAACTTGCAGAACTTGCAGTTGGACAAGCCAGGTAGAGAGGGTTGGAGATATGTCCTGTCAACCAACGCAAATTACATGGATGAGGAATTGCCTACCAACATAAGCCATTTAATTAAGAGTATCCACCAAGCGCAGCCTGGAGCCAACCAAATGATGAAGCAAGAGCAAGGCTGCATCAAGTATTTGTGCATATTAAGAATTTGTGCATTCTGTTGTGCGTCCTATTGTCCATTGTGAGCTGCACGGGTCAAGGTACAATGTACCCCTATTAACCCTGACGCCGTCTTTGGTCGGTAGGCGGTCGTTGGCTGTTTGTAGGTGGTAGGGTGATTGTCGCTGATTCACATTGCCAGGTACGACAAACATGGGGTTCTCCATAAATCCATCCAGTGAATCATTACATTGCATCACGTCACCTGCGCATTGTTGCATAATAAAATAACCGTTAGTGTCCAGGCGATCGGTTAGCCGTGTGTCTGGCGGCCTGCCCTTGGCCCGTTCCAAGATTTGGGTGCATGACGTCGCTGGACCCTGACCATGACCGTGGAGAAGTTGTAGCGGGGGAGGCCCTGGAACTTGCCCATGCCACTGAGCAGGTGCCTGCAGGCGAGCACATCCTGGTAGAAAGTATGTGTACCTAGCACCCATTTTTATTATCCTTGCTCATCTTTACACAAAAGTTTTAAAATGAAATTAAAGAAGAAAAAGCATGAATGACTGCGAATTTAATTGGCGCAGGCCAGCTCAACCCGGCTTGGAATTGCCTCATGGTTCACCGTAGATCCGGTTGCCTCAAACACACCCTGCGGCCTGGTACAGAGTCACTGCTTGCCGCGTAGCCACCGCCGCAACAACTCAGCCACGACGCCTTTTTGCACCACATCGTGACTATGTACGGAGTACTGCCAGCATTAACGCGTTGATTACGCTGACGGATTATTTCAACATACTACCGGAGGTAGCAAACTTGTCGCAAACTAGTTCCAGGTCCTTGTCATCCCTTTTCTCACAACCACAAACATGCATAATCAAAAGCAAAAAAGTCTTGATTCCTAAAACTCTCACATATTCTGTCACCATTGCCCCAGGTCCAAGCTGACCTGTTCCGGCTGCGCCCCGATCCCCGCCTTTAAAGTCTACACAGACAAGCGTCAGTAGTTACTAGCTAGGTAGTTACTATTTACTGGTTACAGGTAGTTAGTAGTAGTAACCTGGTGCAGACACCCGTCCCGCTTTTTTGATTTTTTGCTCATCCGATAGATCTCTACTCGTCGATTTCCATCCCACGCTTGACTTTTTCACTTTATTTTCTTCATCCCAAACTTTACCTCTTCCCCCCCCTCTCACCCTATCGCCACTACCTCAGCCCATCTCGCTACCCCCTCCGATTCACGCCCATCTACCCTTCTCAGATTGCAAGAGACGTTCCATTCCGGTGGTTCCTCGTCTCCCCACGTCGCCCAAACTGCCCATTCTCGATCGCTCGCGCAAGCTCCGGCGCAAGAAGCGCAGGTTCCGGAGCAGCATGCCTCTCCGACAACGCATCGCTCGGTTTGGCGATTCTGTACGTGAATAAAATATCCCATTATTGGCCATCCATTACATTCCACACTTGACACTTGTGCTAACCGGTGCCTCCGTTGCCCCAATCCCAGCTCTCCACATCCGACAAGCCCTACCTCAGCTACTACGATGCTAGTCTCACCGTCAGTGACGTCAAGTCCCTCAAAAACGACTGGCTCAGTGACAATGTCATTACCTTTTGGCAAGAATACCTCGAGCGCGAGACCCTCCCCAGATACCCACAGGCACGCATCTGCCTCCTCCGACCCAGCATGGCCTTTCTGCTCATGAGGACCACCGACCTGCGCACCGTCAACAGCACCCTCCCCAACCTCGCCAAGGCCACCCACATCTTCCTCCCCATCAACGACAACCACAATGTCGGCGATGCAGAGGGCGGCAGTCACTGGTCTCTGCTCCTCGTATCCGTGCTCGACGGCGTCGCCTTTCACTACGACTCGCTCGGCGGTGCCAACTACTCGGAAGGCAACCTCACCACCCGCAAGCTTGGCCAGGTCCTCGGCAGACAGCTCCGCTTTGTCAATCTAGAAGACAGCCCTCAGCAGGAAAACGGAAGTGACTGTGGTGTTTTTGTCTGTCTCTTGATGCGTCATCTGCTCGTCAAGCGTCTTCTCAGCGCCAATGCCCGCGAAAAGGTATCCATGAGCATGGCGGGCAAAATGGTGGACAGCTATGGTGGCCGCAAGGAGATGCTTCGCATTATTGACAATCTCCGTAAAGAGGCCGAACGTCGCCGGTCGTAAGTTGCATGCCCTCTAATCTTTCATACCCTCTCTGATCACCACTGACTAACACACCGCAGACGGAGCTCCAGTCCATTCACCGACAAGACACCTCCCCGCATCGAGTAGAGCTCGGCAAGCTGGGGAAGGCTTGATCACTTTGACAAGCTTGTGCGCGGTGCATACTCTGGCCACATGGATTCGCCTCCACGGACCCCGACTGCCTTGACACTCGATGTAAACAACTCGTCCAACTCGTCCAACTCGCCAAACTCACCAAACTCACCAAACTCACCAAATTCCACAGACACGCGATACTCAAACACCACCTTTGATCCATCCGGGCCTCGCCAGGACAGCTTGAACAAATCAAACAGACTCAACGCCCCCACCAGGCAAACTCGTAGCTATACTCGCCAGCTCAGGGACGGTGCACTCCAAGCGCAGCCAAGCCCATGTATCAACAACTCTCAACCACAATTTGTGCCTCATCCTCTTCCCATGACGCAACCAAGGTATGCGGCACCGCCATCATATATTCCCGTACATCAGACTTGGGTACGCCACTACGAGTACATGTACAATCCCTTTTGCTACGAATCATATCCCAACCCTGAACCTGCACCTGCACCTGCACCCAGGCAAGCATATGGAGCTTCAACCTATTCTCGAACGCTTCGAACGTATGGACATGCAACGTCCCGACATGGCTACCCACGTCGATCTCCATATTTTTCCTAGTGTCTGCCAGTATCGCCGTAGCTTGGACGTTTATTGGATGGATTGTGACGAGTGCTCTGCATCTGGCTCCAACTGACCACAAGTTAAAGGCACGTCTCCAAAGGCTATTCGCGCAAGCACATGACGGAACATGACAGCGTTTATGATTTGACGTTTCTTTTTTTTTTTCGATTGACATTGTGACACTACAAATGGTACATATATGCATAGCTTTTATGTTTGATAATTCGATAAAATTAATTATGCAAAGAGTCCACCTGGTGCCTGATTCCTATATGAAGCACTTTCCTGTAGTTGTAATATTTCACTCCAATGGTACATGCATGCATAGCTTTCATGTTGATAATTCGATGAAATTAATTATGCAAAGACTCCAAACACCATGCCTATATGAAGCACTTTCCTGCAACTGTAATATTTCCTTTTTCCCTTGTAGCAGTCACATTTATGCTTTCGTGACATTATACTTTTCTTCCCTTGCCGAAAGCTGTTCGTTCCCAGATCAAAGGACAGTAGAGCGGGTTTGGTCAATCTACTTTTGCTGCGCCGCAAATGCCGGATTCTGCTCCATGGTCGAAGAAATGTACCCTCGCAGCGCCGCCCACCGATTCGACACACCTGGCGCCGGCGTCGCAGTGTTGTTGCTGTCTTGTGTCGAGGAGACGGTTACCGCTCCCCGCGGCGGCAGCGGTGACGGTGACTGTGTCTCCTGCGTCCTCCCCAGCAGCGCCATGCTTGCTCCAAACCTCGCCATCTCCCCTTTAACCACCTGCTCCTTTCTCTTGAGCGCACCTTTTTTGCTCTTTAGACTTTTATGTCGAATCTTGCCCTGCAGCGCTTCTATATTTCCTTCCCCCTCGGCTAATTCGGGCAGTGCATCGGCCAGACTATCCAGCGTCGTTTGTAGATTTTTGTTGGGGTTGCTGCTCCGGCCCCGGCCTGTTCGCTTATTCTTTTGTGATTTGCCACCGCCGTTCTTGGAGACGCCAGACTCGGCGACGCGCGACATGAAGGAAGAGTGCTTCATGAGCTTCTTGTCCCGCTTGCTCTCGATGAAGCCATCGGAGACGGCGGCGTCGGCCCGAAAGGTCTTGGCCGGGGCGAGGTGGTGCACCGCGCCCGAGAGGCGCTGCGCGCGAAAGGTGCGTGCCGAGGGCTTCCTGAGGCCTGGAGGGAGGGGAGCCTGGAGAAGGATGGTTAGTTGTTTTTTTTTCTCTCTTTTCTGGGTTTCAATTGAACGAACCATGATGGGTGGTTGACAGTAATTAAGGTAGCGAAACGTTTATTTGGCCAGCTACTTTCAGAATGATGATGAAAGTTGCGGCGAGCGATAAGAAACTTTTTTTGCGGGCTGATAAGAAATGGCGGGGAGCCTGTCTGGTCGCTGTTGATTCCGCTACCCTAGAATACCGAAACCCGTGGTTTGCAGGTCAATCATCTCATGAGAGAATGGAGGTTTCTCGGCATTTTTCATCATTATGATGCAATCTGATTTATTTCCATGTTTTCACAAGCTTTGTTATGCCGTGATTGATTGCCGGAATGGCTGGGGCTGTTGTCGGGAACGGCGCCGGATTGTCGCCACGGCCAAGACTCGGGGCTATGAGTGGGAACACTACCAGTCCATGCCGCGACACCCGCTTACACCTCACATCACACCATATTTGAGTTATTGTTACTTGATGCTTTATAAAAGATTAAATTATTTGTCAATAGAAACCCATCACCGAAAAATATAAAGAGCGCCGACCGTCAGGTCATCGCAGGACTGTGCCATACTTTGTTACACATTCACAACCAAGTGCAGCCTCTTACCTCAAGACTCGCAATCGTCACCAACCAGCACACACAACATGTCTCAAGAATCCAAACCCCCATGCCCTCCATTCACTCGGGAGACGGCCAAGATTAAAGTAAAAGCAGCACAAGACGCATGGAACACAAAGTACATCTGCCCCCCTGCAAACGCACAATGCATCAAGAGCTAACAGCTTGCCTCAGGAACCCAGACGCCGTCAAAATGGCATACACGCCCGACTCCATCTGGCGCAACCGCGACCAGTTCCTCCAAGGCCGCGACGCCATCCGCGAGTTCCTCGCCGCCAAGTGGGCCAAGGAAGACGGCTACCGCCTCCGCAAGGAGCTCTTTGCCTTTACTGACGACAAGATTGCCGTCCAGTTCTGGTACGAGTGGCACGACGAGGCCGGGCAGTGGTGGCGCACGTACGGGCTCGAGGACTGGACGTTTGCCGCCAACGGGCTGATGCGGAAGCGCCAGATGAGCGGCAACGATGTCAAGATTGCCGACGAGGAGCGCTGGTTCAAGGACGGGGTGGACGTGAATACCGTGGACATTTCGGAGCGGCATTGGTAGTGGTCAGGACTTAAGAAAGTTGGAAACCATTAATATTTTACATTGTCATTCCCTGTTGTGAACCCGGCGCTACACCTCGAATCTCTCCGGCGCCTTTTCCTTGCCTTTTACGGTACATTTTCCGTTCCAGTTTAAAATTCCACTTGCAATGACAAAAAATCCAAAAAATCCAAGAACAAAAATCAGACGGCACAACTAGTGCGAATAGCATTCACGGCCATGGCTGTAACCACGCCTCGATTGCCAATCTTGAGAGACGAGCTTCCGTACTTGACCATCCACGCCAGTCCCCAACCGCCATCGAGCTCCTGGGTGGCAAGCAGCGTCTGTACGTCCTCGGAGTTATCCAGACCCAGCGCCTGTGCCGATACGGCTCTTAGTGAGGCAGCCATGATGTCCTTGTCTCTGCCTATTCGCTGTCCAACTTCAGCTTTGACAAGGCCGGCCAGCTCGTCCAGCTCTGGGTTGTCACACCTGCCACACAGATCCGCCAGATAATACAGCAGCCATTCTGGCTGGCAGTAGTACCTTGACCCAATCTCGTACGCGCGAGTCTTAAGAATACGGCATAGTTGTTTGAGAGTAGTTTGGAGCCGGTGCCCTTGACCATTAAGATAAAACAGACGCAGGACATTGGCCGCAACAAAGGGGCAATAGCGACGCCGCACATTATCAAAATATGTCTGTTTTTAATTCTGTTAGATGATGCAAATCTCATAGACTAGAAAATAAATCGATCCAATAACTTACCATTGGTAGGCCTTCATTAGTCAGGTGCAGCATCATTTTATCCATGACCTCCTGCTTCAGCTCCTCATCGACGTCTAGGGTCGACATTGCCAACGAAGTTGTGTCGAGATCATCAGGGAAGCTACACGTCGTGAAAACGGGAGCTCCAATAAAGTACTGCCAAGTACGTCCCTTGTTATCGAGAGAAACGAGTTCACTACGAATCCAATTAGCGTCGTCCCCCCCAGAGCATTCTGGGACAGACCATACCTGTTACCAGTACTGTAAAGTATCAACAGCTGAGAGAAATTGTCCTTGAGAGTCATGCCTCCCTCGGTTTCAGAAAATAGGTTTCTGGACCGTTCTTGCAAGAAATTCGATCCGCGCTGCACAGGGTCTCCAATCAGATTATAGATGCTTGTAACTGTCTCCTCTGAGGTCTTGAAAAGAATGCCCTTCATGCCCAAGGAGTGGGCTGCCATGACGTTTTCCAGCTTGTCATCGACAAAGACGCAAGAGCTGGCATCGGACTTGATGCGATCCAGCACGAGACTGTACGATTGTAGCTCTGGCTTGCGACATTTGATAGCCGCAGATGTCAAGACGTTGTCAAAGAGGCCCCAGCTCATGATTTCTGCCTCAATCTCGTCAAAGTCGGGCTGAGAAATGTTGGAAAAAGCGTGGACTCTGATTTTTGGGCATTCTTGTTTCAGCCGTTTGATTTCTTCAATGAAATAATAGTTTGGCTTTAATGATGCCGCAGCTTCACTGAGTGCAGTCTCCAGGGCCCCTTCCGGGAGCTTAAAATCAGTCGAGATGCTGTCGTAGCATTCGCGTTTCGAAACTTTGGCCCTCTCATAGTCATGCCAGGATAATGAATCAAGGATAGCGCCCAGGGTGTGATGAGATATAGTTCCTGCCTTTTTAAGGGAGTAGGTCATCACGACCCCTCCAATGTCAAGAATCAAGTCAGTACAGGTTGCTGTCGACATTTTAGCCCTGCAGCGGAAAAGATTTGTGGGAAGGACATTTCCTTCAGAACCAACACTTGATCCGTATTTAAGTATCAGGTTAAGCACCAACACCCTTCAGAGTCATTCACATTCCATAGTTGTTTATTAATTATCGTGGAGGGCGGTGGTGCACTATAAGCACTACTATAAGCCACTACTAAAGAAGTAATGATAAGACATAATAAAAAGTATAAATGAATAACAAAAAAGAGATTTTATAAATAAAAGATTTTGCCTATACGTAGAGGTAGACACCCCTGACTAGATTTGTTCTTTTATAGAAGAATAAGGAATAGAGTTTGTATTCATTTACCCTTTTAGTTCTTTATTCTACGCGTAGTAAGTATAGCCGCCACCAATTGTAAGCTCGACCCATAATTACAGTGTTGACGTAAGTACTCTAGTTTCTTTAGGGTAAATGTTTCCCCAAAAAGAGGCCAGCCACGCCAAGGCTTGATTATTATCCCATATCTGTGTGACAGTAAGCGATATTAAGGACTCCTTAAGTGATTCTAATCAGTACTGGCAAAACTGGCTATAGGTGGGTATGAGGCTCAAAAAGGAAATTGCGAGAAAACTCTTGCGCCGACCTCGGAGTAGAGTAGAGGTATAAGAGGAAGAGAAAATTCCCTCATTTCAAGTCATGTTGGATTATGCAAAATACCAGCGAATTCCTTTAATTCAATTTACTCCTTTACGCAAGATTGTTCTCAATTGTGACTAGCTTATGTTCAACACAAACTGCGGGTATAACTCAAGAGAATTGGCGTATTTATGCCAAATCTCAGAGGGTTATTGAGTGTATTGGCTGCGAAGACGGCTTTTTGCGGCCTGTGATTGTATTTTTCTCCAATAAGTTACTCTGAAAGATTTTATGTATTTAAATGCTTTTTGTTCATTGGCCTCTCCTACGAGAATATTCTTCTGTCCGTCTGTCGAGGCTGTTGTAGAATCACTATCTCAATGGGCCACTCGCGTGGTGCAGCAATGTGTATGCTACTCCTAAACAGATGTATTAAGCGTCAGTATCTCTATGAAAGAAAGTTGATTAGGGTAAACACCAGTTATATTGATCCACGCCTATACACAGTTAGAAGTTAATTTCATGGCGTTGCAATCCCAAAAAAAGGGATGAATAGCGCAAGAGACCAGCCATACGTCAACACCAGACGTGCCCACCAACATGACAACAAGACATGGCATACCAAAGTAACCTTCAGCTAAATAGGTTCCCTAAGACATATTAAATTAATACGAAACTATAAAATAGTATTATTAAAATAAAATTAAAAAAATCTTAATTTAATAATACTCCCCTTGCAGGCTAGTGGTTTCAATAGTAAATAACCTCTACGGTATCATCTATAACCGGCAGACATCTTATGAAGTTGTTATGCTTCACTAATATCATCTGATATTTATAGGTATAGTAAACTAGGTTTCAATTGGCCGCGTAGTGTACGTGATTTACCCTTGCTGCTCAGCCAAAAAAGCCACACTATTCGGACCACTGCCATCATTTCAACCATTTTTAGGATTGATTGTGCTAGATCGCAGTTTACTTCCATACAAAAAGCCTGTGTATTGTGAATCCCTACACAGAAAATTGGCTTGCATTCTAGGATGAGACTTTGCTTAACCAAAAACTTCAAAGGACAAGTACGACAAGCTTCATTGAGTTATGTAATTTCTTTCCACTACATCTTGAGTGGCTAAACGAGCCGACAACTTCGTATCTCAGCGACGGCCGATGAGTTCCAGGAAGTGATCGGCGACCGAGGTAACTTGTTCTTCAAAGGTTTTGAAATTCAGGCCAAATGCTTCCTTAGCCCTACTATTGTCAACCCTCGAGATGCTGGTTGGTGGGCGAGGTACGTCTTCACCCACTTTGAAGATGCCAGCCTCGCACTCTTCAGGATAATGTTTCTTGACAATATCAAAAGCATCTGCCCATTGAATACCGTCCAGAGGATGAGCGGAAGCTAAGAAATCTTGGCCACCTTTAATCTTGGTATCAAGAGAGAGCACGTGCATTTTGGCCACGTCGTCAACGTGTACAACACTCCCCGGGAGGGGGGAATCTCTTGGGTGCCCCAGGATCGGACCCATCAACAAACCGTTGGTGCCTTTTGCAATGTCCGTTGCGGCGGTGACTGTGTCATCGCGGCCTAGAACAAACACTGGTCTGATATTGACAACATCAAACTCTGGCTTTTGTTCTTCCACAAATTTCAAAGTAGCTTGATAGGCAAGCGCCTTGGAAGCAGCATATGCTGCCATAAGCGAAGGATACGGACCCTCAGATTTGGTAGTATTTGTATCTTCTAATTGCGATACACTTAGCTGGTGTTTTCATGGCCATGTCGTTAAACTTGTACGCACCATTGATTATCTCGCCGTCGTCAAGAAATGTCGTAGCTTTGGAAGCCACAGAAGCAGTCATGACAACTCTCTGGACGCCCGATACCTTGTAGGCGGACGCAAGTATGCCGACAGTTCCCTTGATCGCAGGCTGAATCACCTCGGCATCGTAATCTGCATCGTTATACCTAGGATGAGGAAGGGGTGATGCAACGTGAATCACGTACTTGACCCCCTTTACAGCATCGTCATATGCTCCGGACGCTGTAATATCGGGCACAATAACCTGTTCAACATTTGACGAAAACGCAGCCATCGGCTTGAGGCTTAAAACTTTTGTGAAATCAGCCTCTTTTCGAACAGCGATGCGTGCCCTGTAGCCGGCCTGCAGAAGCTCAATCAAGGTCCGGAAGCCAATCATTCCCGTGGCTCCCGTAATCTAAAGACTCAAGTTAGAATGACGTGTCAAATCAATAGAGGGCTGATCAGATCTACTTGCCAATACTAAGTCTCCAGACATGTTGTAAACGTTTGTAGGATGGTGATATTGGTATGAGATTGGCTGGTTCAATTTATCAGGTTCTTGAATGGTTATCTTACTATAGATAGTCAATCACAAGAAGAGATTCCACAGCACTGAACTTATATAACTTTGGTGTCCAGCAGTATACGCGTGAAGGAATGCTAGCCATTGTTGAATTGGGTTCCTTGCCATAGTACGCCGTAATGTCCGCAGAATGAACGAGATTACAAATTTCCTTCTATACCTTTACATTACAAATCCAAATATAATTCTCAGCAGTCGCAGAAGCCATGTTTTATAACTTATCACCGCTGCGCACAAACGGTGACAAAGCCCAGCATTTCCGGAAGCGCTAAACTACGTAATTGTCCGCAGGTTGCTAAACTGGGCATACACGTATTCTTCCGCTGAATGCACTTCTTGCATTTAGTCCGCTTTATAGGCAATACCGCTCTTTCCGCCCGGTCCCTTGAGTCCGCTACTAGATGCGCTGCTATGTCCGGTGGGTATTACCCGAACATGGCGGCCGACGTAGGCCTTAAGCTAACGAGTAAGCATATAATGCCTGATAGGGCAACTATATATATGGGAATCAAGATGTTGCTAAGGAAATTGTATTAAATGTAAGGTGAAGTTTAGGCTATAGGATAGTGATTGGACCTTGAGTAATATGACTGATGAGGAAGTGAGATGAGGAAGTCTTGGTTCGGTCTCTCTATGATTCAATCCCTTATTTCACGTCAAGTTCTATCATGTGATGCGATACAAGTTATAATAATTGTATTGTAATGTAATGCAAGGTTGTCTTCGTCGTTTACCTGTACAAGGCCTTATCACGGCCGTCCTTACGGAAACATACCGATGAATGACATGTGCTAGCTGAATCCATCTCGATATTACCGGAAACCCACTGCGAATTTGTAACACTTGCCGAAAAGAGGGGTTTCGCCGATGAGCAGAGCCAAGCATCTCCGGGAATTGTTCTTGCTCCATACACAGCCATCCTTATTGAACTGTCTTTCACATACAACTCAAGAAAATCGTAGTGATCAAAACTGGGGCAACTTGAACACAAGTTGAGTCCCTATGAAGCTTATTAATATGCACAGATATGCTGATGTTCCATTTTTACCAAGTGAGCCTCACACCACAATTGACACAGCATATTCTTAGCTACCTTGCCGGTTTACGCTTATCGCATAAGAATAAAATAAACTTTGAATATATCCTAGTAAATTAAACCACAGACTCACTAGAGCTATTGTTGCATGCGGCGCCGTTATACATAGTAGGGAGTTCTTAAGACTAGATGGGAAAAAAATGAATTTTGTTACTCCCACTTCTACTAAAGACAATGAAGGACTGAAATTACCGTATTAATTACTTTTAAAATTATTTTAAAATTGTTGTTCCCCACGAACCCTTCCATTCCTACGCTATCATTGCCCGATTCTGGAGATCAGAAGAACCTGGCGGACATATAATAGCGGGATTTGGTATGGGTACATTGCCCAAGAAAATCAACCGTTTCAATGTAGACATGGGTGTCAATATGCCGCCAGGCCTAATTGTGCTCACAAGGGAAACCTTTTTGAGTGGACGGTTGACGCGGTCTTTTGCGGTGTTAGGCTTTTCATATATCCGAACTATACACTAGACCCTCGAACATCCGTACCAGGACACTATTTCCTTTTGGAGAATGCAACTATCTGCAAGCTTCCAGGAGTAGTAGTAAGAAAGACGGGGCACGTGTTAATAATTGATATGAGAGTGGATAGTTACGTGACAAGGCCACGCCTTGCAATTTTGCACCAGCATTTGAAATATAGCGTTGATGTTCACTTCTGCCCTTTGTCCTATAAAAAAGGATTGGTTCGTCTAGCAGCGCAGAT
Source organism: Zarea fungicola (assembly GCA_900169235.1). NCBI lineage: Eukaryota > Fungi > Ascomycota > Sordariomycetes > Hypocreales > Cordycipitaceae > Zarea > Zarea fungicola. Next base: position 15,035 of record FWCC01000091.1, read on the forward strand.
ATTTCACCTTCTTTTTCTAGATTTCTAGTAAGCCGCTCAATTAATGCCATTTAGCAATGGCTAAAAAGGTCGAGATGGCTTCGGCTCGTCCCTTGTCTCTATTCACACTAGTCGCTGATCAAGCTCGCGTTACACCTGAGGTTCTCGAATTCAAATATCCTGGATCCGGCACCCTGGAAGATCCTTACGTTGTTTCTTTCCTTCCTCAGGATGTAGGTAATCCTTACAATTGGTCCACTGGCTTGAGGTGGCTGATCACTGTAATTGCCGGCCTGGCGACTCTGGCCACATCTTTCGCGTCGACTGCTTTCACCGGTTAGTCCAGCAATGAAATCATAATCATCTCTGCTACTAAGTCCTAATCTAAACTTAATTAGGTGCATTGGTTCAAGTCGAAAAAGACCTCGGTGTTGGTACAGAGTTGCTCACGGCAGGCGTATCGCTCTTCGTTCTCGGCTTTGCTCTTGGCCCCTTGATATGGGCTCCTCTCTCCGAGCTTTATGGCCGTCAAATAATCTTCGTCACGACTTTTGGCATATTCACGGCTTTTGCTGCGGGCTGCGCTGGGGCCAAAAACATCGAGACTGTCCTTGTCTTACGGTTCTTGGCTGGCTCTTTTGGCTCGTCAACGCTTACCAACTCTGGTGGTGTGATTGCGGACATTTTTCCGGCCTCATCCAGAGGTCTAGCTCTAGCATTCTTCGTTCTCATGCCTGCACTTGGTCCTACGTTGGGTCCAATGTGTGGTGGGTTTCTTGGAGAAAATCAGGGTTGGAGATGGGTTGCTGGATTAATCGCCATTTTCGCTGGCGTGGTCTGGGTCTTCGGTTGCCTGCTGATCCCAGAGACATACGCAAGTGTCATCCTTCGTAAAAGAGCGGCAAAACTTTCTCAAATAAAAGGACTTGTGTGCGTCCCAAAAACCAATGCTCTAGGAAGCAGCTCTTCTTTAAAAGGTGCACTTCTGACAAGTTTGATTCGGCCTTGCGTACTTTTGGTGCGAGAACCGATTGTTTTATTCATGGCAATATACTTGGCCATCATCTACGGTTTGTCTCATACTAAAGGAAGCACGCACAGCAGTGGCTAACTTTCAGGCTCAGGGACGCTTTATCTTCTTTTTGGAGCCTTCCCAATCGTGTATCAGTTGAATCGGGGGTGGTCAGAAGGTATTGCCGGACTTCCCTTCCTTGGCGGTGACATCGGCTTGCTTGCCGCACTTGCCTTCAGTTTCTATTCAAACAAGCAGTACAGCAAGATAGCCAAGAAGAATGGTGGTATTGCACCCCCTGAGGCACGACTCATACCGGCCATGTACACATGCATGTTTATCCCAGCTGGGCTATTCTGGTTTGCGTGGACAAATCAGCCAAGTATTCACTGGGCGTCATCCGTGGCGGCTAACATTCCCTTTGGCTTTGGGCTTTTGGTCGTCTTCTTGTCAGTAACAAGTTACCTGGTCGACTCGTACCTCATGTTTGCGGCTTCAGCGCTTGCCGCGAACACCGTTTTGCGATCTCTTTTCGGTGCAGCCTTTCCTCTATTCACACTAGACATGTACGAGGCGCTCGGCATCCATTGGGCAAGCTCCATTCCGGCCTTTTTGTCTCTTGCTTGTGTCCCACTTCCATTTATCTTTTACAAGTATGGAGCACGGATACGTGGCAAATGTGCATACGCTTCTCAAGCCGAGGCGTACATGTCGCAGGTTCGCGCGGAGGCACAGCGCGATACAGGAATGGCCGTATCTACAGCTGAGCCATAGCCAAGTTAATTTCTAGTCTCGCTTTACTCGCGGCAGTGTAACTCTAGCGACGCAGCTATCAATTGCACAGCATAAGCATTGAGTCGCAGCCTTGCACCCGGTTTTCGCCATCCAGACTTCTCAATCAACGTAGATAGGGCTGTTTCCAACATGGCTGGTTCAAGGAGATTGTTGAATAAAATAGGCAGAAGCACAAGGCTGCATTTCGAAAGGCCAAAATATCACGAAATATCACAGCGGTTGCAATCAAGCTGGTCGTCAATGGAACTCAATGATATTTGTAATTACACGCGACTGCAGCAGTGCAGCGTAAATCAAGAAACACTATGAACAATAGGCGTCGCCATGGCAGAGAGATACACAAACTCCCTTGTTGCATCGACAGCAAGAGTGTCAGCCTCTGGTGCCTCTGTAATCGCTGCAGCGACCGCCACCGCCGCTGCCGTCTCTGTGACTGTAATGATACTCGCCAGAGCCGGCGGGCAGTTGATGATGTCGCTCGCACACGTCGTAATCACATATGTTTCCGCGCCCGCCCTCTTATACACCAAGTCGCTCGGCGCTGGCGGCGTAACCATGGGGGGCATCGACGTAGGCCGCCGCCATCCAGTCGGAGTGGTGGCGGTTGCATTCCCCCCAGCCGGCGAAGAGACAGACTCAGGCGCCGTGCCCGTCGGCTTGACCGCGCTGATGGGATTCTCCTTGACGAGGCACTGCGTCTCCGTCGGCGACATGAGCAGCGTCGTCGACACGCCGGGGACGACGTTGAACGTCTTGAGGCCCGCGCCGAAGCCCGCGCTCGCCGTGGCGCCGACGTTGACGTCAAAGAACTCCTGGGCCTGCAGGAAGCAGTCGTCGGTGCGGTTGACGCGCGCGACAAACTCGACGAGGTTGGCAAAGACGCCCGCGCCGACACCCGCGCCGCCAAGGCCCTTGATGCCGGCGGCGGCGGCGAGGTCGACGCGCAGACGGAGGTCGGCCTTGAAGGTGGCGGCGCCGGTGTGTACGGTGATGGGGATGGCAGAGAAGCCACTTCCGTCGCTGTAAAAATTAGTACATAAAAAAAAAACACAATTTCTTTTTTTAAAAATTGGATCTTGCAAATTATTGTGCATTGGTGTGAAGCGGGTAGGATGAGAGTGGGCTTACAATAACTTGTCCTGAATATCTCCATCAAACACATCCAGCTCAAAAAACGCATCATCCGGGAGCTTCATGTGAAACCCACCTGCCAAATCCACCGAATCAGACAGGGAAAACGCCAGATCCACGCTAAACAGCAGGCCCAGCTTCAGCCCGGGCACGCTGATGCCCAGGGGCGTCTGCGAGGTAAACAGGTTCAGCGTAAAGGCCAGCGTGCCCGACGCGACCACGTCCATGTTGGCGGTGGCCTCGACGCCTTTGAATTCGAAGCGCACGACGGGCTTCACAATGTTCTCCGTCGTGAGCCGGGCCGTAATGGTGCCCTTTGTCGAGCACTCCTTGCACGTCACCTTGAGGCCGAGCACCTTGGCGGGCGTGCCGGCGCTGACGAGGTTGCCGTTGAAGAGGGTCTTGTCGAGGAGCTGGTGGCCGAGGTCAAAGTCTTCCGAGATGCGCTTCTCGAGGGGCATGGATTCGGCCACGGCGACGAGATCGGCGTGAGTGATGGGCCTAGCGGTCGGATCTCTTTGGACGAGGTTGAGAGGTTGGCTGTGATGGGCTGCCACCGCCGCAGCGACACTGAGAAGCAAGGATGGTCGCATGTTGCAAGAGCAGTAAAGACTGAATAATTTATAAAGCAGGGAAATGAAATAAAAGAAAAGAAGACGACAAAGAGTGACTATTTTGAAAAAGAATGGAATGACTGCAATGCCAAATGGAATCGACAAGCGAGAGAGAGGGGATTTCCATCCTTCATATATCGAGATCAGCACGGTTCCAAGTCCCGCCTTGACCGGGTATAACACGCACAGTTCATCTATACCAAACCCCTGATCGGAATCACCGAACCAGGAAAGCAGCATGGGGTTTCATGATCTGCGGCGTTGTTCATGGGTAGATCTGCCGTGTAAGTGCCAAGATGGTTCGTGGGTTCAGGCTAGCTTCAGCCCCTTATGCAACGCAGCATACTCCCAAGCCATTTAGAAGGTTAAATAATCACGGCACAAGAATTAGGTTAGATTGCGGCGCAGAATTGGGGTGGGTGTCTGGATGATACTGCGACGTTGGTGCGCTTCATGCGGCCCCTTGTCGTTCGCCCGGCATGTGAAACGCGGGATGCTGACAGGAGAGTCCATCTTGGAGACCGAAGCTGGCAACCATGCGTGGAGGTTGTGCAATTTCGTAGAATTATGCTACATAACTATAGATTTACTAGCATGTGATTTAAAAATAGAACCTTCCTTTTTCTACATCACCTGGGCAGAAACCGATCTGCCGCAAGCCGCGCCACCTGACGACATATTATGCAGGACCACCCAAGGCAGCCATTTTTCAATGGACAGTGTGGTTTGCAATTTTGGAATATCATGCAATTTTGAGTTTATCTACTTTACAGCTTGGATCGGCACTTTGGCCCGAAAATGTCGAGTTTAGCAATTGCCGTTTTCTGGCAGGTTGACAATGGGGAGACGGAGAGCGGCGATGTACGGGCTGGTTGTACGCGGAACGTGTCCTAGGAGGTGGCTAGCAAAGGTTGAAAGTAAAAGATTAAAATACTGAAAAAAACAGTTAAATTTAATTGATCTGTACATTTTAACGTAACAAGTAGTTTTTAACCGGCAATCCAACATGACTAAACAGTTGTCCGCTGCGTCAGTCGAATTGTCGGCGGTTGACAAAGTGGGGGAGGGGCAACTTGATCCCACACGATAGAGTTTGAAGCTCCAACGGCCTTTTACCTCTGACCAACGCCCAAATAAATGTACAAATTCACATAAAATCACCCCAACAAGGATCAGAAAGATAATTGTCGCCTGCTGACATGGGACACGAAATAGACCGTCTGCGCAGGGAGATTGCGCAGCGCGAATCTGAGCTCGCAGATCTCAAGTCACAGCTCGCACTCGCAGAGTCGGAGAAGCGCACGGCCGACGAGGCCAGCCATGCGGACGGCGGTTGGAAATGGCCGCTCAAAGAAGATGAGTATGAGCGGTACAGTCGGCAGATGATTGTACCCAACTTTGGTCTACAGGGTAAGAACCCTGCCAATCACAGTCTTTACCCACGCACCCATGAATGACCCTGCTAACATCAGAATTTCTTTGCAGGCCAGCTGAGAATACGAAATGCCAAGGTGCTACTTGTTGGAGCGGGAGGACTAGGATGTCCGGCAGCTGCATATCTCGCCGGTGCCGGCGTTGGTGTGCTCGGGCTCGTGGATGGCGATACCGTCGAGACGTCCAACCTTCATCGTCAAGTGGCGCATTCAACAAGCCGCGTGGGCATGACCAAGGTTGAAAGTGCCATAACATATCTTACCGAGTGAGTTTCTTTTCACGTCTCTTTCATTCTTTTTATTTATTTCCTTTGTTGCTTTTCTTAGATTTTCTTAGAAAATTCACTGACATATCAGACTGAACCCGAGCATCACATACAAAGCCCACCAGACACACCTCACCCCCCAAAACGCAGCCTCCATCGTCTCGCAGTATGACCTCGTCCTCGACTGCACCGACCACCCGACGTCGCGCTACCTCATCTCCGACGCATGCGTGCTCCTCAAGAAACCTCTCGTCTCCGCCTCTGCGTTTCAGACCTCTGGCCAGCTCCTCCTCCTCAACAGCCCTCCCGGCCGCGGCCCGTGCTACCGATGCGTCTTCCCCAAGCCCCCGCCGCCAGAGAGCGTCGTCGGCTGCGGCGAAGGCGGCATCGTCGGCCCCGTCGTCGGCACCATGGGCGTGCTGCAGGCTCTCGAAGCCATCAAGCTGATTATCCGAGGTGGACTGGAGCAGGCCCCTGCAGAAGACACCATCACAGACAAAGACACAGAGACACCCCCAAAACAGACGACCATGCTGCTCTTCAGCGGCATGGCAGACACGCTCTTCCGCACGGTGCGCATCCGCGGCAAGCGAGACGACTGCTTCGCGTGCTCCGGCCGCGCGGATGCCCTCACGCTCGAGCAAATGGAGAGCTCGCTCGACTACGTCCAGTTCTGCGGTGTTCCCTCGCCGGTCCGCCTCTTGCCGCCCGCGGAGCGCATATCGGCGACAGACTACGCGAGCATCATGGCGCAGGACAATGGAGATACTCAGAAGCAGCCACACCTCCTCATTGATGTACGCGAAAAGGAACACTTTGGGTTGTCCAACATACAAGGCGCCATCAACGTCCCGATTACCCAGGTTATGAGGACCCGCGGGGGCGGTGCGGAGGCAGCCGGGGCGCCAGACTGGATGCCTGAGGACCTGCCAGGCACGGCACCCATCTACCTCGTCTGCCGCGTGGGGAATGATTCGCAGATTGCTGCGCGGAAACTCAAGGAGCTGGGGCTGGATCGTAATGGAGAGCGTTTTATTGGCGACATTGACGGGGGACTGCTGGCATGGCGCAAACACGTCGACCCAACACTGCCGTTTATATAGCACATTACCAAAATGCAAAAAAGTGACACGTTCCACAAGTCAAAACTCAACAATAAACTCAATAAACTCAATAATTCAACAAGTAATCAATTCAAACAATGTACTGAAATATCGTCGTGTAGACTGTCGAGTTGCACAATTATGCATACGTCGTTGATTCAACGCAAAAATGTTACATCAAGGCCATCCCAAATCGCCTCCTTGCGCATCAGTCCAGATGCGTTGCCAGTTTCTTTTCCCAATCCCGAACCCACTCTCGCTAGTCGTATTGTTCCATTTATACAAAGTTGGCATTCTTCTTGCGGTTAAATGCGCGCTGGTCCTTGAGCCAGCGACGGTACCCGGCAACGCTCGAAATCTTTTCGCCATAAAAGTCGGGAACTGAAAAAACACGTTAGCCTAAAAAAAATCCAATCCATATGTAAAGAGTACCAACATACCTGGGTTGCTCGTGCTCGAGTTTGTGGGATCGCTGCGGTACTTCTTGACGCGAGCCAGGAACTCGCTCTCCTTCTGCAGCATCTGCGTCTTGTACCGCCTGTTGAGGAGGTAAAACAGCTGACCGCCGAGCGTAGGTCCAATGAGCCAGCCCATGCCGCCGGCGCACACCGTGGCAATGCCCAGCGTGGCAAAGGGGTCAAGGGGCACCATGGCCACGAGGCTGTCGCCGGCGCCGCTCGAGAGCACAACGGCACCGGCGCCGCCGCCCAGGATGCCCGAGGCAATGGAAAAGACCATCTGGATGCGGCGGCGCTTGACGCGGAGCTGGAAGAACGAGTTCCAATCGAGAGCGGCCGTGGAAGCGGTGCTGCTGCCTGAGCCGGTGGCAGCGGCGGCGGAGGAGGTGGCAGCGTTTTGCTTCAGGTTTGTGCTGGAGAAGAAGCGGCTGGTTGTGGCAATCTTGGTGGCGCGGCGCGTCGCCTGGGCGGTGATTGTGAATGTGCGAGGGGTAGTCATCTTGGGAAGCTGTCGGGGAGCAGACGCAGAGGGAATGGCGGAACGAGCAGGCAGTGTTGAAAAGGCAGCTCGAGGACAGCACTGCAGTACGGAGGACGCCTGACGAGTGCCTCGCAGCAACATCGTCTTCATCGGTGCAGACATTTTTGTCGTCTGATTCGTCGTGAATTCGGTAATTGGATGGTGCAGAAAGGGTCAATCAATCGCCGCGGCGAGGAGGAAAGGAGAGACGGCGGCGGATCAGTTTGTGGGCAGGCGTTGAAGCTGTGACGTTGCAAGCTGAAGATTCAAACGGTTGTTGTGGAGGAGCCACTGCTACCGCTGCAGCTGGTAAAGAGCTTCGTACCTGAGGTACCGAGCAAGCAGCCATCAGCTCTAGCTACAGTGGGCGTCGGTACTGCCTGCAGCTGCCGGCTCAACACTCTAGCCTGTGCGGCACGTGTGCAGGGGACCATGCGCCTCTGTAGCCCACAAGCCCTGAATCCCGGCTGTCGCATAACGCCTTCTTTGCTTGGGCAGGAAGGTCGTCACACAATGAACAACAGACGACGCGGCCACAACACCATGTACCAAATACTTGCTCCAAGAAACAACAGACGTACAGCAGAACATCTCCGTTTGGCAGAGCAGAATCGATAAAAGGGCCTCCATGGTCTGGCAGATACGGCCTGGCCTGGTCGTAGCAAACACACGACGACACACCGCCACCACCACTTGGGCAGGGGCCCTCCGTTGTCTGTGACGATGCAACCAAACAGGATATCCATCTCGCTACCGTCGCGACCGGCAGATTATGTCCCGGGCTCTGGACCTCCCCTGAATCCCATCACCCTGCAACCGCCGACCGACTCGACCGCATTCATCGATGATCGCATCCTTCTACCGCCTCTCGGGCCTGCGGCCGATGGCCGTCCTCTTCCCAAGCGCATGAAGTACCTTGTGGGCTGGCGCGATCTCCCCGCCGCGCGCCTCCTCGTCTCTGCCATGGACATTCTCGATTACGTCTCGCCCTCGGCACTCGAGGAGTGGGAATACAAGATGGAGCTCGAGCTCGACGCCGACCGCGCCCGCCTCGAGGCCCAGCGCAAGGCGACCAAGACCGCCGCGCCGTTGCTCCCCCAGGACAACGCTGCTGCTTCTGGTGTAGAGCCACAACCGCAGGCCAAACTAAAGAAACGGGGTAGACCACCAGCTCACACCAAGATTGAGACTGCTGTCGTCGCGGAAGCTGAGGATGAGCAGATCAAGAAACGGGGCGGTGCTCTGAGCTTGTCTACCCCCAAAAAGCGCAAGATGGATGACTTTATCGATGGCTACACTAGTGACGAGAGCCCTTCGGAGCAGCTCCTCTTAGACTTGGAGCGTTCCTCTAGACGGGAGGACCTGAGCATACGGCCAGCCATGGAATTAAACCGCCACCAACAACAGCGGGAGTCAATACCGCAACCCATACCGACACCTAGATTGGACCCAAAGCTAGAGCCCAAGCTGGAACCCCAAGATCCAGTGGCCTTGGTAGCTACGGTACCACCAATGGATCCCATGGCTAACCATGCTCCTGGGTATCCAAGGCCAGTGGACATGGACAAACATGACAGCGATTCCGACGATGAAGATATTCTGGCGGACCGCTATCTCGGCATCAAACCGCAATATTTAAAAACTCCACGGCCGCCCACCAAAATCATGCTATCACCTGCTCCTGTTTCGTCTGCTTCTCCCACATTGCAGCCAAAGCTGGAGCGGCCCGTCTCACCCATGCCTGCACTTACACGGGTCACCGTGCCTCCGACAACAGGGCCTGTCAAGAAGTTTGTCCAAGGCAGGCAGGTAGGGACGGGCAACAAGCAAATCACAGACTATCTGTCCCCGACAGCCCGCCAAAGTGGTGGTAGCAATAGTCTCAAGCAACAGACGCAGCAGGCACACAAGACACAGAAGACACAACAGACGCTCCCTGCGCAATTCAAGCCAGGTACTACTCCACCAAAACCTAGGCTATCGGCCCAAGCGCCGACGAAAAAGTCGGCGTGGCAGGCAAAATTAGAAGCTAAACAAGTGCGACAGAAACCAAAATTACAAAAGATCCGGCCACAGCCGCCACAGCCGCAGCCCCCGCCACCACAGGGACCAGCAAGGGACAGCACGCCAACACCAATCGACACTCGGCCTTTACACCCACAGCAAGAAACACGACTACTAAATAGAACTCCTCAAGCAGTTGGCGACGAAACATCATCACCGTCGCTGAATCTGCAAGAACAGCCCACAAAGATGACTCTCCCCGTTTTCAAAAGACGACCTGGGCTGCCATCGGCACATCGCCAAACAGACGCGGAAACGAGGAGACTTGAGCGAGCGGCTGACACACGTCGGTCACCGCGGAGAGAAATAGAGCCAGGCAGACGAGTAATGCCGGCTGCCAACAACACACGATCACCGACACCTCCGTTACGGCGCCCACCAAGGACCCAGCATGGCGTTGTAAGACGTCCTTCATCACCGGTGCAGCCACCACGCATACAATACCCCATAGGTACAAAGACCCAGACTGCAGGAAAAATACGTTTGCCATCGCCGGACCGGCCATCAAAGAAAGCTCCATCAGTTATGAGACTGCCATCGCCATCATGGCCACCAACAAAAGCCCTATCGACTGTGAGGCCGCCGTCGCCATCAAGGCCACCAAGGAAGGCCCCATCGGTTGTGAGACCGCCGTCGCCACCACGGCCACCAATACAACAAAAGTCGCATGAACCTATACATGATAAAACCCCCCAGGTGGCTATCACTAGCAAACGCCGTCGTCAGGAGCTCTCACCCTCGCCCGAGCTGGCGTCACAACCGCGACGGACACGGCGGAAGAAGAACAAGGGTCCCGTCTTTGCCTCGTCCTCGGAATCCGACTCCGACTCTGACGAATACGTCGTCGGCTTTGTCCCCGTCAGCGAGCGGGCCTGGAGCGTGAAGCGTCTCGAGGGCGTCCGGCTGTACAACGTCGAGGGCCAAGGCTTGGTGCGGTACTTCAAGGTCCGGTGGGAGGGGACGTGGCCGCCCGACCAGAACCCCACGTGGGAGCCAGAGGACAACATCCCCGACGACCTCGTGCGCGACTTTTGCAAGAGGTTTCATCCCAACGAGGAGCATCCGCCACAGAAGAAGAAGAAGAAGAAGAAGAGACGAAAGAGCAGCAGTGGTCATGATAAAGATGGGGAAAGGGAACATGGTCATGGTCATGGTTTATCGATGCAGAGGCCATCGTCTGGCAACATGGCAGGCGAAGAAGAGAATGAGAGGAGCGGGCGAGCGAAAGGGGAAGAGAGTGACTCAGATGAGAGCGGCATGTATGTATATTCCAGCGATGATGCCATGGATAAGAAGCGCTGGGATGCGCCAAACAAGGATGGAAACCCACCAAACCTGGATCTAGTCTATCCGGCAGTCATGAAATAATGAACACGGTGGAATGAGCTTCACGCAAGAGAAACGCCAGAGCAAACAAAACAATCTTGAGCAACACGATCCAGTGCACAGTCTGCTTGCAAAATCATGCTCACCGTGTCACCATTCATCAGTAATCAGCTATAATCAAAACCAGCAATACAACTGGAATATTAATATTATTCAAATTAATCTGGTAAATTGCTTTTCGCCAGTCAACCTCGAGCTCATGACCCATTTTTTCAAGCACATCACTCATAATGCCCTCCCATTTCAATGCATTTAAAACGAAATCGCTTCATGTACGCCTCTCCAATGCGAAACCTATCCATCCAAAGCTCAAGTTCCTTAAAGAGGAATAAGCACATCCTTGCTCGCGACGGAGCGTAGGTACTTGTCAACTACCTCGGGTGCTGGCGTGTCCTTGATGCTCTTGCATTCAAACTCGCACTGCCCGTCACAAAGCGGAATCACTCCAGGGGCCAGTCCCTGCGCCGTGGACAGCTCGCGACGATGCCGCGCAACGCGACCGTATTTCGCCCATGCGCCGTATCTAATAGTCTGCTGGTTTTCACAGTAGCTATCCCAGTTGCCCGGCATTGCCGGTTCTTCCAACTCCATGCTGGTTAAGAAATCACTGCCTCCACTAGGAGCAGCCGCGTTGCTTCTTGATATCATCGTATCATTAAACTCGTCGTCATCCGTACTAGTATCTTCGTGGGGCTGGCTTCTTCGAGGGTGCAAATTTCGCAGTGACATTACGTAGCAGTATCTTTCTGGCCAATAGTCATTGTATGGCTCGCGGTTGAAACGTTGCTCCAAGTAGTTTTGAGGCAAGTAGAGTACATTGGCGGCGAATGCAACTCGATCTGTGAGCGAGACAATCGCTTCTTCGTCGGTGGGATTGAAAGCTAGGAACAGCAGGTTCTTCTGTAGTCCCAGGACTGCCTGATGGCAGGCGTCTAGGCTCACGAATTCGATGGTTATTGCTTTGGAAGCCATGTCATAGTCCACGTCGAGAATATGTTTGCGGTCCGCAATTGCGGACACGGTGAACCACACGCACTCTACCGCGATGGGAGAGAATGCAATCGTACGCGTGTATCCATTCCGCAGCAGTATCTGCTCTCTGATGGATAATGTAAACGACAATGTAGGAATGACCCAGATGCCGACGGCGTATGCTTCGCCAGTGGCCGAGATGAACGTTTGACACATTGAATTGACTGCAACGGCGCAAATATAAGCCGAATTCTGCGAAGCGAACTCAACTAGCACACTTCGTGTCGCGCTGTTATTCGATGTACCGGCCACATCCGCAATAGGGTTGATACGTATGACTTGACCAAAGGGGGCAGCTGCTCAAGCCACTTGAAGGGTCGTGATTGAGCTTGGGAGATTGTAAAAAACAAGTCGACGGTTGTCCATGAGTTCTGAAAGACCCAGGTTTCCACGATAAATTTTGGGATCCGTGACTGACTGAATGTCGCTGTGAAACTCGAGCTTCAATGTGTTGGATGTGATTTGGCCTGACGAGTCGGCATCTGTCTGAGATAGCTCCATGATGATAATGAAATAAAATGTAAATGTGCAAAGAAAGAAACAATACAAACGGGCCTGGATGTTGTTGACGTGATTCACAGCGCCGTGGAGAAGGAGCGCTTGGCTGTTGGCAGAAGATGAAGAGAGAAAGGCCCGGCGGAAGGTGTTGTGAAGGAGAAGCTGAAGGAAGAGAAAAAGTTGGACAAGTTGGAATTACTGTGAACGAGGAATCAAGAATGAAACAGAAGAAGCTTGAGAAGAAAACGTGTTCAATGGCCCAAGCGCGCACCTTTTACACCTGTAGATGTGCGCGGCGTGCACATCGGAGATGCAGGCTGATTTCAAGCAACGGTCGGTGGTGCTTTGCGAACCCACGTCAACAGCTCGGCGACGAGAGCCTACGGCATAAGAGGCTGACTACCACATGGCCATGTCCGTTCCCAAGAAGATATTGCCCCAAAGCGTGGGCTTTCACTATAAATTTGATACTATTTTTACATTTCTAGCTCATCCGTCATCTCTGAATGTGTACTGGCCATGCCTTGAAATGCATCACAAATTACATCAAGACCACGTTGCTCAACGAACAGCTATTGACCGTTACGAATTCTTCACATCGCTATTACGCTTCCAGCTGGAGTTGTTTCGCAAAGTCATTGAGACGGCTGATTTCAAATGAGGATATCTGTCGTCGCTTCTGGGTATTCTTTTCCATTTCTTTGAGCGCCTTTTGCCGCTCTTTTGCTCCCTCTCGAAGCACCCGCTTGGCATCACCAAGATTTTTGATGAACTTATTCCCGTCGTGCTTTACTTTGCGCGAAAGGTCCTGGTGCTCTTTAGAGAACCGTGCCTGAATGCGATCGATGGTATCTGCCCCATTCTTACGATACGTCGCAACAACGACGTCGACATCTTTCTCCTTGCTCGCTAAATGCATTTGAATGCGCTACAAGTGATTAGAATATTGTCACTAGTCATTCGGAGCCACTTACCCCGTGCACGTCCTGGAAGCGCCGGCTGACGTCTTCATCTTTTCTCGAGGCATGTCTCGACGCCATAATTCCCAGGCCACCAAAGTACTCCTGCTGGGCTCGGAGCGCAGAGAAGATGGAGCTTGTAGTATCATCGACCCGAGTAGATGATGGGACCACCAGTGGCTGAGCCTGGGGGAGTTCTACTGGAGCACGTATTTCTGGACTGGTCTTGGAACGTTCTGAAGCGCACGGACTGGTCATATTAGTAGACTCTGTAGAATCGGCGACGGTGCTGTCCCGTCGTTCCTCCACGGGCTGGGCTGATGGGATTTTATGAGCTTCAGCTCTTGAGCTGCTAGCCTGATTCGTGTCTCTGTTGTTCTTCTCTTGTACCTCCCCATGATTTGCTTCTCGCGCCTCATCTACTTGGGATGCAGCTGGAGACGCAGAGGCTGGACGTTTGACGTCGCTACCCTCGCACGGGCGGTCTGATCTCGATTCAAGCTGCTCATCTGGTTCACAGAGCTCGGAAAAATCTTCATCTTCTGAGAGCATGTCGGAAGCTACTACGATGGTGTCCTCTACTTCTTCATCGGAGGAGACATAAACCGAAGCAGACACGCGACGCTTTGCACGTTTCTTCGACCGCCTCTCAGATACGGGGGGTGTCGCAGGCCGTCTAAACAAGATCACTTGCGTCTCTTCGTCGAACGGCAGGGGTGCTTTTGGACGCTGTTTTCGTTTCTTCTCACGAGTCGAAGCAGAGCCGCGAGGTGCATTCAAATCTTCGCATGGCGACGTTGTGTTCTTCGGACTGGCGTCTTTGGTCGATTTCTCTGTTGAATTAATTTTGGGCGAACTTTTCTTTGCAGGTTGCTTTGGTCGCTCTCCGGTAGCATTTTGCGTCGACGGAATGCATTGTTCTTCGACATCGTCGTCGTCTTCTGAGCCGTTCCCATCATCTGCGTAAACAATTTTGCGCCTTGGCCTTGTATTGTATGTTTTAATCTCTCTCACTTGCTTCTGTGACTGGGGTTTCTTGTTGCTTTTGACGGCCTTTGTCTTTGAGGCGGCTTCCTTCTTGTTCTTGATGGAAGTTGAAGGCGGGACAGCATCCCGCGAAGACTCGGAATCCGCGTCAAACTCCCATATCTGTGAATTGTAGTCTGGATTGCAAGGTGAACTTCGTCGTGCGGTCGAGCAAGTCTCGGAAACGTCTACCCGGCTGCGTTTTGCTGCATTCGCGGCATGTTGTAGGTGAAGGTTTTGCATCTGCGGCGGTATCGGTACAGTCTCTGGCAGCGGTGCGCCATTGACCGGGACACTCGAAAACTGAGTAAGTGGTGCAATATCATCAAACAGCCACGGGGAGTTTGCGTTTGCCTGATTGCCCCGATCTGGAGAACTGGCAGCGCCCAAGCTGCCACGGGACAGGAACGACTCGTCGCCAGGATGCTGCTCGGATGCCATGTCCATCAAATCGTCATCCTCGACGCCGTCGTCACTTAGAGTCGAATGTTTGTGTCTGGCCATTTTACAGAGAGTGCGGTAGGTGAATCAAAGATTTGCTGCTTGCATGGGATGATGCGTAATAAGAATGCAATGGCGCTGGGATTCATTGCAAACGCGCTGGCCGGGGCTATTCGACTTGCCGGCCCGGCAGGCTGTTACCACAATGAGTCCAGTATGGGCGTCTTACCACCACCCACTGGTACAAGTTCGACTACCACCAACCTCAATCGAAAAGAAAAAAAATTAAGTTGTGAAACGAAAAGATTTACACCTCAAAATGAAGAGAACGGGAAGAAATCGAGAGTAGAGACTGAGAAAATACAAACTATGCTGCGTCCAAACACTATTGCAGGCCGGCGACCTATTGGTTCACGCACCAAGACATCTTTGCTTCCATCAATATAGATAATATTTATAATAAAATAAAATACTAGCACTCGTAAGGCATGCTAGCTATTAATCTTTAGTTATATATTTGCAATTTAATATCTAAATAAAGAGTAAATTTTTAAGTTCTACTACTGCCTTTACTAAAAGTAGCATGCTTTGAATAAGAAAAAAGTTACTTCTATTGGTATCTAGACAACTTATTGTGTATTCTTCAGTATACTCAGCGGCGTTAGTTCTCGTATATAAGAGGCTCCTCACTAATGCAAGCAATTAGATGGCTAAGCCGAACACGATTCGACTCGGGTGTAAAGACGATACGAATATCTAAACCCCAATGGTTTTCATGCTGGCCTGCTCGTGCGTGGACATGTAAAAGTCCAAGATTGACAAAGAGGAGAGCCTCCAGTCTCCCAGGAAGAGTCAGCAAGTGGATGCGCGGAGATCTGCTGCTGGTCTGTCATAATGAGAATTATAAGAGGCAATAGATATCAAGAAACCACTAAGAGCTGTTATGGTAAAGGGTTGTAGTGGCGGGAACTAGAGAGGTTTGTAAAGTTAACCATGATAATTTCGAACTAGTGGAGCTAATAAGTGTTAAATAAATAATACTGGAAAAGTGCCCAAGGCAGGTTCTGGTAACTATGATGCCGTCCCGACAAATTCACTCTCATCTTTCATACATCCAGCATTAAATGCTACTACATCTTTAGCATTTCCACTGGTGAGTCCAGCCACATCCAATATCCTTTGTGAAGTACTCGCACTTATGATTGAAACTGCTTGTATCCGCTCCATTGAAGAGCGCGATATCCTTAGTGCCGCAGAATGCCATGTTGTACTGAAATCCATTTGGGGCAGTGAACGTACGGCCACAGGGGTTCGTGATGGTACCAGGGTTCTGGCTTCCCAGAGGATTTTTGGGATCGCGGTTACCGCCTTCAAGGAGTTTGGCAAAGTCGGCGACATGCTTTCCACCCCTGCATGGGCCATTGGGGTCCAAAGTGGCAGCTTAGTGAGTTGTTAGGTTTGGTTGGAAGTACGGAGAAATGTGAGATACTAACACCACTGGCCAGTGAAGAAATTGTGGCCGATGTAGACAGTGGCAGCAACATCTGAGATGGCTGCGCTGAAGAGAGCCGCGACAAAGAGAACGTTCTTCATTTTGATACGTGGTAATATATGAGAAATTAGAAAGTTTTATAAAAGCTTATATGTAGTACAGAGCTGGAGGATGTTGATTGCAGAATTACAACGTGAAGAAGAGGGATTTCACCGATACTTATAATAAGAACCTTGTTGGCAAGTCCATCGTTGGTAGAGTTAAAAATATCACAGACTCCCTGTTCTAAGCCAGCATAGAATAGTTAACAGGCGCAGCTCATCACCTCTAGCTTTTCGCAACCATTTTCGGCTTGGACTAGGAAATCAAATATTCCATATTTAGGATGTCATCAGCGCGCGCTGGCAGAGGTTGATGGCTAACCAACGAGCGGCTGAATGCCAGACCACTCTACATAGTCTTTCGCGGTTCGGCCGCCCATGATTCCGATAAAAAGTACCAGTAGGGCTTAAATGGCACGAAAATATATTTCCGGTCCTGGGTGGAATCTTGGCAACAATGGCTGACAAACGTGTTGGTCTGACCTTTGTCTTTACCACCACTATTAATGCTGAGGCTATTCACAGTGGATGCGATGCTTCTAAAACGGGGTTGCAGCGTACGCGCCAAATTAGCATATGCAGGCTGAATTAATAATAGAAACTCTTCACACGCAGCTCTATGCAGTGAAGTCTGCACACTCCTAGCTACTAATTTTGTTACATCCAATAATGCACATAACAGTCCGCAGCCAAACCCTGCCTGGTGTGAATTTTGTGGCTAGTCACGCTGGTTGTTCCAATTGGCTGCTAAAATCTGATGCCAGAAGCCACACTCTAAGTTTAAGCATAAGCCACGACGGTAACCCGAAAAGGCGGTTACAAACTGGCTCTCAGATGAAAATAGCCTTACCAGTCAGTTACACTTTTCGTGGCCCGGTAAGGTTGTGTTACTTTTCGTTAATCACTTCATGTCAAAACCCTGGCATGTAAAAATTCCAAGATGAAAGGAAACGCCACAGCATCAAATGATCTAGAGTTCAGGCTGTTTGCCGCAATTTGAAGAGCTTTCTGGCAGGTATTCGTAATAAATACGCTTATCTGCAGGTATTGGTAATAAATACGTTATCTGTAATTATAAACTGAACGCACTGAAGTCTTGAGCGGTCAATGGAGAGGCCGCCACTCAACCTGACTCGTACGCGTTCTTTGCGCTAAGGGCGTTGTAAACATGGCACAAAAGTGTTGAAGGCCAAAGCAATTTCTAGCAGCAATTGGTGCAAGAGTAGTTGTTGGAGAAGTATGGCCACATTTTAGACACTGATAACAGTCCTACAGGCAGTGACATATTCATTCGGCGGATGCTACCTTGCCCATGCCACTGTAATTATTGGCAAGTTTCAAGCTTTGCCAATCCAAAACGGATGTTACAGATTGTCAGGATTGCGCTGTCGCTAAATCGTAACTGCCATCTTCCTAAAAGCTACTCGCCGGCGTTGACCGAGTAAGATGGGCAAGTTTCGCGTATACTTAGCATACAACTTAGTGGAAGGCCTCTTGTGAAAGGAAAGTATGCAATAAAATGCTGTCCGAGTTGGCACCTGTCTTGCGTCTCTGCCATTGTTGTAAAATGTATGTCAGGTGACGGAGACATACTCAACACCGAGAGCGTAATATTAAGCAGTGGAGCGTACCAGGGCCGCAGTATCAAAATCTTCGCTCCGTGTCGAGTCGAGCGTACTAGTCATCTTGTAGACCTGTAGCCTTTGTCTGCCGTTTGCCATGGCTCAGGTGTATTTCCAACGTCTTTAATAAGCCTCAAACTACGCATAAGATTTAAGAAACAAAGTCCAAGGAGTATCTTGAGCAATCCTACCGATATGAGGCTAGAAGGTGACAATGGTCAAAGGAAACCCGTATCTTGCAGCATATAGCTATGGGCGACTGGCTCGTGCCATTCACGGCAGACCCATTGAACGACGACGAGTATAACCTGTGGCGGTAGGAGGAGAAATATGCTACGCTAGACTTGCGGGATTTCCAAGACAGTTTGTGTAATCTTGATTGAGCAGGTTAGAGTCGAACAAGGATGGCACGTGGCCGCAGCTGCAGTTGTCTCGTCAGCACGTACAGCCTCACGACTACTAGTAAAGCAGCTCATCATTAATACATCTGCCATGTAGTTTGTCTCGTGGTGGCTGTGCTTGTTTGCTATCGTGTCGTCGCAGGAATACGTACGTGGCGTCTGCCAAGAAAGCCAAATTTACCTGACCGAAAAGGCTAGAATCTGCGTTCGATATGAGCAGGTTTTTTTTTTAAAAAAAAACAAAAAAAAAGAAACTTCAAGCATTTTGGAATCCTTAAGTAGCAATCATTACAAATCAGCCGAGAAACAAACGTGAAAGCTACACTCCCCACAACCAATCGATCATCAAAGCGTCCTGAGCAGAAAGCCTGCATTGCCTCGTTGCGGGCATAAATTAGCTATTGGTTCCACCCTAGGTTAAGAATTGATTTCAGCATGAGACAAGAGAGATGCACTAGAGCCCGTGGCAGAGTCATTTCGCCTTCCGGGGGTGATATAGTTATTGGAGCGCAAAATCCACAATCCATGACTGAGGATGGATGGTACAGACTTGCCTTTGTTAGGCATTCGATGGTTTGAGAGGAATCTAGACGTAGCTAAATCACGTAATGCCCTACCGGAGTCGCTTATAGCTGCACAGATGCCAGTTCGCCTGCAGACGCAACCTATCGCAGCTATGTTGAGCGCCAAAGAGCAGTTCATGCCTGCTAATTCCTAGTGTTGGCTCTTGGAAAAATGCTGCATAATCTACATAAACAGTGAGAAAAATCAATTACGCCCATTCACTGTTCTTAAAGTCGAGTGAGAATCCATACATATTTCCATTCTGTGCCCATAACTAAATAAATATGTCTTGGTAATTTGAGTCTCGCAAGCAGCTTCAATGGTATTAAGTGGACAACAAAGCTATCATAGTTTCTCCTGAATGCCCCAGAACATACTGCGGGTTCAGAACCTTTGTGGCCAGCGGAGTCTGTCGACGCGTATAGTATCAAGGGTCGACATTGGAGCAAGCAGTACAATAGAACAAAGGCAAGAAAATGGTAATGTTTTATTTTTATTGTGGCATAGGAAGTGAAAAAATTCACTTCAAGAGTTTAATTTTGTACTGAGGTGCAGCCCTGGGCTGTGTAGGCAGCGCGCGAGGCGCCATCAATATAACCTATCCTCCGCCGGCTAGCCCTGTCACTTGAATGAGATATAAGCCAGAGGTGTTACATATACTTCAGATTGCTGCGTCCAAGTGACATATATTCCGTCATCTTGTTGGCGCAACATCGAAGGATGCGCTTGGAGCGAGTACGATGAAATCGGATTGTTGCCATTCGGTCCCTGGTAGAGCAGATAGGGCGTGATCCATGGTCCTTCGGGTGCCGGCGCTGTCGTGATGTAGAAATCAGCCGCAACGGAGATGCCCGCCTGTCCGATCCAGATGTACGACTGGTATTTCTCGGACCAGTAAAAGGTACCCTGGCCCCCATACCCTGCGTTGGGCACCTTGGCCGCATCATCTGAGAAAGCAGGGATCTGCTTGGTCCACTTGCCTCCGACGTAGAACTCGTACTTGTCCTTGTGCTCGACGTCCGCAACGGCGACCCTGGCCAGCGCGATGCCAAAGTATCCGTTTGCCTTTCCGTACGCGTAGACGTATCCGTTGCGTAGCATGTTGCCGTATGTGCCATAACCAATCTCATGCCTGGCCCAGAATTCGTAGTTGACAACGCTGACAGAGGGTACAACGTTGGGGTCGTCGTTTGGCTTGTACGTCAGCTTGTACAGCGTTGTAGGCGGCTCGTCGTTGATGACAGTGAGGCCCTTGATGTTCGTCTTGGACACCCACGAGTAAGCTGTGATGGTGCCATCGGGCGCAGTCCGTGTAATTAGCGGTGGTGTGTCAGGCCAGCCCACCCAACGGGAGCCGTCGCTGCAGACTCCAGAGTCTGGACACATGTCTGGGCCGGCCTTGAAGAAGTTGGGAAATGACGGATTGGGCCCCTTCATCAGCAGGATATCGTTGCTGCCTGTGGATCCAGGCCCGACGATTCCCCCATGCTGCAGCTTGGGGGAGCCGTCGGGGTTGAAATCGCTCCAGCCCACCGAGTTGGTGAAGGGGAATGACCACTGCCCGTTCGACATCCTGTACTGTGTGTCGCGGCATGTCCAGAAAGCTTTTTTGCCGAATCTTGTCGCCCCGCAAGAGTCGCGGTTCAAGTTGGGGTTCGTGACGTTGGCGATGATGTGCACGCTCTTGGCTGTCGGCGCGACAACTGCTTGTGACGGGGCGGCGAAGCCAGCGGCGACACAGCTCAACAGAATAATAAACGTCTGCATGTTTCCACGTGAATCTTGGTCAATGTCAAAAAACAGGCCTGGTCTCTGGGTTTGGAATAGGCTCCTGCTTCGTACTTATAGTGGCGGCTGATTGAACCCGGAGCCACCAAGACGTCTCGCAAGGCACACGGATGGAGGATCCGAGGCAAATATCTCCATCACATGCATCGGTGCTGAATCCTTGCAAAGTGTCCCTCTGGTGTTTTCTAGGGGGCGCATTATGAATTCGGAGTTACCAGATGAAGTTGGTTCCGGCATCCAGAATAAGCTCTAAGCCTCTCGTGGCAGCGTCCGCATCCTCAGCCTGATTGGTTGGCTTTTCCTGTCCTTGTGCGGCAACCACCAACCGTCTACCACTCGTACAGACCATATTGTCGGCTTTTAATGATATGCGGGAGTGTATTGTTTTCGGTTCACCAGCCAAAGTCTCTTGAATAATATAAACACCAAACTAGAAAATAAATTCCACGTCAGGCCATCCTACTACGGACGTCCTGTGTTGGTAAGTGCAAGATTCATTGCAGGTTCTGCGTTTCATTTGTTTTATTTCCTATCGGTACGGGCGGCGACTCAGAATTTATGTCACTATAACGTTCAAGCAGTGGCATTTTTGGAAGCTAGTGAGGTGAATGCTGCCAGGGGGTGACGACAGAGGCGCCAAATGGCGCGTGCCAACTGAGCTTCCTCCTGGACCGCGTACTTAACCGAGCTGCTTTTCGTTTGTCACACGCGGGTCTTGCAAATAGCCTGTGGCAATATGGTTCTAAGCGTGGGCGATATTTGGGAATGGCTGTTAGCCGCATCTACGTATTTCACTTGTGTTAGCGGCTGGAAGCTAACCGGCGGATTCCAACCCGTAACGACAAGCCGCCGCTACAATGTCAACCTCATACGTGTGCGTGCCTTGCTTTTCTTTCTAACATTAAGAGCTTAGATGCCTTTAATATGGAAGAATCTTTCCCTCTACACTACCTACAAGGTCTTGTACTTTGCGACAGTCACCGCGGTCTTAGCATTGTCAGGCGGTTTGTACGTCAGACGCTGGTGAAAGATGCAGTGCACCACATTACATCCACTTTTAACGCGGCCGAGAGATCGATTTGCACAAGCAATGAAAAGCACTATTATTAAAAGTGTCATAACCTTTTGACCTTGGTGGGCTTTTGCCGAAAACAGCTGGCTTACTTCCAGAGATTGGTGGGTTTAAGACGGATCGGTTAGCCTGTTATGCCGTAGTCCGGTGCCACGCCATAGTTAGATCTTCTTCTCGCACGCGGTATTACTGGACCCCATGGAAGTGATTCGCCGAGAACAAAATTGGATTAGATCACTCCCATCCGGCCGGCAATTAGCCACCTGGGTTATGAATCGGTAAATCAGCTGGCGGAGCTCTCTCAACGGTCAATACCACCACATACAAGAAATCTCCGGTAAGCTTCCGTTTGCAATAACTAGTTACAATTTGGCTAGTAAGTGGAAATTAACGCGCCAACCTATAAATTTGTTCCTCCTCACACCTTCGCTTTCTTACGTGATGTCTGAGCACCCTTTGTGACCAACGGTACACTTGCACGTAGTTACACGCGAAGACATTGTCCGCTATGGCAAATTCACATATTCCAAACTGTCACCCCGACGTAACTCCGGGATGGAAATCCTATCCATTTGAGCGCACCCCCTTACTCACGGCTATCAAAACAACGGCAACTAGTGATGGCTCTCGATATACTGGCACCATACCGCCTTACTGGTGCGCAAGTAGTAAGTACTGGTTAGCCGACTATAGTTTTATACTTTTTTAAACTAAAATATATCCAGGCGGGCAGACATTATCAGCGCATGGTGGTTTTTGCACATCAATGCTTTTAATCACAGCTTTACAGCATGTTAATAAAGGCAATACAAAAGACACGCAGTTTACACCACTCTCTATCTCAGTAGACTTTTTAAAACCGTTACCTGAAGGTGTCTTTGAAGTTAACTTGACTGGTTACAATACAAAGGGGACAGTACGTACGATCCGTGCAGAGATCACAAGGCCTATGTCAGAGTCAGATCCAAAGACTATATTCTGTGTTGCAATGATCAAACTTAGGAAACTTGGAGGCATTGAAAATGGTCAAGTTTTACAGAATAAGTCGACCATTCCAAAACTGTCAGATTGCACGCGTTGGGCACCTGCGCACGTCTTCAGGTACATTCCTCCAGCGTCATCAGTGCGCATATTTGTCCCAAGTGCCGATCCAAAAGTACTATGGAGTCCTAGCTTTGGTGGTCAATATACTCGGCATCAGTGGACAAAATCCGACATTGGAGAACAACTTGGATATGCGCACATTCCAGTTCTCGCCGATATCGTATGTCTTCCTCCCATGAGTATTTTACATCGAACTGAAGCTAAAATAATACTCCCAGATTCCACCAATTCCACTCAATTTTGAACAAGATTACTTTCGCGCAGTTACCGCGAGCAGGACGCCTACACTCTCACTCCTTGTTATGTTCTACAAAACGGACTTTAGTGAAGAGTGGCTATTAAGCAGCACCACAATGAAAAAGCTAGAAAATGGAATTTTTGATATGGACACGAGTATCCTAGACGAGGGTGGTAATTTGGTAGCCAATTGCGTGCAGATTTGCGCGCGAACACCAAAGATCAAATCCACAAGGGCAGCCAGCCTTTAGCACTGACAGCATAGCTGGTCGTCATATTATGATACTATACCAAGAAATGATTTAATTGATCCTAAATAAAAAACTAAACTTTACAAAAGACCCTAAGTTAGGTATTCAAGGCACTACGCAAGTCAACAGCTAGCAGCCTTACTCATGCCGATGGGCTTTCTTCTGCGAGCCGTATTTCCAGTAGCCTAATCTCTGTTTATTTCTCTATTCATCTGCCCCTGTCCATAAATCAGTCTGTAGTAACATAAACTCTAAATAAACCATCACGTGTTAATTAAATGAATTTTAGTTATTCAACCATGGTAATGCACCCTTGCTCAACTCAAACTTAGCTTGATTATTTCGTACTACTAGCTTTGAGCTCTAGAAAGTGAACAATGACAGAAGTGACTTGATCTTCAAAGTTCTTATACTTAATCCCAAATATTCTTGAAGCCTTGCTACCATCCACAATGAGGTTCTTATCAGGTGGCGGCACTGCCACGGCCGATTTAAAGACACCACTTGTATATTCCTTTGCATAGCGCTTCTTGACCACCTCTAACGGACTCAACAAGTCACCATAGGTTTGGGTGGGAGACGCAAAAATAAAATCTTGATTGCCTTCACACTTGTGCGTGAGAGCGGCGACATGGAACGCAACAACGTCAGGGAGATGTACAGCGCCAAACGCCACCGACCGGCCAGGGTGCCCAAGTAGCGGACCCATTAACAATCCATTTGTATCTTTAGTAATATCGGAGGGTTCAAGTACAGTTTCGTCACGGCCCCAGACAAAAACAGGCATAAGGTTGATTACGGCAAATTTTGGTGTTCTCGGCCACAAACGCTGTGGTAGCCTTGCAAGCCAATGCCTTCGACGCGCCGTACGCAGCAAATTCATTATCGAATGGACCTGTTGTTACGGCTGTTCGGCTGGTCTCTGTTTTGAATTAGTGTATGAAACCTGCAACTTATAGGATGAGCCCACCATTAAGGGTTTCGCCGTTCACGGATCCAACAACGGATGTAATAAACCCAATTGAGGCCGTGATCACTACTCTCTCAATTCCTTCAGCCCTGGAAGCAGATTCTAGAATGCCTACAGTTCCTCGAATTGCCGGTTGTATGAAATTCTTGCATAATCATCCCTGGTTTGATGACCAACCAAAGGGGAGGCAACATGTATAATATACTTGACACCCCGGACAACTTCATCATAGGCGCCTGGCGCTGTTATTTAGGGCACAATGGTGTGGGAAAGATTTCCGCTGTATGGATCTATAGACGGCAGGGAAGCAACACGGTCGAAGCCAGGTTGGTCGCGGACCGCAGCTCGTACCCTATACCCAGCTTCAAGCAGGAGAACAAGAACCTTGAAACCGACCATACTGGTTCCGCCAGTGAGCTATTCAATGAGCCACAGTCTAATAAATAGTTCAGGGCCGAATACCTCCAAGCACGAGTTCGCCAGACATCATGGGGTATGCCTCCAATCCGATCGGTATTGTAATTTTAGTTTTATCAAATATTGTATTTTTCCTTTATCGACTATTCAGATGATAGGGAGCTTAGGTTGGCAAACATGCGAGTGTTAACAAACTCTGGGAGAACATGGTATTTATGTTATAATGCTATCTTAGCCTGCAGACGGCAATGACAAATAGAAACAACAATCGGACAAGAGAGCTTGAGTCGCCGTTGCAGTTGGCTAAAGATCTCGGCGTAATTGAATTGCCGACAAACGGCGTGAATGAAACTTGCCATCCTAAAGTGATCATGCAATATTGTGGGCGGTCCACCCACAAAGGCAGGTAAATCGTTTC
This sequence comes from Zarea fungicola, assembly GCA_900169235.1. Lineage (NCBI taxonomy): Eukaryota > Fungi > Ascomycota > Sordariomycetes > Hypocreales > Cordycipitaceae > Zarea > Zarea fungicola. Next base: position 40,189 of record FWCC01000091.1, read on the forward strand.
TTTACCGATTTAGGTATCGTGTACGAGATGATACAAGAAGTGGTTTTGCTTATTATAACGCAGCTGCATAACTCGTCGGAAAAGCCGGGACACATTGTTTGACTTGCTACCACTGCACGAATGAGACGGTGTGCTTTTACAAAATTTTGTGATTTGATGACTATAATGTTTAATTCTTCCACCGCCTGCCATTCTGGAGTAATTAATCTCTCACCGCCTTGCCTAGTTTATGGTCAAGATCACTCAATGGCAACTTATGTGTAGCAGCCCATGAGACTACCACCTCAGGCATCATGTTCGGATCTTGTACCAGGTCCGCATCTGGGTACGTCAACTTCTGGCATTACCATTTCTGGCATTAAAACTTCTGGCATTAAAACTTCTGCCATCACTTCCACTTCTGGCATCACGTCCACTTCTGGCACTATGTCAACTTCTGGCTTTCTAACCCCTACAATCTATCCGTACTTACCATCATCTTGTCCCGTTATGATATTTATGTCGAATTGGAAAAGGTTCTGAGACTGCAAAATTACTAAACAGCTTCTTGTGCGGTTCTTTAACCAAGTATTTGTCAAAAGCGTTACTCGGGAACTGGATAGAATCTGCTGCAAGCTGCAAACTATCGAGGCCTCCAAGTACAAAATGTGCAGGAAGATGAATTCATTACCCTCCATCGATGGCACGGTCCTCATCAATATCGGATGAGGCTTGGGACCTCTCACACAAGGAATATGTGTTTCCACCACGCACCACGTGCTGTCCCCTAACGCCGGGACCACTACGCGCTTCTCGATCCCTTTCTTCCAGGGCGTCAAGTTAGATGCCAGCTTTAATGAGCTGGAGAGTGTGGGCATTGGAGAAATTCCAGAGGCTGTCGGTGAACCTGACGCTCTCTACCGGCCTACACCCTCCTGGTGTTCGGCGCGAGGCTCTGGGCGAGGCTCTGAAATCAGGCAACCATGTCACAACACGGTGCATGGCATTTCTATATTCGGCCAATGAAAACCCGAGCAGTGTTTAGCCAGTTAGCCAAGGATTATTTTGGCTCTGGGACGAGTAGAAGAGTGCCACGTAACGTGACGTGGACGTTTGACGCTTTCGCTGGCAATACGTATAAGAACTTTCACTCAATGTCGCCGAATACTGGCCGCCCTAGAAATTCTACCAGTTCCAGCATACAGAGCACTACAAGACACAAAGCACAAAAAGCGGAACATGGATGAACAGCGACACGGGTCGCTGTCCGTGATCCATGCGGGCCTCATGCGCACGGGTACGCTGTCAATGAAGCGCGCCTACGAGATGCTCGGCCTGCGCGCGCATCACGGCTTCGAGATGGACTCGTGGGATGACTACCCCGGGCTGGAGCGGGCGGCCGAGGCCACATGGCCGACCGTGCCCGGCGCCCGGAAGCCCGTGCTCCCGCCCCTGACCAGCGCCGACTGGGACCTGCTGTTCCCTGGCTACGACGTCGTCACCGACCTGGCCTCACTCTTCGCCGAGCAGATGATCCGCGCGTACCCCGAGGCCAAGGTGGTGGTGGTGCAGCGCGACTTTGACGCCTGGTGGGCCAGCTTCTCGAGCGCCGTCCTGTCCAAGGACATCCCGGGCAACCCGCTCGCCCTGGCCGTGGTCCACGCGCTCTATCGGGCGGCCGGGACGCGCGTGTTCGACGCCATCTCAAAGATGGTCAACGGCGCCTTTGGCACGCAGTCGTACAGCGACATCACCACCGAGAAGGCGAGGGCCTTTTACGACGCATACTACGGCCGCATCCGCCAGATGGTGCCCGCGGAGCGGAGGCTCGAGTACAGCTTAGGCCAGGGTTGGGAGCCGCTGTGCCGATTCCTCGACAAGCCCATCCCAGATGCGCCGTTCCCACGCGTTAACGACGGTAGCGACATGCAGCACCGGAAGATGGGTGAATTCAGGAGGATCCTGTTCCTGGCCGGGCGCAACATGCTGCCTTACCTTCTCGCAGTGGCTGGCGCTGCGATTTCCATCTGGCTATATAACGCCTCTAATTAGCGGAGGGGGGCGAGTGGAGAAGGGACGTAAACCATTGATGGGTTGTTTAGCAAGTGCCGAGTCTATAGCAAAATGTTGTTGTGTCCTACAAGTCGGAGACTTGATGTGTACGTGAGTATATTTAAGATTTATACATACGTAAGCTTGTGAGCTAGTGCAGCGGGGAGTAGGATGTGATCGTTTGATGTACTATAATCAGATAATCTTATGAGAAAATATCTATTATATAGCGATTTCTCTGCTATATTATATATATTTCTTATATCATAAGTAATACTCTCATATTATTTAACCTATAGTCTATTAAAGTAGCGGAAGCTACTATAGAGCTAATACGCCCTCGAACCCTCTATCACCTAACAAAAGAAAGCACACTAAATTAACTCAAGATGTTTTTGATGTAAAACGCTAGCGAACTCCACAAGACTGGGATGATGAAGAACATCGTCGATTGTCACTTGCGCGTGTGAAACCGCAATGGCGTACCCATTCACCTCCGCCTCGGGGGCGGTCTTGATCCTGCGTTGTATCAAGGCAATGAAATGGGCGGCGTCGAGAAGGTCGCCTCCTAGCCGATAGAGCGGCAGGTCACGCATGTCTGGAGTAGGCTCATCGCGCGGCAACACTGCCACGCTTGTTGTGCGTTTGGGAGTAAAGACGGAGAACCAAATTGTCTCGAGAACACGGAGACTAGAATCGCCGAGTTTGTCGGTGGACATGGCGAAATTCAAGGAAGATCTTGGCATCGCCTCGGTTCCAAGAAGGGCGATTTGGTCAGATTTAGATGGCCCAGCATTCAAAAGAATTTGGACCGTGTCGGCAAGATCTTCCAGTAGCGCCTGAGCCGTGTCTAAGTGAAATGCCCTTGTCGAGTAACCCAAACTCATCTCAACAGTGCCATCGTTCTCCTGGGAGACGACAGCGAGATCGTACCAAGTCGTGAGTGGTTTCATTTCAGTGGTCATGGTGCTCACTTGGAAATCGATTTGTCCGCTGGCTGACTTGGCCGCTGGCTTGGCTGGTCGGTGATTTACGACCGAGGTAAAGCGACTAGCCGGGGACCAGTCCGTACACTCCCGGATCATTGAACGGAAACCGACACCTTCATGGGGAATGCGATTCCGCTGCTGATCTCGCACTTGGTTTAACAGTTGAAGGATCGAGTGCTGCTGGCCGGAGCCATCGGCAAACCTGATGCGCATAGGGATGTTGGTTGCACAGCAGCCGACAACGGTACTGCCTATAGATGGGTCGACCACGTTTCTCCCAGAAATTGTATCTCCAAACACCACATCGCTCTTCCCCGTGTACTGCGCTAGCACATGTGCCCATGCACAGCTGATGAGGGTGGAGGTGGTAATACCCTCTCCCTTTGATTTCGGCATTGATATCACCTTGTCCTTGGTAAAGGCCATGCGCACGGGGCTCTGGTGGTGGTGGTGGTCGGACTCTGTCACTGGAATGAGTTCGGGCATGGTGGACCCTTCAAGCAAGCTTCGCCAGTAGCTGTAGCTTGTGTCGCTTGTCTGACGATTCAGATCTGCGACGTAGTGGGCAAAGGAGCCTAGCAAGGGCGGCTCACAAGCGTCGTCCCATTGATGGTACAGTTTGCGGAGGGTGTCCAGGATGATTGGAAGAGACATGGCATCGTATATAGCATGGGACATGCGCAATAGTATGCGCGTCTTTTTGCTCTCGTCTTGTTGAAGAATAGCCATGTTTAGCATGGGTGTGCCGAGTTGAAAAGGTTGACGACACATGTGCCCTTCATATAAGCTCTCGGTGGCATCTTCCAGCGAGCCAGCAGCCTTGACCACGAGCACATTGTGCTCATACGACTTCAATATGATCTGGAGAAGCCTTCCGTTGCGAAGATCAAACGCGAAAGCTGTGCGGAAAGCTTCAATATGCTGCGCCAGTAGCATGCAGCTGTGCTGTAGTCGGACCAGATCGAGGCCGCGATCCGTATCAAGCACAAAGGTGTTTACTTCTGCCTGGGCCGCGGTCAATGCGCCTACCACGCTGAAGGCAACGGCGTCAGTGGCAGGGAAGACATCCTGGATCGATTCCTTTCCGATCCCGGTAATGGGGCAGACGACCTCGTCAAGGAAGGCGTCGATATTGTTCTGGTCCACGCCATCGAGTAGCTGAAAAGGACGGTAAGGGGGCGGTGAAGCTGCTTCAAGTGCCCATCTAGTTGGACTTTTGGGGACAACTGCCAATTTGAACAAGACTGGATTCTCAAAAATGTCCAGCACACGGAGATCAAGAGACTCCGTTCTTGCAGTAGCAACGACTTTCATCGCGCTAATAGAGTCACCACCAATGTCGAAAAAGTTATCCTGTCGGTCGATTGTCTCTTCCTCGACCCCAAGAACGGCTGCCCATAGCTTACGCATGACAGCCTCCCTGTCGGTGTCAACCTTGCCAGTTTTTGAGGCGCGTCGAGACTTTGCATTCGCCATCTGGTTGCCCTCACTCATCATAAACAGGCGGACGGCTTTGCGGTCCGTCTTGCCGGAGGCGTTCTTCGGTATCTTGTCTATTGGCAGATACAATCTCGGAACCATGTAAGCCGGCAGTCTCTCAGCCAAAGATTCCTTGAGCCATATCGAATGGCCTGCCACGTCGTTGTCGCTGGCGTTGTCGTCGAGGAACTCAAGGGCGGCAACGAGTGCGCGTTGATTGTCACCGAGGTGCAGATACTCTACCACGGCCGTTCGGATCTTCGGCATGAGTTTCACAATGCACGACTCAATTTCGCCTAGGTCAACCCGCTGGCCGCGGATCTTGATCTGCGAATCGCTTCTCCCCAGAATCGTCATGTTGCCATCGGCGTTGTATCGCACTAGGTCGCCGCTGCGATACATCCGACGTCCCGACTTCCTGGGGCCAACGTCTGCCGTGAAGCCGGGATCCGTGATAAACGCCGCGGAGGTCTTGGCGGGGTCGTTGCGATACCCCCGCGCGACTTGTGGCCCTTCGATAAGAAGCTCTCCCACTACGCCAATGGGCACAAGTCGGTTGTAGTTTTGAGCGTCCACGATCCAGTGTTGGGTGCCGCGGATGGGTTTGCCAATGACGGATGCACCGCTCTCGTCTGTTACTCCAGGGTTCATGGTGGTTGTGATGGAGCACTCCGTCGGTCCGTAGCTGTTGGCCAGGGTGGCATTCGAACCCAGAAGCCACTTTTCAATCAAGGCTGGGGTGATGGCTTCACCACCCAGCACCAGCATCTTCATCTGCGGGACCTCGACCGGGGGGATCAACGCCGCCGTGCTGGCTGTGAGGAGTGCAAAGTTGCCGTTTAGTCGCTGCAGGGACCCGACCAAATCGTTTATCCGCTCGTCCTCCGAAGGCAAGCATACGACTCCCCCGAATGTCCAGGCCATGAGAATGTCGCTAATAGAGACATCAAAGGTGAAGGCAGCGAATTGGAATATGCGGTACGTTGGGTCAATGTTCAAGTCGGTGCCCTTGCTCAGGACGGCGTTGTATATGCCTCTATGCTCCAGGGTCACACCCTTGGGAACTCCTGTGCTACCAGATGTGTACACAATCCAAGCCGTGTCTTCGGGTCGGACTGATTCCGAGGGAACAGCAGGATCGCGGCCATCGTATGACTTGGCCAAGTCGGTGAGTGCTGCTTCATTGACAGTTACGCTCCTGAAACCCAGCTCCTGAAACCTGTCTGCCTTGAACTCGTCACAGAGTACCATGGCTGGACACGAGTCCTGCAGAATGACACTGATTCTCTCCGGCGGCAGTTGAACTCCAAGCGGCACCACTGCGCCGCCGGCATAGAGAATGGCCAGTATAGCCACCATGGCCCATCGGGACTTGTCCATGCAGAGTCCGACTGATACTTCGGGGCCCACGCCTCCTTCTGTAATGAGCAGCTGGGCAAGGCTTCTGGCCGCTCCATCAAGCTGCTGATATGTAAGCTCCCCATCCCAGCTGCAGACGGCCTGAGAGTCAGGCTTGGCTCGAACCGTCTTAATGACCAGGCTATGAACACAGCCAAGGGAGGGCCATTGGCCGGTGAGGTTCCAACCGGCAATCCTATCTAGATCGTACGAGTTGACCAGAGGAAGATCGCCCAGCGTCTGCTCCTCGGAAGCGGCATTTCCGGCAAGCTGGGTGACGTTGTGCTTGAATTGTTGCAGGACGGCTTGGACCTGGTCGTCGGGGATGACGGCACTGTCGAACCGAGCTGCCACCTCAGCCTCGCCCTTTCGCTCATCCAATTGGCACAAAACGGAGAGCGGGTAGTCATCGAGCGCCTCCATCGTGAGGTGTACCTGCTCAAAGCCAGGCATTTCAAGCGACGGGTCGTCCTGGTCCGTATCCGCCGCGGTGTATACGAGGAACAAGTGTCTGGGGTTGGCCGGGTTGAAGGCGGGAACGAGCCTTTTGATTCTCTGGAGTCCAACGTGCTCAAACGGTATCATCTCCACGCTTCCGCGGTGAACACTGTCCAGGAAGTCCCGGACCTTTTGCAGGCCGTGTACTTCAACCCGAACAGGGACCGTGGTAAAGGTCGGGGCCGCGAGCTCCGTGATTTCTGCCACAGGCGCCGACCGGCCTGAAAGATTGACGGCAAAAACGACGTCTTCGACGCCGGCATATTGGGCTACTGTGAGAGCCCATGCTGCCCTGAGTAAGCTGGGGAATGGCGTGTGCAGCCCCGCGACTCCGTCTATACGGACTATCTGCTTCATGAGCGAGGTAGGCCTGGGCTCATAGAAGCGAACAGAAGGAAGCGGGGGGAAATCGGTATAGGAACCAGCACCTGCCAACGTCTGGCTCCAGAATTGCGATGCGGCGCCGAAGTCGGTCTCAAGGACGTAGCGAATGAATCTCGGGTACGGAATAGCCTTGGGCATCTCACGTCCATGATAAGCCGGTAAGAGGTAGCTCTTCAGTATCTTGCCGATACTCCATTTGTCAAACATGCTGTGGTGGGTGGTCAAGACGAAGCACTTGGCCCCTGAGCTCTGCTCCTCAACAATTGCACAGCGGACAAGAGGCTCGCCCGGTTTAAAGCCCGCGACCTTGTCCCCGGCAAGGTAGCTGTCCAGATCGCCACCAATGTGCCATACGAGGGGCCCGTCGACCACTGTCTGTAGAAAGCCACTGTTGCGGTCCAGCACAATTCGAGTGCGAAGGATGGGCAGTGTTTTGGCTACCGCCTCCCATGCAGCCTGGAACCTGGCAACGTCAACGCCCTCCCCTCTGGCTCGGAATACTTGGCGATATGTATAGGCCGTCGGCTGTCTTGCCGTAATGGCGAACAGCGCTTCCTGCATAGGGGTGCAAGGATACACATCTGTAATCTGGTCCGAGGCCACTTGGCATTGAGCAGCAAAGTCTACCAGTCGAGATTCAAAGTCGCTGGAAATACTTGGATTCTCCCGCATCAACTCGAAGGGAGCAGGATCCTCCTCTGCTACTTTGACGAGGCCGGCCTCCTGCTCGGTTTCTAGGATTTGAGCACATTCCTCCAAGATGGGGTACGTAAATATGGACGCAACGGTCAAATGAAGACCGACTTGTCGAGCCGATGCGACAAGTTTCATGGCCGCCAAGGAGTCGCCACCGAGTCGCGTAAAGTGGTCTTGGTAGCCGATAGAGTCGGCATCGATGGAGAGGACCTCGGCCCATAGCTGCTGAAGCTGCTTGCCCATCTTGGTTTGAGGGCTTTTCTTGATACCTTCAATAGCAAGATAGCGTTGCAGCAAGGACGAGCCTGACTCGAGATTCGTCAGCAGCTGACGCACAGCCTTTTTATTTGTCTTGCCAGACGGTGTCAGGGGAATCTTCTTCCAGGGCATAAATGCGGTCGGCACCATGTAGCTTGGGAGCTTGTCTGCCAACCCGTCCCTGAGGCTACATAGTGCCTTTTGGATCTTGCTAGAAGGCGCAAGAATGGTGACCCCATCAATCTCCTCGGTTTGGTCAGCGTCCAACAGGTCACAGCCTTGGGTGAAGTCGATGATGGCTACAAGATCATTCGCCTTCTTTCCAGCTTGGAGATCGAACAGATCGACAACAATCGTCTGTGCCCCGGCGAGAAGCTTGGCGATCCAGTACTCAATCCGGCCCAGGTCAACTCTGTGCCCACGGAACTTGACCTCGCTGCCCATGCGGCCGATGTAAGTGTAGGATCCGTTGGGATTCTGCTGAACGAGATCGCCTGTCCGATACATTCGCCTTCCGGCGCCATCTAGACCAAGTTGCTTGACGAATCCGGGCTCAACAACGAAGCATTGCGCCGTCAGCTCTGGATTGTTTACATAGCCCCGGGCCTGCCAGGAGTTCTCAATGAGAAGCTCACCGGGGATACCAATGGGACACAAGCGGTTGTGGTCGGTGGTGCTAGTGACCCAAAAGTTACAGTTCTCTAGCGGGTATCCGATAACGGGCGCATCATCGATTCTTTGCATTGGCTTGCCGCAGGACGAGTAGACAGAACACTCGGACGGACCATAGATGTTAACCACCTCGGCGTGATCAATCCAGCGCTCGACAACACTTGGCTTGATCAGCTCGCCGGCGACTTGCAGCTGAGTTATGGATGGCACATCGGCTGGATTGATCATGGATGCCACGGTTGGCGTCAGCACCATCTGGTTGACATTCATGTCCCTGATGGCCTGTGAAAGAGAGTTGACTCGTTGGTCTTCCGATGGAATGCAGACACATCCTTTGAAGATGAGAGTTGTCATGATTTCCTGTAGAGTGACATCAAACTCATGAGATGCGAACTGGAGCGTGCGGGACTCCTTGGACCAACGTGTCGCTCTTCCATGTGCCGGCAGACTCGTGGCAAGACCGCCATGGACCAGGAGGCATCCCTTTGGCAACCCTGTGCTTCCGGATGTGTAGACAATCCATGCGGGATGATCGGGGGTAAGAGCCGGGCATATAGTCGCACCCACGATGGGGTCCGGGAGGCTGGCTAACAAAGTGTCATTCACCTCAACAATACAAGGCCCCGAGCCGGCGAACCTATCCGTGTGTCCTGCATTGGTGAGCATGACAGCTGCTTGACAATCCTCCACGAGAGCCTTGGCTTGCTCCAGTGGAGACTGCGAGCGCAGCATGACAACGACTCCCCCGGATTCTAGGATACCCAGGATGGACACGACAGTCCACCTGGACTTATCCATGCAAACCGCCACCCTGGATTCGGGACCTACTCCAAGGCTAAAAAGATGCTGCGCAAGCCTCCTGGCGTTGGCCCAGAGTTCCTTGTATGTAAAGTCGCCGTCCCAGGCACAGACTGCTGGCGAGTCTGGCTGTTCTTCGACTACATCCATTATCAGGAAGTGGAGGCAGGTTAAGTCCCGCACCGGTATCCTGGCATTCTGTTTCTTGATTTGGGCTAGATCAGTAGAGGTGATTTCTTCCAGGTTGCGCAGTTGCCTGCCGTGGTTGGCCTCGTCGAGGAACTGCGAAACCCAGTGCTCAAACTGGCCAAGAAGCACAGCCACCTGAGCCTCGCTTACAACGTGGCTGTCAAAACGAGCCTCAAGCTTGATCGAGGCCCCTCGCTGGCTGGGGAGTTGGCACTGAATGGTGAGAACAAATGTGTCAAACGCGTTCACGGCGGTGTCCACCAGCTCCAAGCCGGGAACCTCGGTGGCTCCCTCTCCGTTCCTAGCATATGGTGGTTCAATAACAAGAGCATGGTTGATGTCCGTCGCGGGACGGAGGTCGGGACAAAGGCGTCTGATCTCTTCCAATCCCGTATGCTCAAAGGGTATCATTTCTACTGCCTGGGACTGTATTGTTCCGAGATAGCTGGAAACCTTTGCTTCCTGATCGAGATGCACTCGAACCGGCACAGTAGCAATGGTGGGTGCGATAAGCTCCGTGATCTCCGCGACGGGGGCATTCCGGCCGGCAAGAGTCGCTCCGAAGACCACATCGTTTGTGCCTAGGTATTGAGCTAGAGTCATGGCCCAACCAGCCCTCAGGACGTCAGCAAGTGAGAACCCAGACCTCGAACGATTGAACACAGAAGTGTTTATCTCGGAGTGAAGCACGGCGGCAGGCTTCGGCTGGTAGAAAGAAGACGGCATAGGAGGGAAGGCTGACGGGATATCTCCTCCAAGCTGGTCGCGCCAGTAGGACGCAGTCTCGATCCCGTCATCTTTCATGCGTTGCTGGTACGCAATAAACCTCGTGAAGGGGACCGCAGGAGGCACCTCTTCGTGGAGATAAAGAGCCGCCAGTCGCTTATAGAGTAATTGGGCGCTCCAGCCATCGTAGACCGAGTGATGCGCTGTCCACACAAAATAACGGACACCAGTCGACTTGTCGTGCACCAAAGCGAAACGCATGAGCGGCTGACCATTGGCCATGGAGCATGCTTGGTCATCTGCAACATACTCCTCCAAGTCATCATGGGTCTGCCATGTGGGAGCCTTCTTAGATAGCACCTGCAAAGATCCTGAGCGATGCCCTAGTAAGATGTGAGTTCGCATGATGGACGCTTGTTGAACCATGACTTCCCACATTGTTCGGAAGCGCAATAAATCGATGTAATCCGAGAGAGCGTAAGTTTGGCGCACGAGATACGCCGTCGGGCGTAGCTGCGTGGCAGCCAACATGCTCTGCTGTAATGAGGTACAGGGATAGATATCCTCCATATCTTGGGTGCTCAGGCCGCACTGGATGGCAATGTCTGCAAGTTCCGCCTCTCTATCGCTCGAGGATGGCTGCCAGAGAGAGAAAGGGGGAGGGTCACTTCGGTCCTCCTCCCCCCCTTGAGCAGAGTCAACCTTGCCAGCTGCGCTGCGTTCGTCGAGAATTCGTGCAAGGTCTTCCAGTCTAGGAAAGCCCAAGACATCCTTGACAGTCATGTGAATGTGTTGTAGTCTAGCCATTTCCACCAGTTTGATAGCTAGGAGAGAGTCTCCCCCTCGATAAAGGAAATGGTCGCTTGCTCTGATGGACAAGCTGCTTACGCCGAGGACATCCGCCCACAGAGCTTTGAGCTTCTGCTCAGTCTTGGTCAGCAACGGCTGGTCATTGTCGCTTGAGTCCTCAGAAACATATTCCTGTAGGGCGGCGGTGTCCAACTCGCCAACCAACCTGGTAACCATTTTGCGGTCCGTCTTGGCAGACGAAGTCAGGGGAATACGTCGGAAGGGAATGTAGAAAGTGGGAATCATGTACGAGGGAAGCTTTGCTTGTAATGTATTCCTCAGCAGGTTGAGTCCTTCGCGAAGCTCATCGGATGCTGGGAGAATCTTCTCTCTACCCCCCAGGGGGTTAAAGGCCGTGTGTTTGGAAAATTCAACGGCAGCAAACAAGATGGCACCCGCTGAGGACAATGTGTCATTTTTGTCTGCGGGTAAAAGGCCAACAACGGCCCGGATTATACCATCGAAGGACTTTATAATCCAGTGCTCGACCTCGGATACATCAAGTCGTTGGCCGCGAATCTTGATTTGCGTGTCTCTTCGACCGATATAGCTCATAGAGGAATCGCTGTTCTGCCGCACAATATCTCCTGTTCGGTAGAAGCGTCTTCCGGGCTCAAGCCCTAGTAGCGACGCAAATTCTGGGTCGTGGACGTAAGCAGTAGCTGTCTTGGCTTCGTCGTTGAGATATCCTCGGGCCAGCAGCGGGCCCTCGATCAATAGTTCGCCCGGAGCTCCTGGAGGGCATAGCCGCCCTGGGTTCTGCGGGTCGGTGACCCAAAAGTTCACGTTCATGGGGAAGCCAATATTCGCCAGGTCTCCCACGCTCTGGAGCGGCTTGCTAACACTGGCAAATATAGAGCTCTCGGTTGGACCGTAGGCATTGAAGATATCTGCCTTTCCGAGCCAGGCCTCTAATACGCTCGCTCTGACTTCTTCTCCAAACAAAATCAGTTTTCGAATCATTGGGGCTTCCGTGGGTGTGATGGTTGATGCCATGCTTGGGGTGAGAGAGAGAACGTTTGACTGTAGACGAAGTACTGAACCTGCCAGGTCGTTGACACGATTAGTCTCATCAGGTATACAGACACAACCTCCATAGATGAGCGTGGTGAATAACTCGAATAGGGACACGTCGAACGTGTGCGCCGCAAACTGGAGTACCCTGTCCTCTTGAGACAGGTTCAGTGCGATACCATGGGCACGCATGCTAGTTGCCAGGGCTCGATGCTCTACCAATACACCCTTTGGTGTTCCAGTGGAGCCGGACGTGTAAAAGATCCACGCGGTGTTTTCCGGCTTGGGTCGTGTCTCTTGTGTGGTTGTAGTTGTGGTTGTTATTGTTGTTGTAGTCGTTGATGATGGGCTTGGTGACTCGTCCCCCATAATGTCGATTATATTCAGAAGCTGGGTGCCCAGTCCAGAAAGTCGGCTGACTTGTTTTCCATCGCCAATCACGGCCACGGGGGACGAGTCGGCAAGAATGGCCTGGACACGAGCAATGGGCTCTCCCACCCCGATGGGAACAACAGCACCGCCAGCCCGTAAGATGGCGAGCATAGCGACCGGCACGAGCTTAGATTTGTCCATACAGACTCCCACTGGGACTTCTGGCCTAACACCAATGCTCACAAGATACCGAGCGAGATGGGAGGTGCGTTCATCCAACTCCTCGTATGTCAAGCTGCCATCCCAAGCGTCGATGGCGACAGCCGATAGTTGCTCCTGGCTGCGCTCACTGACCAGCTCATGGACGCATTGATTCAGACCCTCGGGCACACGAGAGTTTCTCTCTAGAATCTGCTGCTTCTGATCTTCACTGATCAGCTCGAGCCTGGACACAGTGGTGCCAATGTCTCGGAAGATGGAGTGAAGCGCCTCCTGGAAGGTTTGAAGGAGACGTTGGGCATAGTCTCTATCCATCCGAGATGCCCAGTAATCAAGCGCGAACTCCAAATCTGCTTGGCCCGCCGAAACGACGAGAGAAATATCATACTGCCAATAGTATCAGATTTCTGTAGCTTGTGGATTCTTTCTGGTGGATTCATACTTACATTTGTAGGGCTAGAGCCTTGGATAAGTTTATAACTCAAGCCCTGAAGACGTCCATCATCCTGAACAAGTCTCCGGCGGAATGACATGACGGTATTGCTCCAACGACGAGGAGAAGTGGTGTTGGAAAACTCTGCCTCGTGGGACAGACTGTCTGCGTACTCAGAGTTGACAGCCCTGATGGCATCCAACACGTATGTGTCCCCTTCCAAGTTCATGGAGCAAAGCAGTGTGGTGATCAGCGGCCCAACAGCCGTCATTATGCCCTTCACGGGCTTGTTTCTCAGCGAGGAGATGTATGAGAAGCACACGTTGTCAACAAGGAGCTGACTGCGCAGCACGACGCCCCAGGCGAGTTGGCAAACACTGACCAAGTTGATCTTGTGCCGTCGACAGAGCCGGTCCATAGATGCCACGTTGACGGGCATGGTGGAATGAACGGTGTCGAAGCCCTGAAAATCAGCCTCCTCTCGTATGACTGGAAGCATTGTTGCCTGCGTCTGGGAGAGATATTTCTGCCAGTAATCCGACACATGGGTCTCTCCGGATAGATGCTCGCTGAGCGCGTATTCAGCGTAGGAGAATGCCTTGTCGCCGGTGCCTCCAGGTCCCACAGCAGCGACACACAGGTCGTTGAGAAGAATTTCGGCAGAGTGGCCATCAGTGATGGCGTGGGAGATGGTTAGCACGATGAGACACCGTCCGTAGCCTTCCTGGGTGATGGTCAGATGGTGTGGCACCTCGAACGGTTGAAATTCAACCTTTACCGGCTCGAGAACCCCTGAAATGATGTCGATTCGCGGGGTAACTTTCTTGAGAACGACTTGGTCAAAGTGCCCCAGGCGACTTTCGCTCTCGATAAAGACAGTCCTGAGGGACGAGTGCTTCTCGACGACTCGGCACCATGACGTAGCCCATTTTGCAGCGTCAATTGATTCGAAAGCGCCCAACGTGGAGGCTCTGGCAGTGAAGCTACACATGTATGCCCCGCTATCCAGGGAATTGCCCATGAGCATGTTATCCTGTATGGGCGTGCACGGGTAGATGTTGTCAATGTCTGCAAGAGGGTCTTGAGTAATCTGAAGCAGCTTTTGCTCAAATAAGCGGTCCAGAGAGGGGTAGTCTAGTGATACATGGGGGAAATCGGAGAGCGTGGGCAAAGGTGGACGGCTGGGCAATATTGCGGCAATGTCTTGTAGATGGCTGACGAACTTGTCGGAATTGCGCTTGAGATCTCTTTCTCCTCCGAACTCGGTACTGCAAACGACCAAGAAGCTCAATTTTGTATCCGTCCAAAACGGTGTCATGCAGAGCCCGCCTATTGATCGAGCGACTACCTCGGCAGCATGGCGCCCGGGCACTTGGTCAGTCGACTGCATTACGTTGTTGGATGAGTTGCCCTTCCGCCCCCTGAGCCGAGTTGTGTCGACGGTGAGAATGTTGTGATGAGAGACATTGTGGACAGAGGACAAGAATGAACGCTGTCTAGAATCCTTCGCGCTGCGGCACGCATCGACTATGTCTCCAGTGCAGTGGTAGGGTATCTCAACAAGCTCATCAAAGCATCCTATCACACTGTCCCACACGTCATCATCCTCCTCACGGGGCCGACCATCCCTAATCTCGACATGTCTCACTGGGCCTCGTAATTGTTCTCCAAACGAGGAGGCCAAGGACGCGAGTATCACATCTTGAATATCTGTACGCAATGTTCGGTGGCATGCCTCGCTATGAAGTGCTTCCGTCAACTTCAAGCTCAAACTGAAGACCCAAGATGAGACAACTCCGGCTTGCGGGAATGGGTCTTTCGGCGGCGACTCTGAATTCACCGAGGGTCCAATCGCGACAGCAGATTCGATTTCCCTCTCCGTTCCCTGATTCACTCGCTGGACCCAGTCGGAGAAGGTGTGAGACTCAGTACTCAAGTCATGAGATCGGGCTGGATAGGCCTGGATATCTTGAAGAAGGATATGCCATGAGTAAGCGTCAAAAGCGGCCGTGTGTGCTACTAAACCGAGTTTCCTGATCCGGGATCTTTCTCCAAAGAAGAGGACGCTGAGAACCAGTGGGCTTGACGTTGAAACCTCTTCTTGCAGCCTTCTCACCTGAGCGATGGCCTTGTCATCGGATTCATACGGGACCAAGGTTCCCGAGGGGGGAGGTGTGATGCCTGACAAAACATAGGAATCCTTTTGATTGGGCTCCAGGGAAGCGCCGAGAATTGGATGTCTCTCCACCAGCCTCTCCAACATTTGCGTAGCATCAGTGAGGGACATTGGAGTCTCAACATCCAATGTGAAGCCTTGTGACGACGACCCGAAGATACGGTACAGGCTCTGGAGCTGTGTGTGGGGAAGAGAAACAGATCTGTGATCCATCGCAGTAGCCGATCGCAGCAACTCTGGGTTAGTTTCGACCAGCTGCCGTGCTAGATCACGCATAGACATGGTCGCGACATAGGCCAGGTCGACGAGGAGACCGAGTTCCCTACATTGCCCGGCGAAGAAGACTCCTGAGAGCATATCGCCGCCTTGCTCGACGAGCGATTTCTCTGCGTAAATCTCAGATTCGTCCCTTTTTAGGACATGTGATGCCGCCCTGCACAGCAAGGTTTCGATGCCATTGTGAGGGCCCATTTTGTGCTTGGACAGCTTGAAAAAGCGGCTGCAACGCTAGAGTGTCACTCACTATGGCAACAACCAAAATGTGCATACAATAAAAGGCGTAGGACAGCCCAGAAGCAGCTTTCAAGTGAAAAATATATATATATATAATTTATTGGTTGTATTGAGCCTTGGGAATGTTGTTAAATTCAGTTGAGTGTAATTGAGTGTACGGAGTATACTACCGTCGTCTTGTTGATCCAGTGGCAATACAAAGCGGGCGGCCGTTTCACGCCGAGCACTTGCACGTTTACTACAGGGGTCCGTATTAGGGCGTACGGTTTTTTTTGGCCTTGTATTCCGTACTCCGTAGAAGGTGTGCATCGAGCACTAAGGGGGCTGTAGCTAGGGTGTCTGTCGCCGGGGTATTAACGGGGCATTTGATGCCGCGAAAAAGGGTACTTCTGTCTCCCGTGCGGTCTGGGCCAGCCTTGTGAGAAACTTGACAAGGCTATAAACTTTTGCCCATGTACTCCGTAGTATCTGTACATTGTTCGTCGGCTTTCCTAGTACAAGAGATGGCGTGTCGAGATGGCGTGTTCCGTCGGGAATGTCCACTTATGGCAAGGCGCGGGCGTCGGACATGGTTCCGGATCTACTTGGTTTAGCAACCGCCGGTTCTCAACTGCTCACAAATATGAGTACACCTGTCATCCAAGTATGGTAGAAGGATTCACTCATGCAAAGTCAGCCTTGGCGAACCTTGGCGAGCCTTGACTAGGGTGCTAGAGGAGGCTACGGCAGGTATACGGTGTCCTCTACTTCGTATGGAGTAGAGTAGAAGGATTACCTTGCCTTGAGAAGGATTCTTGTTAAATTTACGGTGGCGTGCAATGCATCCTCGGTTAAAGCGATAACTCGCTACAGTGGTTACATACATGGCAGACAAGGCCCGTCTTCAATAAGGCTCCAAGCTTAGCCTTCTCTTTTTGTAGCTATTTTGTAAACAAAAGTTCCCACTACGAAAGGAGGATGACGGAATTATACTGGGTATGCAGGCAAACTACAGAGTACAGAGTGTTGGTGGCGTCGACCCCCTGCGAGGGAGCTAGCCAACCGTCATACTCAAACTCTTGCAATAAGCACCAACTATGGCATGGCGTTGGGAGAGTCAATGGCTTGTTTTGTCACGCAGAACAGGAATT
>FWCC01000091.1:57056-126448 GCA_900169235.1 Zarea fungicola
AGGCAGTACCAATTTGAAAGCCCATTTCGTCTATGTTCCTCAATTGGGCGTAATTCCGTGCGCTATACTCCGTACTAGTCCCCTATAGTAAATCAAAAAAAAAAATACTAGGGATATATTTAGCATTTTGTCTCGCGGTGGGGGCGTGGCACATGTAGGGAGGGGGTACTCCGTACATATCTAAGCTTCGGGGGCTGGTGCTTTTCAAGATTCTGCACCTTGAGGGAAACTTTCCGGTCTTGCTTGAACCCAGTACTTGTTTTATTTATCCAAGATGATTACTAGTCTCTAAATAGAACAAAAACTTTTCGACTGCTATGACCATACCCTTGGCATTAGTTGATGGCGCAGCCTAGAACTGTATACTAATCAGTATCTTTTTGTTTCCGTTTCAGAACCCTACGTGACTGGCGCCACAATATCAACGGTACAATATCCACATAGGCCTCCGTACATAAATTTAGCCACCAACAATCTGACTAAGATCAGCCACTGTCATACTGCAGGTACTTTACAACGGTTATGTAGCCTGAATCAGGCACGTGGGGCGTGGCTTGTCGAGCTTGTCGAGGGTCCCAATCGTCAAACGAAGAAGTTGGGGACCTCGGAGTAAACGTTTCCTGGACGAAATGAGGGATTATAGAAGAGCAGCCGTCCATGCATACAGCGACGCAAGTCGGCCCGCGGCCAAGGCCAAGACGCAATAAGTGTGATAACGCTACCCCGTCTAACGGAAGTAAATTGCGTTGTATAGTGCCAAGCTAGCAGGTTCCGCTTACAGACTAGCGACGGAAACACCAGGAACAGAAATAATACGCCGAGTTATGCATGCAGAAATGGCACACCACAGCAGCGTCAATACAAAGATGAGGGCAACGAGTGGCTGCTGACCCATCCGTTTTCTTATTCAATCCACCACTCCTTGAGAGAGACTTGGCTTGACTCGAAGATCTGCAAGACGCTGGTCCCAAACTAGATTGAAGATCTGTCTTGGGGGCTGTGTTTTGTGGGTTGTTCAGCGGTCTTTAAATGGGGAACTCTTTGCTTCCATGGCACCCCCCCACCCGAGATGCTGGGCAACAAGTAATACTTCTGGTTGAATAATTTGATATTCGGACCCTGTCTTAATCTAAATACACTCCCTCATTTCCAACAATTCTACCCACGCAAAGTCGTCCTTGGTACGGGTTCCGAGCCTCACCGGCAGTAAGGCGCCGCCAGCTTAGGTGTGTAATACGGAGTGCGTACGTAGACATAGAGCCTTCCATGCGCCTTGGCGAGCAGCCTTAAAAGTCCTCTCGTGGCGGCGCGTAGTCGGCGGGAGCCTACTATGGAGTACGTTGGGAGAGCGTACGATTTCGACTTATAATCTGGAGACGTATTCTTCTTCCCTCTTCCCTGGAGTTGGGGTGCATAGCCATCTCACATTTTGGCCATATTTCTCAATCTCTTTCATACATTATGGGCTCACTAGGTCCTACTCGTGCCGTGAATGGCAACTCAGTTGGAAGTGGCAGTGCGCCTGTTAATGGGCACTCTCCAGCAGCAGCAAATAGAGAGCATTTGGAGCCTATTGCCGTGGTGGGCATGAGCTGCCGGCTCGCTGGAGACGCATCAGACACGCAAAAGCTGTGGGAACTGCTCATTAGGGGTCGTTCTGCGTGGTCAAAGACGCCCAAGGATCGATTTAACCAAGAGGCCTTTCATGATCCCTCTGCTGAAGGCAAGCCCGGAAGGGTAAGGATACATCACATATCAGCCAGGCAGTCCGGCCTTGGCCCTATACAGAATATACAACTGACTACCTACCTGGTTCTCTAGACAAGTACAGACGGTGGACATTTTCTGAAAGATGACATAAAAGCCTTTGACGCCTCCTTCTTTGGAGTCAACCCGATAGAGGCAACGGTGCGTATTCCTATTGCCAATGCGGTCACAAGCGCAGCGTGGGGAGTAACCCACTAACCCTGTTTGAATGATCTTAGGCCATGGACCCTCAACAGAGACTACTTCTTGAAATTGCCTATGAGGCTTTTGAAAATGCCGGCCTCACCCTTGAACAATTGTCGGGGTCCAACACTGGTGTCTATGTCGGCCAGTGGGCCTCGGACTACCAGGAGATGCTTCTCAGAGATATTGCCTTTCCGCCTATTTACCAGGCCAGCGGCGTTGGGGCGGCCATTTCCTCCAATCGTGTTTCCTACTGTTTCAACCTACTCGGCCCCAGTCTCACCCTCGACACCGGCTGCTCAGCCAGTTTGGTAGCCCTTCATCAGGCCGTGCACAGTCTCCGCGCAGGCGAGACGGATAGGTGTTTCGTAGCGGGTGTCAATCTCCAACTCGACCCGCAGCGATATGGCTATCAAAACAAGCTAAGCATGTTCTCTAAACAAGGAAAGTCGTACACATTTGACCACCGCGCCAAAGAGGCCAGTGGCTACGGCAGAGGGGAAGGGTGCTCGGGGGTCGTCCTTATGCCCCTTTCACAGGCCCAGAAGCAGGGTTTTCCAATCCGTGCTATTATCCGAAACTCGGTAGCCAACCAGGATGGAAAAACAAACGGAATCACTGTCCCAAGTGCTGCAGCGCAATCCGCTGCCATTGAGAGGGCCTACGCTCAGGTCGGCATAGTGCCGTACGCAGACTATGTCGAGGCCCACGGGACGGGCACCTCAGTTGGCGATCCCATCGAGGCCCGGGCCATCGCCAAGGTCCTCGGTGCTGGTCGAGATTCGGATTCGCCTCTGCCCATCGGCTCCCTCAAGGCCAATATTGGCCATACTGAGAGCGCAGCCGGCCTTACCGGTCTCATCAAGGCTGTTTTGATGCTGGAACACAACATGATTCCACCTCAGATCAACTTCGAGAAGCCGAACCCGGACATTGACCTGGATGCCCTCAATCTAAGAATCCCAACAACTCTCGAGTCTAGGCCGCTCAAGAGAATTTCGGTGAATAGCTTCGGCTACGGTGGAACCAACGCCCACGTCGTTGTAGATGCCGCCACGGACTTCGCCCCGGTGAAGCCGACAAGCCAGAGTAATGGGATTCCAACAGCCGATGATCCCCATGATCATCATGTATCTAAAGGTGCGCCCAGGGCTAAAGAACGGCTCTTTGTTCTCAGCGCTGCCAGCGAGAAGTCGTGCCAAGATACGGCATCCAAAGTGGCCACGTATCTCGAGAGCCACCCGGATTCAGCTGACGCGGACGCATTGTTGGGCCGCCTTGCATACACCCTGAGTAGGAGGTCTGTTATGGCGAACAGGGTCGGAGTTGTTGCCTCTGACTTGAATGACCTGGTTGCGCAGCTGACCAAACTGTCCACCGAAGCCATCCCCCGTGCCGAGAATCAGACGACCCCTCGCATCGGCTTCGTTTTCAGCGGCCAAGGTGCCCAGTATCCTCAAATGGGCCAAAGCCTGCTGGGTACATGGCCAAGTTTCACGGCCAGTATGAAGCGGGCATCTGCATGCATGCAGGCATGCGGAAGCTCGTGGGACCTGCTTGAGGAGCTGCTCAAGGAGCCCGCAGAGAGCCGAATGGAGGATCCGTGTATCGCACAGCCCATATCCACGGCTGTTCAAATCTCTCTCGTGGACGCCCTCAGGGATCTGGGGGTAGTTCCGAGCGCTGTCGTAGGCCATTCTAGCGGCGAGATTGCTGCCGCCTACTGCGCCGAAGCCATCTCGTTTGAGGATGCCATGACGGTGGCATATCACCGTGGCCGGCTAACCGGCGATCTGAGAAAGGAAAATGGAAGCAAGGGCAAGGCCGGCGCCATGATAGCTGTCGGGGCATCAGCGACGGCTGTTAAGCAGTCCATCGATCAACTGGGTGCTGCTGCTTCTAGTAGGATAGCCATTGCCTGCTTCAACAGCCCCGAGAGCGTGACAGTATCTGGAGATGAAGATGTCATCAACTCCCTAAAGCAGCGACTAGACGAGCAGGATGTCTGGAATCGACTTCTCCGTACGGGTGGAGCTGCCTACCACTCGCCTCAGATGCTCCAAGTTGCTGAAAAATACCACGAGGCTCTGAAGGGTGTGTCCGGTGGCGTTCCTGTATCCAGTATCAGCATGGCCTCCTCTGTCACGGGCGAAGAGCTCGCAGACAAGCCCATTACCCGGGATTACTGGGTGCATAATCTGGTCTCGCCGGTCCGCTTCACGGACGCTTTGAAGAAGGCGTGCGTGGGAGAAGGTGGCACGCGCAGGGTTGACTTGCTTCTTGAGCTGGGATCCCACTTCCAGCTGGAAAGTCCCATCAAGCAGACCGTGAGGACCTTCCCCGGACAGGCGGCCAAGATTCATTATGCGGGGTCTCTAAAGCGCGGTGAGGATGCCCAGCTCCGCCTGTTGGAGATGCTCCGGTCCCTGTATCTGGAAAGATCCCCCGTCGCCTTTTGGAAGGCCAATGCTGGTTTCGAAACCGCCCCCCCTCAGCTCCTGACGGATCTTCCCCCTTATGCGTTCGACCACTCCAAGACATACTGGCACGAGAGTCGGGTGTCCAAGGCGTACAAACATCGTACATTTCTCCCTCATGAGCTCCTGGGCAGCCTCATCCATGACAACAATCCCCAGGAGCCCAGATGGCGTTGCTTCCTCAACTTGAAGGACGTCCCCTGGCTGAGTGGCCACGTTGTCCAGGGACAGACTATTTTCCCAGCCACGGCATACCTCGCCATGGTCTTTCAAGCGGCACGACAAGACACGGCTATGCGCAACCCCCAAGCAACGATTAACCAGTTCATCCTCCGCAACGTCAATATGTCACAGGCGTTGGTCATGGAGAATAACAAGCCCGACTTGGAGATCAGCCTGTCGCTTCGGCCCCAGGCAGTGTCGGCGAGGAAGTCGTCCCAGCTATGGCAAGAGTTCCGCATCTTCAGCACATCCGCTGACGACGTTTGGACCGAGCATTGCCGCGGTCTTGTACAGGTTGTCCTCAAGTCCGAGTCTGCCACCCAGGATGACGGTATTGTCCCTACCCGGGTCACGCTGCCACCGCACGCCCAACACATTCAAGCCAAGCAGTTCTACCACAGGGCAAGAGATATTGGCGTCAACTGGAGCGCGCCGTTTGACAACCTGACGGATATCAAGATCGCTTCCGGGGCGTGCATCGCGGACTCGTCGTTTCTGCCCGGTGCCGGTGCCTCTGAGACAGACTATACCATCCACCCCGGCGTCATGGACGCTGTCTTGTACCACGGCATGATGGGTGTCCTCATCTTTGATGAAAATGACAAGTCCCCTGTTGTGCCCACCTTCATCGAGAAGATGATTGTGGCCGAGAAAGACCAGGCCAAGCCGATTCAAGAGGTGACATGTCACGCCACCCGGACCGAGAATGCGCTTACGTTTGATATTGGCATTTTTGAGAGACAAAACGAGGAAAACCTGGTCGTACAGGCCTGGGGAGTGGTTGCGACCAAGCTGCCAGACGTTGTCATCGGCGGGAGTCGCCAACGAGACTTGTGCCATGTTCCGGACTGGGTGACTTACATGCCCAAGACTACGCAGAAGCACATTGACGACATGTGCAAAAAGTCGCTCGAAGAGAGGTCCATCATCCCGGAAATCAAGGCTTTGGAGGCCCTAACTGTGAACTACGTCAAGCGTGCCTTGGCCTCCACACCGGCAGACGAGGTAGCCGAAGGATACCAGCGCAACTGGTTTGAATGGATGAAGACGCTCGCCGAACAGGAGCCTGATCCAGCCTTCCTCAAAGCAGGAGAGGAAGATGGCAGCGTTTCCGCAGAGGTCGCACGGCGTCTGGGGCCACGCTTGAGCGAGATCCTGCGAGGAACCACTCATCCGCTGGACATCCTCAACGAAGATAACCTGCTGAGCGGACTCTACCTGGAAGGTGGCAACGCTCGCTGCATTGCGCAGATGGCCGCGTACATAGGCGAGCTAGGTCGTCTAAATCCCAATATGAAGATTATCGAGGCTGGCGCGGGCACGGGCTCAGCCACCTTGCCCGTCCTGCAGGCTCTGCAAGCCCCGAACAGAGTGCTGGCGTCCGGGTACGACTTCACCGATATATCACCAGGATTTTTTCCCGCTGCCCGAGAGCTGCTCTCCGATTTTGAACACATTATGCAGTATAAGACCCTGAATGTCGAGAAGACGGCGGAAGAAAACGGCTTTGAACCCAACAGCTACGATATCCTTATTGCTTCCAACGTTCTCCACGCTACTCCTTGCATCGACGTCGTCCTGGAAAACGTCAGGTCGCTTCTCCGCCCCGGCGGTAAGTTGATCTTGATGGAGCCTACCGAGAATCTCCCCCATTACGGTCTCGTTTTTGGCTCGCTTGCTGGTTGGTGGGCTGGGGTCGATGAGGGCCGGACCCTCTCGCCTATGCTTTCCCGCTCTGCATGGATCGAGAAGCTTTCAAAGAATGGCTTCGTCAAAAATGAAGCCGTCTTCGAGGACTACCCTGTGGCCGATGGCGGCTCCATTTCCGTCTTCGTGTCTGAAGTCCCGGTCCCGGCCCCTTCGGCAGCTCCCCTGGATGTTGAAATTGTATCGCTTCCTGGAGAGGATCTTTACTCGAGCTTCACGGAGAAGCTTCAGAAGAAGCTCTGGGACCGCTCAGTGGAGGCCCGTGTTGCCTCTCCATCCGTCTCCGAAGAAAAAATTAGCATCATTATGCCCGACATCAGCGAGCGTGTGGCCTGGGACATGGATGGCCCGCTCTTCGACTCGATAAAGGCTCGGGTCGCTAGCTCCAGGGTCATCGTGTTCGTAATGTGCACGGCCAAAGAGAAAGAAAAGCGGCCCAGTGGTGACTGGATCTACGGGTTCTGCCGATCGATCCGCTACGAGTACGTCTCTGTACGCTTAGTTACTCTTGAGCTCGAAGGTGGATTGGAGGCCGGCGTGGAAGCCCTGTCAACCATTTTGAACAGCCCGACGGCTGACATGAGCCTTCCCATCGAAGAGGTTGAGCTTGAATACATGGAAAGAGGGGGGCAGCTGTACGTTTCCCGTATTCGTTCGGAGCCGAGCTTTGACAGCTACGTTAGCCGGGATCTAGGCAGGTCGGTCTCTGAGGAAGCTCCGTTTCTCAACGGGAGAGCCATGTCGGCAGAGCTGGGCGTCTCAGGCGTGCTCGACACTCTCCGCTGGGCAGACAATCCCGAAATTTCCGGGCCAGTAGATCCCGATTGTGTTAGGCTGCAGCTTTGCGCCGCCAGCATCAACTTCAAGGATGTGCTGGTTGCCTCGGGCCAGCTGGAGGGCATCACCCAGATGCGCAATGACTGCAGCGGCATCGTGCTTGAGGTCGGAGCCAACATGACGAGCAGGTTCAAGCCCGGAGACCGCGTCTGCTCTCTGTATTCCCAGTCATTCACAAACTACCCCATGGTCCACGGCTCGTGCTGCCATGTAATACCCCAGGACATGGACTTTGCAGAAGCGGCTTCGATCCCCCTTGTCTGGTGCACTGTCTACTACTGCTTGGTCACTATTGCCAGGCTGCAAAAGGGGGAGAGTATCCTCATCCACTCGGCTGCCGGCGCGGTTGGACAAGCATCGATTATGCTGGCGCGTCATCTCGGCGCAGAAATATTTGTTACATGCGGAAACGAGGCCAAGGTGGAACTACTCAACACTGAGTTTAGCATCCCGAGGGATCACATCTTCTCCAGCCGTACCACGGCCTTCCGCGACAAGGTCCGCGCCATGACCAACGGCGACGGAGTGGACGTTGTCCTCAATTCTCTCGGAGGAGAAATGTTCCGCGAGTCGTGCAACACACTGGCAGCACATGGTCGGTTCGTCGAGATTGGGCGCAAGGATCTCATGGAGAACGCACTAATGCCCATGGAGTTCCTACTGAATAACATCACTTTCGCCTACGTGGACTTTGCGCACATTCTTGCGACCAAGACGATGCTGGCGTCCCAGCTTCTAGGGGATGTGATGCAGCTCTTCGCCTCCGGAGCCATGCAGCATGTGCGACTGATCAAATATCCGATTTCGGAGATGGCAGCTGCGTTCCGTCTGATTCAAGCTGGTAAACACACGGGTAAAGTTATCTTGACCGTGGAGCCCGAGGTTAAAGTCCAGGTAAGTGAATTGCAATGAGGGCGGGGCGAGGCGAGGTCGCTTCGAGATATCCTGCCGGACAGAAAATACAAAACATATACTTACTGGCATTTCTTTTGTAATATAGATTGTCCCATCAAAGCCCCCATCCGTTCAGCTCAGCTCAGAGGCGACCTACATTGTCGTCGGAGGCTTAGGAGGCCTGGGCAAGCGGCTCGTCGATTGGACTGCAGAGAAAGGAGCTCGCCATATTTGTATCTTCTCCAGGACTGCTCAGCCCGACTCGGATACTCAAAGCTTCCTGGACAAACTCACATCCATAGGAGTCCAGGTCCGAGTCGAAAAGTGCGACGTGAGTTCGGAGGAATCATTGCAGAAAGCCGTGGCCACGATTCAGGAAACCATGCCTCCGATCCGCGGATTATTCCAAGCTGCCATGGTCCTGCAAGATGTCTTGCTGGAAGACATGACGGTTGAGCAATGGTGCAAAGTCACAGCCCCCAAGGTACAAGGCACATGGAACCTGCACAAGCTTCTGCCCGATGACATGGACTTTTTCATTATGCTGTCATCGGTAGTATCCATGGTTGGAACTGTTGGAGCCAGCAATTACGCTTCATCATGCGCCTTCCAGGATGGCATCGCTCGCTACCGCCGGCGGCTGGGCCTGCCGGCCTACTCGGTCAATATCGGTGCCATTGTCGAGGCCGGCTACGTCAGTGAGAATCCAGACGTCGCTGTCAACCTCAGAAAGAACGGGCTAGGCAGCGTTGCCATTTCCGAGTTCTTGTCCCATCTCGGCGACATTGTTCAACGCAAGACGGAATACACCCAGTCATCGCTCGGCATACTGCCCAACGGTACGGAGCGCGGCCTCGGAGAAGCGCGCTGGGCAAATGACAGGAGGCTTGCCCAGATTTTTGGATCGGAGAGTCAGGACGGCGGCAAGGCGGTTGGTGGCGGTGCTGACAATGTTGGCTTCGTGCTCCAGGGTGCAACGACGTTGCATGAGGCCCAAGACATCGTTTGCACGGCCATTGTCAAGCAACTGGCAACCATCCTCGCCGTAGATGCCAGCGACATCATCCCTGCTCGGAGTCTGGACTCATATGGTCTAGACTCGCTGGTCGGTGTCGAGTTGAGAAACTGGATCGGTGCCTATCTACAAGTCAACTTGCCTCTGTTGGTCATGTGGAATACTAGCAGCATCAATGAGCTGGCCGAGATTGTGACCAAGGGATCCAGACTCGTCAAGGTGAAGTCGGAGGAGGAGGCGGAGGAGGCGGTGGAGGAGAAGGTAGAGGCAGCTAAAGAAGAATGAAAGAGTGGTATTGATCTGCTTTATTACTGTTATTTTAGAGTATATACACTTGACTCCATGTTTGAGGTTTCCTCATGAGTTTTGCTACACTATTCTATGTTATCCAGCAGTCGACTACCCTTTGAGCGACTGCCAACCCATACATGCACCACAATGCTACATTTCTCTTTACTCCGAAAAGGTAAATCATACTTACTGCAGCGGGAGTTGGTGGGGGCTTTGAAGGCTTCTAAACCAAAAAAAAAAAAAAAANNAGAAGGATTCTGTACACCCTGTAAGAAGGATTCTGTACACCCTGTAAGAAAAATTCTATACACCCTGTAAGAAAGATCCTGGTCTTGTTAGAATCCTTCTCGACACCCCCCCAAATTCCCATATAGCCTTTCTTGGCGCGTGTGACGTACGTAGCCTTGTACTTGTCCCCGTTTGTATACATTCGTCACCAGGCTGCCAATGCATGGGTAAAGCCGACAAATTCGCAAGGCTTAATTAAGCTCCCCGGCCACCCTTTCCGAGTGGAACAGCCAGTCATATACACGCCCCCGCACGTCGGGAGCCTCTTACTACGTAGTAGCTGACAGCGAGTTGTTTGGCGTGATTCTCTTGAGGTACGGAGTACATAGCAAGTCTTTCACCTGCGCCAAAACGATTGATCGAGGTTGCGCACTCCAGCCATTGACTATCCAACGCTTGACCATTCAACCAGGCCTCAATAATAAATGCTCTTTTAGAATAAAAATATGGCATTGACGGAGAGCATCATTGATCTGCTGCTATGCAAGCCCGTCTTTCTTGGCCTGGCAGCATGCGCTCTGCTCTTCCTCGTCGGGCGGGCACTCGAGCCAAGCGTCGATGGCTTTGAGCCTCCGATGCTTAGGCATTACATCCCTATATTTGGTCATTTCTACAGTATACTCAAGGACCAGGAAGCATTCTTCAAACGTCTCGAGTGAGTTCACATCCCATACACACGTCTCTCCCTGTTCCGGTGTAGGTAGCAAGAGCACTGTTGGGAACACCAGACGCAAAGTTGTGCCATGGCCACTACTAACACAGCACTCACTCCTCAACAGCAAAAAGTATCACATGCCCATCGCAACTATTCCCATTTTGAATTATAAAATGTATGCGATAACGGATCCCATTCTAGTCCAGTCGGCGTATTGCAACAAACATCTCTCCTTCACCCCCTTTGCTGTAGCTGGTGCCCAGAAGGTGGCGGGCTTCGATGATGCGTATCACCAAGTGCTCATGCAGTCAAATGTCTTGCCCGAATACTTCAAGAGCATCTATGACGGGACTACTGCCCAGCACATCCACCGGTTGAATGTCACCTCCCTCAAGCACGTTTCAAAGCACATTAATAGCATTGGGGGAGATGGCATGGATGCTGCTAATACCTACCTCTGGCTGCGCAATCTCATGACCGTCGCTACATGCGAGGCTCTGTTTGGTCCTGACAATCCCATCAGGGGTGACGAACTTGTAGAGGATGTCTGGTAAGGTCATCTCACAGAGCCCCAATCTCCGAGAGTGAGTGGTAAGCATGTTGCTAATTTCATTTTAGGACGTTCGAAGCAGGTCTGCCTTATCTGTTTTTCCATATTTTCAATTCCAAGACACTGCGGCGTACAAAAGAGGCCCGGCGAAGGCTGCAGCTAGCTTTGGGAAAGTGGTGCACGACCATGAAGCAGGACGACCAGCAGGTCTCGGCCTATATCAGAAATCGGGTCGGCATTCTTCGAGGATACGGCGTCGAAGGGCAGAACCTTGGTGACATTGAGGTTGGCCTCATTCATGTCCCAACATCAAACTCCATCCCGACCATATTCTGGTTCTTCATCCATGTCTTCACGCGGCCCGATCTGGTCGTCCAACTGCGCGCCGAGGTTGAGCCCATTGCAAGGCGTGGGCCGGGCCATGTAGTGACCATCAACATGGACGACATCCTCGCAAGGTGCCCCCTGTTAATCAGTGCCTACCGTGAGGCCAGCCGCCTCTGCAACGGATTCACTTGCAACCGAATGGTCCTAGAGGACACGACCATCACGGACAGACATGATCGCTCGTACCTGCTCAAGAAAGGCGCCACCGTGAAGATGCCTGCAGGAGTCATGCATGCCGCGGAGGAAATATGGGGCAAAGATGCAGCGGAATTCCGAGCCGATAGATTCCTGGACAAGGGACTGACGAGCGAACAGGCCAAGCTGAGACGTGCTGCCTTTACACCGTTCGGCGGAGGCGCTCACATGTGTCCTGGGCGGAATTTCGCGACGGCCGAGATTTACGGCTTCGTGGCGGCGCTGCTCCTGGGTTATAACGTGGAGCCCTTGGACGGGAACTGGGACAAGTACAAGCCGCCAGCCATGTCTACGTGTCCCCAAGTGACGTCTGTGTGCAAGCCAGAAGACGAAGCTTCCGTGTGCGGTACCCGCCTGACTAGACGAAATGGATGGGAGGCAGCGCAGTGGAGGTTCATCTCTGGCGAAGTGATGGAGTGAGCAACATTTGAGGTTACTCCATGTTTGGGTTGAAGAGTGGGGGAATAATCTGCAACGATTAAGGATATATTTATTACTTGGGTCGTATCGAACCTATTGAAGATGATCGCTCGGCCCTTCTAAACGTCCTGTAGGTTGTCCTTCTTAGTGTTCTCAGCAAATACTCTCTCTCTCTCAACCTATTGCTCTCCTACGCATCAAGTTACAGACCTCATTTGTATTCGTATCGCCCTCTTCCTTCAAGTTACCCTGAAATACTATGTGCCTCCGGTAGCCTGCGGCTTGAAGAAGACGGTCATCATCCCGTCTATGGTAATCTCACCCAAGACTTTCTTCACTTGTCCATGAGCAGGACACTCGCTCTCGTAGTACTTCATGTCGTCCATGCTGGCGAACTCGGTCTTGTTGACGAAGGTGTACCCTTCAGTGCGGAGACCCTGTTCGACAGGACCAGCAACCATACTGAGTATGTAAGGCGCACCATTCTAGTAAACTCGTCAGTAATTTAACTCTACGTGTCTTTATAGCATCAGTGGGATTGGGACCCAGTGGAAGTGAACATGAGTAGGGGCTAGGGTAGGGGAGTTATTATATACCCTCTGATTGTCAACAGCCATCTTCCGACACTGCTCCAGAAACTTTTTCTGATCCTCAGCCTTTGGCATCTTGAACATGGTCACACGGTGCACACGATTAGCTACGCTTACGTAGCTGCGGCTGTGTCCATTGAATCCGTTCTTCGCAACAGTTGTCAGCGGTTGAAGCCCACGCGGGGGGGACCTTGTAAGCGCAAACATTGCGATTCAATATCGGTGGGATGGACTTGGTTAGTGACAAGAGTCCGAATTTGTTCATAAACGTGAAGAAGAAGATGATGGGTAGCTGTCAAAATGGTCGACGGCGATGTTGAGTTGAACGTTGCAAGTCCTTCCAGGTGCACCATCTAGATTGGCGTGGGATGTCCTCGCAAGTAGTGACGAATCAGCGCCAACAGATGCAGCCAAAATACTGCCATTTCGTTTCACCAACTGCCTCGATGTCTCCGCAACCAGGCTACGAAGATGTAGGATAACTCAGCCGCGAGACCCCCAAAACCCCTCATCCTGTCGCTATTCTTGCCTTCGAAGGAATATGTACCCAATGTCACTATACAAGCGAGTGACTTTGGCTACTAATCACTACGTTCACACTACTGTGATACCATGTCTCTCCTCCCTTGCTATTCAAGGTGATCCGCAATCTTTTTATGCACCATACCTACAAGCAGTGGTATATGACTCGTTCGAGGACTGCATGTACTCGTAAGCGCTAACGTCGGCCACTTCTTGGCTGGTATACGCATCACAACTATATTTGGGTGGATTACTAATAGCTTCTTCGGTGATGACCCAACCTAAGATACTATTCTTAGGTAGTGGAAAGGCGTTAAAATGACTTGAAACGCGATTTTTTATTGACCATTTTTACTCTTATCGGGTTATTTGTGGAATTCCCTAGTATCTCACCGCCTCCACTTAACTTATACCATTGATAACGTCTAAAATAGCATTTTAAAGAGATTCCTCCATATACTAAGGTTTAATAAACAATTTTACAAGGTTTGAAGCCAAAATAATAATTGTTGCGCGAGAAATCGCCGTCACGGTGAGGTGCCTGGGGAATTGAAGTGGCTGGAATTACCCTGCCGAGAAGTGAGTGGCCGACGTTAAAAACAGTGGTGTTATTATATCTGTCAGGGGTACTCCGCATATCCGTCAGAGTGTGGGTACGTACGGGAGCTGTTGCAAAACTCCCCTGTCAAGGCGATTGCAGGGATTGACAGTCGCTTGAGCCTCATCTGTCTCTCAGCGGGTACATTATAGTGGCGGTTGAGAAGCCCGAGTCAAGAGCGCTGGCTACCTGGAACCAGGGTCAACATTTACCTGTCGAGAAACGCCCCTCGAAGAGTTGGCACTCTCCAGCCGGTAACCATTGATACAATTACAGAATGACAGAAGATGGTTTTGTGTAATTCAGCATTCTACGATACAATTTTGCGCCTAATGTTTTTGCTTCTCGAGATCTTAGTCCTGATAGCCAACGGCGGATGAGGAAGATGGTTGAGGTTCATGATGGGCGTGTAATCATCTACCAAATATAGACGCTGCTATTCCGCTGCTGCTCCGCCACGCCTTTAGAATTGGGGTTTCAAGCTAGAATCAGGCTGGGGTACATGGTCCAGAGTACTGTGGGTACCGTCTTATGCTGGATTCGCGGGAGCGTATTAGGACAGGGTCTGAATAGCAAACTATTCATCAAGAACTAATGACTCTATTGCTTCTTCTCAGAATTGTGTCGGGAGGGGAGTTCGTTCTCTACCATACGCCCCAATTACTATAGCGGGGTATCGCTTTAACAGGACACTCATATCTTTCCGTCAAATCACGGTGCAGCATGTGGCCAATCTAGCAGAACCCCGGCTCCTGTAGGGGGGTGTGGGTTGGGCGGGCGCAGTTTTCGACATTAAAGTGCCCGAGCCTCATTGGATATTAGCGATAAGTGTCCGAGCCTCATGGCATGTAAACTGCAATGCATCAGCACCACTAGGCGATCCACATGATCCTTCTACTGCGTACACACCTCCAACATCCGAAACCGGGATGGATGCGGAGAAAAAGAGTCGGGGAATGTCAATACAGTTGCTGTCGAGCCTTGAAGCTTGAGGCTTGCGACGAGACATCCAACTATTCTATTGACTTGACCAATGTCCGCCGCAAACTCACCTAGGCACTTTCCAGTGCTCCTGCGTCGTGTCAGGAAGTCTGCTTTGGCATTTCCATCCATTTCTTACAAGCTTCAAGCTCCCACTGCAGCAGCCTTCTGCACTTCTGCCAGAACCCGCAACCTAGAGCAATCGCCGCTGGGCAATGCCAGTGAGCCCAGTGCTCTTCTTCATCCAACTCTAAAGCCAGCGCCCCTTGATGTTGTGGCGGCCAAGGGTACAACTGTGACCTTTTCCAATGGCAAAAGCGTGGAGGATACGACTTGTGGTGCAGCGGTGGCCTGCATTGGCTACGATAATGAGAGGGTCAAAAAGGCCATGATTAAGCAGATGGAGAATTTCTCCTACTCAAATTCAATGTTTTATGGGCATCAAATGAGCAAAGAACTGGCTGCGGAGCTCATCAGGGGGACCAACGGGGAGATGTCAAAGGTGTACCTGATGTGCTCTGGTGCGTTGTCCCATTTCTTGTTCCAACAAGTCAGACGTGGCGTCTAACAAAAAGTCTTAGGAGCTGAAGCCATGGAGTCGGCCATGAAGATGGCAAGACAGTATTACATGGAGCTGAACCCAAAGCAGCCCCAGCGTACAAACTTCATTGCGCGCCAGGGGTCCTTTCACGGCGCGACTCTTGGGTCGCTTTCGATGAGTGGTCATGTCGGACGGCGGAAGCTCTTTGAGGGCATGCTGTTGGACAATGTTCACCGTGTCTCGGCCGCCAACGAGTATCGGGGAAAGGCTGATGGCCAGACGACGGAGGAATATGTGCAGCAATTGGCAGATGAGCTGGATCGAAAGTTCCAGGAGCTTGGACCTGATACTGTTTGTGCATTTGTTAGCGAGCCTGTTGTTGGGGCCGTAAGTATACTCATACTCATTATGCGGATCTTCATTGTTTCCTGGCTGATTTCGTTGCATGGAAGACCCTCGGCACAGTCCCGGCGCCTGCTGGCTACTTCAAAGCCATGAAGAAAGTATGCGACAAGTACGGGGCGCTCCTCATTTTGGACGGTCAGTATCTGCTGATAAGTTTGAGCCCCTGCTATATTCAAGATGACTGATGATGAACAGAGGTCATGTCCGGGATGGGTCGTTGCGGATCACTTCATGAGTGGGAGCAAGAGGGCGTCGTCCCAGATATTCAGACAGTTGCCAAAGGTCTAGCAGGTGGATTTGCGCCAATGGCTGCCATGTTTATCAACCATCGTGTGTCAGATGCGTTGATGGCTGGAACTGGGTAGGTCGCGAATGGTCTGCATGTATATCCTGCACTCTCAAAACTAACATCCCGCGTTAGCGTTTTCGCACACGCACATACTTATCAAGGACACCCTGTGGGATGTGCTGCTGCGCTTGAAGTTCAGCGAATCGTAAGAGAAGATAACCTCGTCGAAAATGTTCGGGAGATGGGCGAATATATGGGGAAGCTTCTGCATGGGCAGCTGGACGGCCACCCGTACGTCGGTAACGTTAGAGGCAGAGGCCTCTTCTGGTCGGTGAGTTGACTTACCCAGTCAGAAAAGAAACTGTTGCAGGTTTGGAAGATGTAAGCTGACATGCATGTGACACATGTGAAGCTGGAATTCGTGGCCTGCAAGAAGACGAAAGAGCCGTTCCCGCCATCGGCAGGAATCGCGAAGAAGGTTCATTTGGCAGCGCTCAACGATGTAGGCATCAGCCTCTACCCGGGAATAGGTACCAAGGACGGTGTGACTGGAGATCACGCGTGGATAGCACCTGTTTACACGAGCACAAAGCATGACATTGAGAGGATAGTTTCCAAGGTCAAAGAGTCGGTAATGCTAGCCCTCGGGTAGATTTACATGCGGGAAATTCTATAACTATATGGATAATTATATATAAAATAAGCTATTAAAATAATATAATTATTGTCTATAATGTTTTAAGCTCCATGGGCATGAACAAAGGCAACGCAACTCTCCTCTCCCAAAGCCCTCTTGTCCACACACCTTTGAACCTTGCCATTGACTGGTTGGTGAAAGGGAGGCGATGGTTCCACCAAGTACCCAGCATCCTAACCAAGCCCAGCGTGATAGTCATGAATCCTGTATACAGTTAACGAGTGATCTGAACGCATCTAGGTCTGAGACTTGTGCGCCGCACCGCTGTAGGCGCGAGTTGCGGTAAGAGGGAGATGGGTGGATGGGGAGAATCGGCCCAAGCCACATTGACAAGCCACATTGAGGTGAGCGACAGGCCAGGTTTCAACATGTGCTTCTGCTTTGCTATGTTATTCTTTAGCCTTGGAAAGGCTGTGCCAGTGGTTCTGACAATGGTTGGCAGAGTTATGCTGAGTGAGATGCACTGCCAATAGGAATGGCCAATAGGAATGCGGACATGTCAATCCTTCAACCCACGCGCCGCCCAACCATCAAGACGCGCACCCCTAGAGGACATACCTTGGCACGGAACAAGGCTGCTGTAGCTGCTGTATGCCGCTGCTCCTTCTGCTGCCCCTTTTTCTGGATAAGACCAACTTGGTTACTTTATTCCTACAGCCTGATTTTTAGTGTATGCATGGCCGGCATACACATTACAATACTCTGCAGAATGTGTATGTAGTCCCCCAGCCACGAAATATCGGGGGCATGGGCACAATCCAACATTCAGCGCTCTTCCGGCCATTCCGTGCTCTTGGCAAGGGTAAACGAAGGTGTTACTGATGGTGTCACGCAGATATGGGATAATAGTTGTCTGTACGGATTACAACCAAGGCTGTGGCTGGCCACTTTCTAGCAGAACAGTTGGATTGTGGCGCTGCAGTAAATGTATGCAGCCTACCGCTCACTGGTTTCAGGTAGCAACGGTGGCAATACTGCTGCAATACTGGGCAGGAAATATTTCACCTGGTGCCTGACAAGAATAATAACAAGAAAAATTCACTCCACCATTTTGGAGCCATGGTATTTCCGACAGAAGATCCAAATCTGTCCAGTACTGGACATTTTGCAGCCCCATCCCCCACTACTCTCTGTGGACACTGTGGACTGCTCTTTGGCAATAGTTATTGGCAAATTGGCTACACACTGTTTGCGCTAGTGGCGGTGAGCCCACACCCCGTGTCCCTCTAAACAACGATGCCGCATCTCCAAAGCGATGTGCTACCAGTAAGGCAGGCCAGTGACCCCGGGTGCATCTTGCGGCTTCTCGGGAGGTCCTAGCCTGAGTGGCCCTAGTGGCTCGCTAGGATTTCGCACCCCCGCCCCATCCGACGAGGCAGTGAGTGAGTGTGAGCCCAAGACTTCTGCCTCGCCGTCTTCCTACCTTCTGCCAATCCAACCATGCAGCCAGAAAAGCGAGAAATCAATCTCAGCTGCCACCACGATACTTGTTCGCATCGCGTACGACGACGCGGACCGCCCTTTTACGCCTGCATTCATCCACCGGCTTTCATCCACCGGCCTTCATCCCATCCCAATAGACACGAACCGCAGTTCAATCTGGCTCGTGTCACTACCAGTACAAATTTGCCCGGTGGGCAGAGGTAGTGATTCGGCCTGCCAAGGTCAATCTGGCGGGCCTCTCTGGCGGACATCTCAGTTTGACCTCTGCCCGCAACCTCACATACCATGGCAACGCCTGCAAACGAGGGGGACCAAAGCGGCGGCAGCCGCCACGGAAACAGGCCCAACAGCAACATGTTGCGGTCAAGATGGGCAACGCGCAAGCTGACGGTCAAGAGCAGCAAGGCCACGCGCCTGTCGCTCCTGCACCGCACGCACAACAAAAGACACTCCAACGAGAACAAAAAGGCGGCGTCTGGAGGCTCCGAGTCACTACGGCTGTCAAACCAAGACCATGGTGGCCCAGAAGAAGACGAGACCGAGGAGACCGAGGAGACCGGGCCCGGTCCCAGGACTCTATACTTCAACCTGCCGCCCCCTGACAGCTTAAAGGACGAGCATGGTGCACCGGCGCAAACATTTGCGCGAAACAAGATCCGCACAGCCAAATACACCCCGCTGTCCTTTATACCGAAGAATCTTTACTTTCAATTTCACAACATTGCCAACATCTTCTTCTTGTTCGTCACTATAGTTGCTGTAAGTTCATCCTCACGTGAATGCCTCTCCTCACAAACAACGACAAGCCGACAAGCTGACAGCCTTGGCTTGGACTAGTTCTTCCCCATCTTCGGCGTTACCAATCCCGGCCTCAACTCTGCTCCTCTGATAGTCATCATCTCAGTCACAGCAGTCAGAGATGCCATCGAGGATCGCCGCCGCACCATCTCAGATGCACAGAGCAACAACTCCCCAGTACATCGCCTGTGCGGCTGGGAGAACGTCAATGTGAGAGAAGATGACGTATCGGCTTGGAGAAGGACCAAGAAGGCTACCTCAAGATTTCTAGAACGAGTTTGGCATTCCATCAAGAGCTTGTGGAAGAGGAGAAACAAGCGCAAAGCGGCAACCGGCACCGGGCATGATGATCTCCGCGCGTCCATCGAGACGACAAGAACTCGTCCGGAATCCATCATATCCCCCTACACGGAGAGAACGTCGTTTGTTTCGGCTCGTGAAAATATCCAGATGACGCCAGTTCCATCTCCACACCCTCGGCCGGACCAGCTTCAGCCGCAGCCTCGCCCCAAGGACGACCCCCGGGAGGGGCCAACCTCGGCCATTTCCTTGCAGCCCAGCGAGGTCAACATGCGAACAGTCAAGACAGACTTGATCAACCATGACATTCGAGCCCCAGGCAAAGCACGCTTCCGTAGGAGTGCGTGGAAAGACCTCCAAGTCGGCGACTTTGTGCGAGTATATAATGATGACGAGTTCCCCGCTGATATCATCATCCTCGCGACCTCGGATCCTGAAGGCGCCTGCTACGTCGAGACCAAAAACCTGGATGGCGAGACCAACCTCAAGTACCGACAGTCTCTTCGTTGTGGGCGATCTCTCAGGCATGCCAAGGATTGTGAAAGAGCACAGTTCCGCATCGAAAGTGAAGCACCACAACCCAACCTCTACAAGTATAATGCCGCCATCAATTGGAATCAGAACATCGCAGGCCAGTCCCATGACATGTCAGAACCCGTCACCATCGATAACGTCCTCTTGCGAGGCTGCAATCTGAGAAATACCGAATGGGCTCTCGGCATCGTCATATTCACCGGTCACGACACCAAGATCATGATGAACGCAGGCATAACCCCTAGTAAGCGGGCTCGCATCTCCAGGGAGCTAAACTTCAACGTCATCTGCAACTTTGGCGTCCTCTTCATCATGTGCCTTATTGCCGCCATCTCCAACGGCGTCGCCTGGGGACAGACCCGTGCATCACTGCATTATTTCGACTTTGGGTCGATTGGAGGATCACCACCCATGAGTGGGTTCACTACATTCTGGGCGTCCATTATCCTCTTCCAGAACTTGGTTCCATTATCGCTCTACATCTCGGTCGAGATCGTGCGAACTCTTCAGGCCGTTTTCATCTACAGCGATGTAGAGATGTGGTATGATCCGATCGGGCAGCCGTGCGTACCAAAGGCATGGAATTTATCCGATGACTTGGGCCAAATTGAGTACATCTTTTCCGATAAGACGGGTACCTTGACCCAGAACGTCATGGAGTTCAAGAAGGCAACCATAAACGGGCAGCCCTATGGTGAGGCCTACACTGAGGCCCAGGCTGGAATGCAGAAGCGGCTCGGAATTGATGTGGAAAAGGAGGGCGAATTGGCGAGGGCTCAGATCGCCGAGGCTAAAGTAAAGGCGCTCAAGGATCTTCGGGAGCTTCACCCCAACCCTTATCTGCATGATGAAGACCTGACCTTTATTGCCCCCGACTTCGTCGAGGACATCTCCGGAAAGCACGGCCTTGAACAGCAGCAAGCTACTAAACGATTCATGCTGGCACTTGCGCTCTGCCACACAGTCATCGCCGACAGGGTCCCAGGAGATGTGCCAAGGATGGAATTCAAGGCACAGTCGCCGGACGAGGCCGCACTCGTCGCAACAGCCCGTGACATGGGCTTCACAGTTCTCGGAAACACCAACGAGGGCGTAGATCTCAACGTCATGGGCGAGGAGAGGCACTACCCCATCTTGAACACAATCGAGTTCAATTCGTCCCGTAAGCGTATGAGTGCTATTGTCAGGATGCCAGACGGCAAGATTGTACTCTTCTGCAAGGGTGCAGATAGCGTCATCTACTCACGGCTGAGGCGGGGAGAGCAGGCTGAGCTGCGTAATAGCACCGCTGAGCATCTCGAAATGTTTGCCAGAGAAGGTCTCCGGACTCTCTGCATTGCCGAGCGGGTATTGGATGACGAAGAATACTACGACTGGCGCAAGATACACGACGCTGCTGCCACAGCACTTGAAGAGCGCGAGGAGAAATTGGAGCAGGCAGCCGACTTGATAGAGCAAGAACTGACGCTCTTGGGTGGAACAGCCATCGAGGACCGACTACAAGACGGAGTTCCAGATACCATCGCACTACTAGGCGACGCAGGCATCAAACTCTGGGTGTTAACTGGCGACAAGGTGGAGACGGCCATCAACATTGGATTTTCGTGTAACCTCCTGAACAACGACATGGAGCTCATTCGTCTTCGCGTCGAAGAGGATGAGAACGGCAACGTTCCGGACGAGGAATTCATTGACCTGATACGAGCTGAGCTTGACAAGCACCTAGCCGTCTTCAACCTCACAGGGAGTGACCAAGACCTAGCGGAAGCCCGACATAATCACGAGCCACCAGGCCCGACGCATGGCATGGTCATCGACGGTTTCACCCTCAGGTGGGCACTGCACGACGAACTGAAGCAGAAATTCCTCCTCCTCTGCAAGCAGTGCAAGTCGGTCATGTGCTGCCGCGTCAGTCCGGCCCAGAAAGCCGCTGTCTGCGCCATGGTCAAGACTGGCCTCGACGTCATGACCCTGTCGGTGGGAGATGGTGCAAACGACGTTGCCATGATCCAGGAAGCAGATGTGGGTGTCGGTATCGCGGGAGTCGAGGGTCGCCAGGCCGTCATGTCGTCCGACTACGCCATCGGCCAGTTCCGATTCCTCCAGAGACTGGTCCTGGTTCACGGCAGATGGTCCTACCGAAGACTGGCCGAAACCATGAGCAATTTCTTTTACAAGAACATTATTTGGGTCTTTACACTCTTTTGGTTTCAAGTCTACTGTAACTTTGACATCACTTACGTCTTCGACTATAGCTACGTCGTCCTCATTAATCTCATCTTCACCTCAGTCCCGGTCGTCCTCATGGGCGTTTTGGATCAGGACGTCTCGGACACTGTCTCGCTAGCCGTGCCTCAGCTATATCGCCGCGGTATCGAGAGGCTGGAGTGGACTCAAAGAAAGTTCTGGTAAGCACCAACCTCGTGACTATTTGGTATAATTTTTCAGTGCACTAACAATGGAGACAGGCTCTACATGATTGACGGCTTCTACCAATCCGTCATGTGCTTCTTTATTCCGTACCTTGTCATGACTGGTGGCCCGTTTGCGTCCGGCAACGGTTTGGATGTGGCGGAGCGAACACGCCTTGGCTGTTATATTGCGCACCCGACCGTGGTTACCATCAACCTGTACATCCTCATCAACCTGTATCGGTGGGACTGGCTGACGCTTCTGGTCATCGCCGTCAGTGATCTGTTCGTCTTCTTCTGGACGGGCGTCTACACAACCAACACGGCTGCCGGAGCCTTTTATCAGGCGGCGCCACAAGTCTACGGGCAGCTATCGTTCTGGGCAGTCATGCTAATTACGCCAGTCGTTTGCATATTCCCTCGATATGCGATCAAGGCGCTGCAGAAGGTTTATTGGCCGTACGACGTCGACATCATCAGGGAGCAGGTACAGCAAGGAAAATTCGACCGCCTACGTCGTACGGCCAAGGAAGCGAAGGAGAAGGGACCAGAGGGCGCATCCTCGGGGTCATCGGATTCGTCCAAGAAGGCCAAGCATGCGCAATATCACAGCGTGGACGAAGACAGGCGACCGATCTATCCGCCGTCAGTTGCGACGCATAATACGCGGACACGGAACCGCAGCGACGGAACCTACTCCACGCATCACGATGCGCCGTCGGTGGAGGTGCTGGTTCGACCGTCGATAGACAGGGCCAGGCCGTCGTATGATCGAATGAGGGCCTCGATGGATCGAGTGCGGGCCAGCTACGAAGCTAGCCACGACTTTACCACGGCGGCTGGACTCACCAGGATCGAGTCATCGCACTCTGCACACAACTCGCGCAACCGTGCGGCGGCCAACCACAGTCGAGTTTCCATGCAGGCGCGGCTTCGCGGCCTTTCCATTATATCCAACAAGAGCAGACACTGATGCCATTCACAACTTGCGCAGTTCTCCTTGATCACTCCGTCACTGTAACATAGACTATCCCCTGTCCTGGGACTTTCATTGTTGTCGTTATGTTGATACCCCCGATTCTTCATGCACCTGACGATCTGCATGAGCCATCTACAAACCTGAGGAGGCGAGCAGCGGCTATCGTGGTCCTGTGTCCTCTGTCTCATCCCTGTCAGGGAACCGCGTCATATTGAATAATTTCGTGTAAATAGCTTTCTACGAGAGCGTTCCTTGTGAAACTCTCCTCTTTCTCTTCTTGAACAATCAATCCATCCAAGTTGCAGACGACCTTGCTCGTGCTTTTCAGGTCGCAATCCCGTTATTTTTTTTTATTCTCTCTATCGGGCGTTCTAAGACTAGTGGAGAGGGCAGTCGTCACACATCAGTCGGCGTTTCGGAAGAGGAGCTCTAAATGGACACAAAAGTATTATCATACAAAGAAATGATGGTCAAGTCTCGTATGAAGTCATGCGTTATATTTTCTTCCCCTATTGAAGCTTCAAGTTTTTTTTAGTTTTTTCTTTTTTTTTTTTTTTTTTCAGTATAGATTGCATTCAGGCAGATTAGCTACATAGACATCCCTAGGCTGTTACGTTCTTTTGGGCTTAGGCCATGACAACTTTCCAAGTAATATTCTGCCAGTCCTTTCTTCGCGATAATTTCAGGCGCAAATCAGCTCCAGCGACTGGTCTACCAATGCCAGACGTCATTGATGGCATGGTTCTTTCCGGGACGGTTAGCGTTCTCCCTTGCGCGTCCGTAATGTCGAAACTGAGCAGCAAAGCAATCATCATGCCCCAAATCTCCATGGAGGCGAAATGTCGACCTGGGCAAAGATGCTTCCCGCCACCAAAAGGCACGTACGCGCCTGGCTTTATGGGCGATTGTGATTCTCCAGACGCACCGGCGGCACCCTTGATAAATCTCGTCGGATCGAAACTGCCGGCCTGGGGCCCCCAATGTTCCTCGGAGGCATGGAGGACACTTTGCGAAGCCATCAAGGTATTGCCTCTCTTCAGGAGGTACTCGCGACCACCTTTTCCGTTGGAAATGATGGTGTCTTGCATGACCACACGGTTAAAGGCCCCAACTGCTACTTTGCGCAAGTTCTCGTGCAAGGCGGCGACGAGGAGCGGGCAGCGCTCCTCGAGTCTCGCCACATTCATCGTCATCTCGCGCTTCCCGTCGCCGCGTCGCTCCGGGCTCTCCGCAACAACGCCCGATACCTCCTCTCGCAACCGCGACACCAGCGACGGATCACTCCAGATGTGAAGAAAATACCAATTGAATGTGGGGATGGTGTTGAATAGCGCAGCCTGGAGCGTTGCTTGGAGAAAGGCTGCCGTGTCGCTGTCCGAGAATCCAAACTCGTCGAGAAGATGGTGCGAGCCTCTCCAGAGCGCCGAGACGTCATCCGCCTCGTGCTTCTTCTCCCTCGTGTACTTGATGAGGGCGCCATGGATGCGATTACGGGCCTTCCACGCACTGGGTGCCGTTAGCCAAGGTGCCGGACCCAGAGCGAAATGCGCCAGCTTGTCGTCGACGTGCCAGTAGTCGTCGACGAGAGAAGGGTGGGCGCAGAACGGGTTGTCCCTCCCCAGCATAGCCGTGGTGGAAGCAAACGTTACCTTGTCGCGGAGCCACAGCCAGCCGTCCTCCACATGGACCTGGTCCGGCAGCTCGTCGAGCTGGCGGAATACGTCGGTCAGCACGGCCTTGTTAATCTCCTTGAGCTCAACCCCATTCAGGCAGCCGTAGAAGTTCTTGGTCCAGCGCGCCTCCAGGCCGGTGCTTGGATCCACGTATTTGCGCACCCCTTCCTTGGAGATTGTGAAGAGCTTGGCGATTGTGCTGCGAAGAACGGGGTCGAAGCTCAGGGATCGCGACTTGATCATCGCATGGACCAATTCAGGCGAAGCCACGAAATAGGCTTTCCCACCAAGCATGGGAAGCGTATACGCTTCTTTGCCTTGGGCTTGTTTGCTGAGACGTGTCAGTCAGTCCTTACAATCTAGTGACAGCAAGAGATGCCGCCGGGAGTCTTGTGGCATACTAGGTCTTGGTGAAGAAGGCATGTGACAGCATGACCATGTCCAACACATGGCCGATGATGGGAATTGCGGGTTTCAAGACTGGCGGCTCTCGTACATCAAGCTGCACATTATAGAGGCGCCATAAGAGGAGAAGCGCACCGCCAACCAACGTCGTCGCAATTGCGGTCGCGTTACTTGTGAGGGCCTCGACGATGGCCATCCTGAACCTTGTCGCGGGTGTATAGACAGAATTACAGCTCGGGTTTATATAAAAGAAATTGGGTAAAGAAGAGGAATGAAGCTTGCTTTCAATTCAAAAGTAATGTTTCAAAAGCACCACTTGTCACATGTGCAGAGATGTTTGACCTTGAGGTCTGTGTGAACAATCATGGAAGAGAAGGCAGGTCGATCAGATCCTTATATACATCGCAGCTATCCCGATAACGCCACGGCCGCTGTACAGTAATGCTAGCCCTTGTAGCTATTTATGCATGGCACCACAGAAGGATTTCACCTGCCACATTGGCGCATTATATACCGGGAGCCTGCTTTTACGGGCATCTACTTTGGGGTTGAGCCCCCCAAATCTTGGCAATTTCAACGATTATAAGAGAGATTCTTTAATAAACGAGTAAAAGTTATTTAATGAACGAGTAAAAGTTGGACAGGAAAAGGATTGAAATCTATAAAATGTCATCTTGCCCTCAGACCTCTAGGGACTTTGACTGAATCATCATCCAGCCTTATTGACGAAGGCCTTCTCTGCCATATGTAACCACTGTAGCGAGTTATCGCTTTAACCGAGGATGCCTCTCACTAGAGCCCAAATCACATTGCACACCACCGTATATCTAACAATCCCACCCCTAAAAATCAGATGGCGGTGCCCTAGTAGATCGCGCGGGGAGACACTATAACGTGCCTCCAACATGTGGACGCGTCCTCTGGTAAGTTGGTTACTGGGTTTAAAGGACTATACGGCCCTGCCTTACCCTAGAGTTGCAACGTTGGCCAGGAAATTGACAACAAATCTAATAATCATCAAGTGCTTGATGCATTCATTGAACTTGACTGACTGAATAATACTTGAACGTAACCTGGGCATTATGATTTAGTAAGCGGCTGTATTTTTGGCGCGGCCTAATCGTAGAGGTGTTTTAGCTGCTAGTATTATTTGTAACACTACAGGTAAGGAGAAATTGTATATGTATACTAGTAGGTAGGTGATGGTGCTCTGTATTTGACTGTAGGAGGAATATATCCCCGCTCCCGCTGAGAGTTATAGTTGTTACGATGAGCACGCCGTCCTTGGGTAGCGCCTTGGTCAGGGCTATAAAGGCATTGAATTCTTGCACTGCGATGCTGTTGAACTTTGCGATGAATGCTTCCTTGGGCAGGGAAAGAATATCTGCGGTCGAGCCTGCCTGCATGTAGGTAATGTATGTCTTGCGAGGGGCCGGCCATTGTCTAGACCAAGCCTATCATACACTGCTAGCGGCGTTGGCTAGATGGAAGCCTTGTAGAACTCTATATATTATGTCATCTTTAATGTATTTATGTGTATGCTTATTAGCTTGATATTATGGGCGGCATTCTGTTGCTATATGTGTACGAATCTTGTATGAGGATTAAGTATGGCAAAGTTAGTCTACTTGATTAGTCTTCTGTCTACTGCTATTAGAATATTATCCTCTTGTAGTAGGTCTGAGGATGTGTGTTTTACTTGGAATATATAAGAAGGAGCCGTGGCCTTTTTAATGGATTGAATGAATGACTCTAGCGCGCCTATGATTCTTGTGTGGCGCAGTAGAATTTTGCATCAGATGTTTGAGGAGATCAGCAGGGGTATAGGTATAGTTGGGTAGAAGCAGCGATATTTCCAGGTGTAAACGCTGAGTTCATTGACCGTGGATGGCGAAGCGGCCGACTGCGAATCACTTCACCGAGAGTCACCTACAGATGCCCAAGTGTCCCGCGCCCTTCCGCAGACGCCTATATTACCTTTAATGGCTAGAG
Source organism: Zarea fungicola (assembly GCA_900169235.1). Lineage (NCBI taxonomy): Eukaryota > Fungi > Ascomycota > Sordariomycetes > Hypocreales > Cordycipitaceae > Zarea > Zarea fungicola. The sequence goes on from FWCC01000091.1 coordinate 84,103, forward strand.
GTCTTGTTACTAGCTTTCTTTACTTGCTTTTGACTATTTCTTTGTCCATGTCGCCACCTGCGCCACTTGATAACGCTGTCTGTCAAGTATCACTCACTAGTCGTGAAAATGTTGAACTGTAATTTGGGGTCTGCTATGCAAAACGCAGTGTGGTTGCTATTCTAAGACTGTGGATGGTTCTTACCGGTGCTTTTTTGTGAGAAATCTTACTATCGGCGATAGCAGTGCAGCCATTTGACTACTCACAGAATTCCTTGGCAGAAAGACACTGCGTTCCGCAGCGGCCCGCCACAATTCTGTCCGTGATGCGGCCAGATAGCCACTCATAGCCCAACGATTTGAATTTGCCGCATGTGTTGTAAACAGCCTCGGCACTAGGCAACAAGTCACTCCAGTGGGCATTGGCACCAGAAAGATTGTGTGTATAGGCAATGCAGCAGCTGGCGTCTGCCCCGGGGCCTGCCTTGGCACAAGCGGACTTCATGCCATTTGGGAGGGGTCTGTTGATGTAGTTGGGGTCTTCGATAGAGGCGATGAGTCTCGTGCAGAGGTCGCTGCGGGCATATGTCTTCCATGAATCTTCGCATTGCACGTAGCCGCCTCCGCAGCGCTCGTGCAGGGCCGGTGCTGCATTGGGCTCCTCATCTGGAATACCGTATCTGTAATCTTTAATTAGTAGAAGGGCCTAAGAAGAGCGGGGGTTTTTTCTTTCTTACAGGGTGATGTTCAGATTACCGACGGGGACAACCTCAAGGACACTATACTTGGGGCCAGTGGTGACCTCCGCAGCGACGATGGGAGACGGTTTCGCGACTACTCCTCGCAAATTTGCGAGGAAGGCAATGCTGCTAATAAGGGAACTCGAACTACAAATCATAGTGTAGTAAAAGGTCTGTGGTCTAGAGTGGTAGTAATATGGAGGGGGGATAAGCTGAGATGTGGTGGGAGAAGATGAATATATATTCAGATGCTCAGTGCCTGGAGTCCACGGCAAATGAATAACTAAATTTTAATAACAGCTGTACGTCATGGCGGAAAGTTTTAACTTGAGCAGGAAATGCTGACGTCTACCTCTTTAAAGCGTCTCATATATCCTACAATATCCATATTCAGCCGCAGATGGAAAACTGGAACAGTAAAGTCGGCCGCTGCTGATAATTAAATTGCAAGGCAGGCCTTGGCCGGCCTGCCGCATGAACCAACAACTTGACTCGGACTAGCTGCGCCCTGTGTAGCACTCTTCCAAGCCTCAGTAGATCATATAAGGATATGCGCTTAATGGAATAATCAAATAGCATCAGCAGGCCTGGTGCTAGTATTGAATATCATAAAAGAAGTTAATAATCTTGACACTATACCTAAAATAGTTACACTGGCTAATGCATACTTTTGGAACATCATAAAGGCATTTCAAAGTTGGATGGAGTGAGAACATGAGGTATTCTGCCAAATAATGCCAAGCCTTGCTGGTAGAAGCTTTGTAATTAATAATCGAGATGGACTCGATCAATAATCAAGATACAAGTTGGTCCAACCCCCGTGCGCCATCTAGGGCTGACCAGTTTGGTGGCTTGCGAAGACAGTTCATGTCGTGCAATGGTTTTTAGGGTCTCCACGTTGCACGCTCAAGCTACGTTACAACCTAATGCTCATTTAGTCCAGTAATATGAATGCCCGGGATTACTCCATACAGAAGTTGGAAATAGCTTGATTGTGCCACGGCCCACACCTGCGGGTACGGGTGCTTACAATCGACGCGGCCAAACCAGCCGGGCGGCCAAACCGAGGTGTCGCGCCGAAGAAGGCTCGTATACGACGATTGAGATGATTAATTATCCATCCCATCTTCTAGCTAAGAAAGGCGGCGTGGCAGCTGTCTTTGGCAGAGTGGTAGGCATTTATAGTGGCCAGCCAGACACGTTGTCAGGGACCTAGAAGGTATATATTGGATGCTAGGGATATCTGGCCACGGCTGGTTATTACTTGATCTTTTGATGGTCTCTGTGGCCGAGTGGTTACCTAGCACCCTCGTCCTTACACACGTCTGAGAGATGGGACACATTAGAAAGAACAGACATTTTTGAGATTGGAAAATATTTTTGTAAATTCTTTTATAATTACATGAATCTTATCTAAATAAGGAATGATTACCACTATTGTTTTTGTCAGGGCTACATTTACTGACCTCTGAACAACTTGGAGAAATTGCGCGGCCAAACAGGGTGGTAGGCCGGTTTGGCGTGCTGTTGCGCGAGATGCTTGTCAAAAAATCGTAACAACGTCACGTAAGTTTTGTGAGCTTCCACGTCCTGGTCAAGTCATGACCCGGGCATGGAATGAACCCATTGGCCTCCAACCTGAATTTGAACGGCATTGACTTGCGTAACCACATGTAGCGTCTATCCATTTCTTTTAAACGACCGATATGCATGTCCTGCGAGACCAGACACCGCGAGACCAGACACCGCGAGACCAGACACCGCGAGACCAGACATGGCAATGTTGCTTCACAGATATCCGATGAACTTGAATCGGAGCTCCATTCGGCAATTGACTTACTCTGCCCTACAATGCTGAGCCAGCGGGATGTGTACGCAAGTCATGCCGTCCATAGAAGTCTTTATCAATTACCAGACTGTTCCCGCAACAATTCTCGGAAATTTATACTTCAGAGCTCTCAATTTACCAGCAACATTCACGCATGGATTAATAGGGTCATTTTGGAAGTCAACAGTGGCATGTGATTGGCCGTCGCTTTCTGGACGCAAGAGCCCGATTTTACACCGCAAGGATCCTGTACATTATTGAAGAATTTTATCAATTCTTAATTTATCCACTCGCTTGCTATTCCTTCGACTCTGTAAGTCCTGATTCCATATTATATTTATCGTTAAATCTTGCTAGGAAGTGTGTCCAAGGATTTCCTCTAGAAACTGCGACGCGAGTTACAACGACCGCTGTGGTGCTTGCCAAGTAATTCTACACCAGCAAACAAGATGGTTTCAAATTATTGACAGATCCTTTCGTATCTGCGAGTGATAAATCTGTTCCCTCCTTGGTTATCATAGTTGTTATGACGGCGAGCTTCTATACTGCGTGCAGTAAGTGAGATGGTGGGTTACGGCTCGCACATGAATAGAACCAAGCAACACGATTCCTCTGTACCTGTATATGTTGAGATAAAATGGGGCTCGGTAACATGGGGCTCTTGGCAAAGGTTCTGAGAGATGTTGGGGAGGGAGCGGGTTACTAAAAGGATCTAACAAGCAGTGACGTCAGATCTGAGGTCCTCTAGCTGTAGTCTTTTTGAATCCTGGTCAAATAGTTGGAGATTGTAAAATCACCAGGAATGTGCAGTATGTTGCCTGGAGTGTGGGTGCCGTGGGCCATTCTGGCGTAGGTTCCCAATGGACACATCATCCCTGTCACGGTTACATCTACAGGCCAATTAGAATCCATATGTCGTAGGCGAGAGCTGCCTATGCCAGCGTCGGTCGGTCGGCTTTTAAGAAATCCAGCCCGGAATCGTCCCCAAAAAGGAAACGGGTACGCCTTGCGAAGCTGTTGCAAGCCCGCAAACCCGCAACTCCGCCGTTTAGCGTTGTGCGGCTGCATCATCGAGGCGACCATCCGTAGACACTTATAACCGAGCCCACTCTCGCCACCCAGAGCCGTCTGTCTTTTGTGCTTGGAAATTCATATAGGCGTTGCAAGTTTAAACTTGTAGTTTTTTATACCGTAGTATCTACAACATCACGACATTTTCATTATAGCACACCGTCACCGCTGTCGCCACCAAGAGACAACTTACAATAGGTTGAGGCAATGGCACAGCAAGATGCGCCCCGTGGCCGACGAGGATCGCTGGCGCCGCACACACTATACGAGGCCGAGGCCGCGGAGCTCACCAACCTCTCAGTCGACTGCCCTTTTACATGCGGCGAGACGACGGCGCAGCGCCTATGGAGCGCCAAGGACGACTGCACGGCGCACGGCGACGACCCGGCCGCGCCAGAGACGGTGCTGTACCTGGCGTACGGGTCCAACATGTGCGCGCAGACGTTTCTGGGCATGCGCAGGATCAAGCCGCTGTCGCAGATGAACGTGTACGCGCCGAGCCTGCGCCTCACGTTTACGCTGCCGGGGGTGGCCTACATTGAGCCGTGCTTTGCCAATGCCGACTACCAACGCCGCGGTGATGAAAAGGTGAAGAAACTGCCCAACGGCCGCGGCAGCAACGACGACAACAAGGGCTGGAATGGCTGCCTCGTGGGCGTGGTGTATGAAGTCACAAAGGCCGACTGGCGCAACATTATGCGCACCGAGGGCGGCGGCGCGAGCTACAAGGAAATCGTCGTGCCCTGCATCCCTCTACCCAGCCAACAAAATGAGGAGGGCAGCGCAAACAGCTTACCAGAGTCCTTCATGGCGAGGACACTTCATGCGCCACGCAACGACAAGGACGATGAGAAACCAAAAAAGGGCCTGTGGGAGCGCCTCACGACGGGTCCGATCCGGCCTCGCAATGATTACGCGCAGCCCAGCCTGCGATACCTCAAGCTGCTGCGGACGGGCGCGCAGGAGCACAACCTGCCGGCCGCGTACCGGGACTATCTGGAGTCGCTGGAGCCGTACACGGCGACGCGGGTGTCGCAGCGCGTGGGCAAGGTTGCGTTTGTCCTGGCGTTTGGGCCGTTTATGCTGGCGATGCTGCGGGTGTCGGCGCTCTTTGCGGATGAGTCGGGCAACATGCCTGCGCCCCTGACGCAGGCCATGACGCTGTATTCGAATATTGTGTGGCTGAGCTACGACTACCTGGTGAAGCCGGTTTTTGGGGATGGAGAGAGGACGCAGCGCAAGGATAGTGGGAAACCAGAGGCTGCCGCCAACAGCAAGGATGAGACGGCACCGTTGCTCAACGGCCGAACATAGACGGTGAGAGGCAGTTGCATCAGTTGTATCAGTCTGAATCATTTTTGAGCGGTAAATTATATGATGTAAATAACACTCTGCATGTATTGTTTTTAGAGGCATGAGGATTTATAAGATGACTAGTTGTTATTTATGCCGATCATCGATTTGTCTAGCAGTAAGCAGCCATTTCCAGATCGCATCGTCCGATGGAGCCATTCTGGGGCTGGTCTCATTTTGCGCAAGCCAACACACATGGAGTTAGCTTGTCTTGAAAATGGGGCGTGGGATGACTTGCAGATTTCAGTCATGAGCCTATCAGCGTTGCTTATGTACTCGGTGCAGCACTGCAGCAGAATGCGATCGGGACAGTAGATGGAGTTTGGCACAGTAAACGTGAAGTTTGGCAAGGCCATGACGCGGAGGACAGGCAGACTACGCCGATTAAAGGGTTAGTTTAATAGCAAAAATGTGTGCTATTAGTGATTCTACAGGAAATTTTTCGTCATTTCGTTTTAAAAACTGAGCTATTATTAATTAGCACTTCTTCAGGGGTGGGTTTGCTGTGAATTCCCGCAACAGACACTGGCGGTCCAGGTTCAAAGCAAGCTTGCCACATGTTGAGTTGCAAGATTTTGAGAAATAATTCCTCGAAAACGTCAAATTTTATCGAGTCGCATTCGCATCCAAACCACAGCCGACAGTGTGTCAGCATGAGGGCGTGCTCTGTCTGTCGCTGCCACATGACGGGACAATGCCATCTCCTCGGCTCGTTTGTGACGTTTGTGTGAATCTAGGAGCAAGGCCGACGAAACTTCCGTTCCATGAACGGCGTTTTAACTGTTTCGATCGGATGGCGTTTCCCATCGGACAGATGGACATGGGCCAGGCGATGGGAGCAGGATTGACATGTGAAATGCCATTATCCTTGTGCTGCGGCGGGGCTTTTTTTTTTTTTTTTGGTCCTTTTCTGGTCCTTTTTTGGGCGAAATTTTTCCATTTAATTAATTTTATTCTTGATTCTGCTGCCAAGCCAACTTGCAGAAGCGTCGGGTACAGGCTGCTTTGTACGAATACAGCGAGCGCAGTGCGCTGTAGATACGGCCTAGAGTGCTAAATTTGCGTCACAGCACCCAAGACCACTGAAGCAAGACGTTCTGGCATGTGAAAACTGACTGCCAGGTTCCTCGCATCTCGGCGCCGGTCGAGGGTTCGGGTTCGCCGTTGCACCGCCGCCCAACCACGGGAGATCCGTTGGGAGGCGGCAATCTCTGTTGAGAGCAGGCTGTTGCCGCTATAGTGGATTGGTGAATCATAGGTGGCATTGTTGCAGAGACACCACATGGTGAAAAGCAGCCAATCACAAGAGGAAAAGCAGAAGCAGCAAGCAAACAAAGTAAATAAAAGTAAACAAAATATTATTCTAAAATATTTTGAAGAAATTCCATCAGAATCAGCACAATCGTTCCTAGCTACGCTGCGTACAACAGCCTCATCCCATGTTAAAGCAGCGCACAGTGTCATGGCCGCTTCCGCATCCCCGGCGGCGGTGCAGGGGACAGTTGGTGGTTTGGTGGGGGCTGCCAGCGCCTGTTCCAGGCCGGACCTGCAGCCTTCAGTGGGCAGCCCACCAAAAATAAGGCCCTGCCGATAGGCTTTTCCCGGCCAACAAGCTCTCTTCACAAGCCAAAGCGGCCAAAGAGGCCAGACGCTGCTGATTAGCTCTGGTGGGGTTTTTTCATCTCAGCTCAACCTGTCCGTCGGTGTTTTTTCCCAATCGCTCGACACTCTCGCCATTCAGCCAGCACCACACGATCAATCTATATAGCTGTCCCGATAGCCTGCTATCCACCTCCTTGCAATCATCTATCCATTCATCTCGCTTGCGCTGTATGCTACAATTCGCAACTCTGCGCCCACTGCCTAGACTCGCTCTCCGCCTGTCGACATCGACATCGACATCGACCCCTCGCTTCAGCTTCATTACTCCCTCGCCGACATCCATACAAATACGCAAAATGGCCGGCGCAGCGCTGCTTGGTGGCCACGGCAAGAAGCACAAGGTGACTGTCGTTGGATCTGGTAATTGGTGCGTCTATAGTGAAGCTCTCTGCTGCCATCCCACAACCTCATGCTAACTAGACAAGGGGCTCAACCATTTCCAAAATCGTCGCCGAAAATACAAAACTCTACAAGGACCTCTTCGAGCCCGAGGTCCAGATGTGGGTGTTTGAGGAAGACGTCGTCATCCCCAGCGACTCCAAACACCACGCCGCCGCAGGCTCAGAGCCCCAGAAGCTCACCAACGTCATCAACAACTACCACGAAAACGTCAAATACCTCCCCGGCATCACCCTCCCCGACAATCTCGTCGCCAACCCCTCCATCCACGACGCCGTCAAGGACTCCACCATTCTCATCTTCAACCTGCCCCATCAGTTCATCCACAACGTCTGCAACCAGCTCAAGGGCCACATCCTCCCCTATGCCCGCGGCATCAGCTGCATCAAGGGCGTCAACGTCTCCGACGACGGTGTCAGCCTCTTTAGCGAGTGGATTGGCGAGGATCTCGACATCTATGTCGGTGCCCTGAGCGGTGCCAACATTGCCAACGAGATTGCCGCCGAGAAGTGGTCCGAGACCACCATCGCCTACGACCCCCCGACCATGGACAACAGCCGCGCCCCGACGCCACGCTCGACCAGCCCCGGCGCCGGTGCCGCTGGCGGGGCCCTCGACCTCTCCCAGATCCCCCACAAGGACGCCCGCGGCCGCGCCTCCAAGTCCAAGCTGACCCCCGTGCCCCCCGAGTACCCCCCTCTCGAGCACGAGATCCTCCGCAAGCTCTTCCACCGCCCCTACTTTCACGTCCAGATGGTGTCCGACGTCGCCGGCGTCTCCCTCGGCGGTGCCCTCAAGAACATTGTCGCGCTCGCCGCCGGCTTCGTCGAGGGCCGCGGCTGGGGCGACAATGCAAAGGCCGCCGTCATGCGCATCGGCCTCATGGAGATGGTGCGCTTCGGCAAGGAGTTTTTCGGCCAGACGGTCCAGACGAGCACCTTTACCGAGACCTCGGCGGGCGTCGCCGACCTCATCACCTCGTCCTCTGGCGGCCGCAACTTTCGCTGCGCCAAAAAGGCCGTTGAAAAGGGCATCTCGGTCAGCGAGGTCGAGAAGCAGGAGCTCAACGGCCAGAAGCTCCAGGGCACCCTCACTGCCTTTGAGGTCCACAGCTTCCTCTCCGCCAGGGACAAGGTCCGCGACTATCCCCTCTTTACTGCCGTCAATGACATTTTGGTGGGCAAGGCCCAGGTGGATGACATTCCCGCCCTGGTCTCCAAGATGGACCACGATGAGCCGCGGTTATAAATGCCGGTGAAGCTGCAGCGGCGAGTAATGAAGAGTGTTGATACCTGGCAGGGTGATGGAGCTGCGGCGGGGACTGGTGAAGCGGATTGATACCCCGACAGGGACTGGTTACCACTACAAGGGCATGTGGGAGTGTCCTACTCTTACGGTACATGGGCAAATTGCACATTTAAGTTATTATTTCTTTTTTTCGGTTATTAAATAAATAGCAAGCATATATGAATAAAACAGCATACATAATCAAGAGCATCTTTTTTCTTTTTACTCTCCGTCATTTCCCATTCCTGTTTTCTATATCCAGCGCCGTATTCTATCGTACAACCAAATCTTTGGTATCGGTGCTCTTCTTTGGTAGCTGTGCTCTTGTTTGGTAGCTGTGCTCAATTAAAGAACCCTCACACCCAACGCAAGAGCTCAGTTCTTCTTCTTGGAAGCAAGACTCTTATCCTCGCTCTGCAGCACCAACTCCTCACGCTCCCACATGAGCTCGACCGCCGCCGCCGCGGGGCCGGCCAGCGCCGTGAGGATCGCAATCCTGCCCGCCAGCGACACCGCATCCACGCAGCGGCCCTCATAATGGCGATGGGCGCGCGCATGCAGCACCGTCGCCCAGAGCAGCAGCGCCGCGGTCCCAATCGTGTAGTCCCACCTCAAAAAGATGTGCGCCCCGTCACCGACGCTGGCCACTTTAGCCACGGGCGACGCCGACCACGGAAGCGCCAGCTCGAGAACCTTGCTCGGGTGCAGGGCCTGGACCATGGCCGGGCGGAAAAGGCCCGGCGCGACGACGGTGCCAATCGTCACCGTCGCAGCGATAAGATGCGGCACGGCGGCGTTGCCAAAGGCCATGGCGTAGATGAAGCGGAGCGCCGCGGCGCTCTTCTTGCGGCCGTCGGGCGTACGCGCGTCCCCGGACGAGATCAGCGATCCGAATAGGAGATGCGCCCCCGTGAGGCCGAGAGCGACGTACGCGGGCCACGGCTGCCACGCCGCCGTGAGAATCTGCTTCACGTCGACGGTATTCACGTCAGAAAAGGGGAGGGCCATGGCGACGCTGGGGACGGCGTTGCCGACGAGGTACACGAGCGGGAGGGAGGCGAGGACGGCGTAGGGAATGTGCATGTTGTCGCGCGAGGGCGTCGAGGCGGTCGACGAGGTGAGGAGGTGGAGGAGGCCGTACGTGGGCGTGGCAAAGGCAAAGGTGACGACTTGGGCTGCGAGGCCGAGATGGACGGAACTAATCTCACGCATCAGCATTTATTTGGAATGTCATGATTTAAAAATTGGGTGTATAATGCAACGTACAAACCAGACAACGTCCAGGCATTCCCCTTGCGCCACGTCTCGAGCGTCACCAGGATCCAGCCCGCGGCAAACGTCCCCGAAAATGCGGCCGAGTGCAGAAACAGCGCCGGGTGCTCAAACGACGAAATGGGCCAGAAAAAGGCCACGAGCTGCGTCAGGAGCTTGTCCGTCTGCGGGAGACCCGTGTACACGCTGCGCAGCGGGGTGCCGTCGGGGAAGCGACCGGCTTTGACAATCTCGGTCATCATGGGAAACAGGCCATTCTCAAAGGAAAAGTAAAAGATGAAATAAAAGACGGACAGGGCGAGTCCCAAGAGGCTGATGGGAGCCAATTTACCAGCCATGATTGCTGGCCGAGTGGTGTTTCTTTAGTCGTGAGTGAAGCTCTCTCAACGTCAGGTGTTTGGCAGGTGAAGTACTTTGGGAAAAGGAGAAAAGCCAGAAGTGGACAGCAAAGCTTATATTTCAACAAGATTAAAGAGAGAAAAATGCTCATCACATCACAGCCTCGTAAGAGAAATCTAGGGCTCCATCCGGAGTCGGGAGATGAGGGGTTGGTCCTTCTGTAACCGGCGACACAAACGGCAGACAGCTTGCTACCAAGAAACAAATTCGCTGGTGAGCCTCGGGACTTTGTCGCCCGGACGCGGCAGACACGGGAGATCGGGGCAATTCTCGCTAACCCAGTGCGGCGATCATCTTCGTCCACAGCCTAAGCTCGGCCCAATAGCGCGGGGTTGCCTTTCATTGCAAAGCATGTGTTTGCTCTTTTGCAGTATTAGTCATTTTTTAAACAGAATTTCCTTGCCATTGCTGCAGATGTTGGTTTCCTTGTGAGGTGCATCGCATACTTCCACACGGCCCTTGTCAGACGGAGCGGAGTAGTAGCCTCATCATTGCCGCCGTCCCCTGGTCCCTGCACACGGGGCGGACTTGTAGCAAGTTCGCTGGTGGGTGTTATGCGAATGCGAATTGAAATTTTTATTGACTCCAGGGGAAGACGCGCAAAGTCGCGTTACGTGGATTGCGACCCCTATCTATATTTTTTTGGACTTTGCTGGACTTGCTGCCATAATCAAGGGTAAACCAAGACATTGCAAGTGGCTTGGCTTCTGGGCTTAAGTGAAATTACGAAAAAACAGCAGTATTCATGTGAATCATGGCTGCTGTTCTGGGCCGTGACATGGTAGCTGTGAAATGGAAATACGGACACTATTTGATGCCTCCAACCTCACAACTAATCCAATGGCTTTCTTTTTATTTTTAATATTCAATTGCCACTGTTTCTAGGGAGGGTTGCCAGTCCAAGTTATGACCTGTATCTCCGGAAGCTGGACAAGCGGGTCGTGAGAGGAGCCCGTGGACCACTCCTAGGGACGACAGAGCTATCGCCGTGCGGCCTCTCCCTACTGTTTTCTTTCGGCAGCAGAACAACCCCTGCCCTCTGCCAGCAAAGCATTGTGGTAAACAATGTCGCCCTTGCGGAGCTTGGCTACGTGTCTCACTCTGTAGACGCCTTGCATCTGAGCGAAGCCCACTTTCCCCATCCAAGTATACATGTCACTCTTCCCTCTAGTACGGGTAGAGAGAAAATCGAGTCAAACTACATCCCTACCCTTTTCTAACACATAGGCGTGTCTCTCCCTGAATAGGGAAAAACATGTCGCTGTTATGAGTTGTCGATTGACCTGGTCCCTGTTCTCGGGTTTGCTTGCAACGAGTTTTACCAGCAAGAAAAATACGTGTGCTCTGCAATGTAAATACGAAATAGACTCCATGCAAAGTGAGTTATTGTAAACAGGCGTGGTTCGCATTGACCAACTTCCCGATCTATCCGACAAGTCGTTTGGTGGCGCTCTCCACACGCATTGGCCCGCGAAGCTGGCTGGTCGGACCACCGACCATCCGATCAAGCTGAGGTGAATAAACAAAGGAAAATAAGTAATGGAGCTCCGTTCTCCGTACAAGGATAGCATCACACGATGGCGGATATCTCCACAATGTACCTGCCCAGCGCGTTGTCTAGCGCCCGTGTTTACAACGAGTATTGTCTTGTTGGCCAAGTCGAGACCGCGATGGAAACACAGTAAAGAAAGGGGGTAAAACATTGGAGCTGTCTGCGACAATAGGAAGTGTCCGCACGACATACTCCATTTATTGATTGATACGTATTGTTTTGATCAACAAAGATGTAGCACGGTTTGTGTAGTCTTTTACATCGCGGTCAGGCACATTGCCACCAGCTCAGTGACATACCACTTCATTAACTGCGAAATCTTTATAAATAAGTAAAATATGAAATTGGACAAAAGTCAAGAAAGGCAATCCGGGAGCATAATAGAATAATTTTCATACCGATTCCAGCATTCTACAACTACGATACCTGCTATTTTCATTGAATATGTCTCCTCTAGGGTAACACTGCGTGGCTGTATCATGATATCTATCTACCAGTACATTGACACCCGCCGTTACGTCCCACAATGTCCTATCCACTGTCCAAAATGTGGAAATATTCTGAGTCAAAAAACAGAAAAAGTCCACGGCCTGATACGACAGGACTGTGGAGGCAAAGTTCCAAGCGGTGAGCGTTACCACTTAGACATGCAGGAGAGAACACCATACTCACACTCACAGTAGGCTGAACGGAGCATACTGGGTAAATGGTTCAATAACCTATTTGCAGGGAAATAATTAACTAGTGATTCAGGGGAGATTGTAAAATATCATAGCTCAAAACCAACTTGGCGGCAGGCGGTCCCAACACGAGGGTGAAAGCAGGAGAGGCGTTGCAAATTACCACTCTCCCCAGTGTCTTAAACATCGGAAACTAAAGCCTCCTAGCCTCGATTATCCCCTGTTCATCCCGCGCTACGATGACAAGCTGGCTGCGTTCCAATTGGTCTAGTCCAGACGATTCAGGACCCTGGCATCTTTTGTGGGCAAGGGCCAACATACAATGGTGGAGGAAAAAGCAAATCCAAGTCTAGCACAGATGCTCCAAATCTCCCCCCTACTGCCTAGTATGCAACTCCAGTCCTTCCTTTGCCTCTTCTCTTTGAGACAGTCCAATCAAACACGAAGCAGCTTTTCTCGAGTTGTCCTCCTTTGTAGCCAGAACTCATACGCTCAGTTTGGATGCCTCCTCGAGGTCTACAATTTAGTATAAAGAGGCATCGATATCCCGTCATCATCCTGACCTCTTGCCTCATCATCACTCAAGACATTTCCATCACTCTCACACAAGCCTCTCTTCTCTCTTAATTTTTAATTCCTTCTTTTGAAGATACCACCCACCGCCAAGATGCAGTTCTTCGTCATTGCCGCCCTTGCCGCCAGCGCTCTCGCTGTTCCCGCCGAGATTGCTCCTCGCCACTGCAACGGCGGTGCCCTCTACTCCGTTTCTCAGTGCTGCTCGACCAATGTTCTCAACGTGGCGGCCCTCGACTGCCAGGCCGGTAAGCACACCTTAATACCCTCTGCCAAGCTCAGGTTATAGAACTAGGCTCCTGTCTTCTACGCTAACACACCTTTTCAATCAGACGGCCCTGGATGCGAGGTAAAGCAGGACTTCTGCTGCTCCATTCCCATTGTGAGTTATCACTGAGGTTTTTGAACTTTAGAACATACTAACTGACTGTCACAGGCTGGCCAGGCTCTTCTCTGCACCAAGGCCTAAGGGTGTGAGGGATCCGATCCGATCAACTTCAACCATCGGACACACGCCGCACAATGCCGAACAGTAGATAGTTTCATGTATATTGTATACATCTCAATCAAAAGCACATTTGCGCCAACTTATTCTCCATCCGTGATTACGCAATTCGTTCTATGTATCGAGGGGGTTGACAATCTACGTCCTAAAAACCCTTCGCTCTCAGTTCAAACAGTTCCTCGCGGCAAGTTCTCATCTTGTCTTCTATTGGCGTCCTTTGCTCCTGAAGGCTTGCCAAATTCCTCTCCCACCCGCCCAACTCCTCTGCCACTACCCTGGCAATGGCCTCCAGCGCCGCGCCCGCTTCGTCAATCTCTTGGTAGTAAATAATATCAGTCAGCGGGGCGTTCAAGAACCGACTCAGGCTTCCCGTTCGCTTGGCCTTGTTTTCCGGGTCAATTTGGGGCAGCACATGGACCATGACGCTGGGGTCCAGCTCCTGCGCTGCAGCCATATGCTTGTCGGCGTTGGCGAGGGCTACCCTGATTTGCTCCAACGTCCCTCCCTGCGCATCATACTTTTTGGACAAGGGCCTGGCATTGCCGCCGAGGGGTAGGCGAGAGTCAGGTTGAAGCACATCCCCTACCAAGTTCAGGGTCATGTTGCCAACGCTAGACAGTGTTGTATCGAAAGAGTTTTGCGCTGCGTGCAATGCTCCGATCAGGGAGGCGCTGGCGGGTCGCAGAGCGTCGCAGACGTGGGATGTGTGCGTGATTTTGGCTTGTACGCTGTCAAAAGCCTGCAGAATACAAATTCAGCAACTAAAAGATCCAAAAAAAGGCCAAAAAAAAGCGCATGGCTACTCACCTCTTGTAAGGCATAAAATTCGGCTTCAAGTTTGTCTTCATCGGGATGGCTCGGCGTCGGCCCGTCAAACAGCTCTGCATACAAATCCAGCAGTTGTACCTCTGCCAGTCGATGCTCTTCAACTTGTTTGATGAGAAGATCCTTCTTCTTCGTCAACTCATCAATTTGTTTAGAAAGCGCCACGCCAGAAGCTTCTGCGCGGAGCTGCCACTCATATGCCTCGTAGTACTCGTCTTCCTCCTTCTTGACCTTGTCGTCGTACTGGCTCCGGTGGAACAGCTTCTTGAGCTTAATACCCTTTGCACTCATCCATTCCTCCTTTTCACGTTGCGCCGCCTCTGCGGTGCTCTTGACCAAGGCGGATGCCTCACTTTGCCTATCATAGAGGGTTCTCAAGTCCGCTCTTGTTTGGAAAAGAGCTGATTTTGCATGTTGCGTGGCGCTGATTTTGTCAAGAATCTCGCGGCGTCGACCAGCGGCAGCGAGGATTGGATCTCGCTCCTTTACATCGTCTTCCAAAATGTCCTGTTTGGGCTTCTTTTCACATTCTTTTTCCATTATGCTGGTGTTTTCTGACCTTGGCCCGATACTGGAAAGTGCTGTTGATTATCGAATCACAGTACCTGGACAGTGACGGATATAAGCATGCGGAGTGATGCTCGAATGGAGGCCGCCTTGGACAGCCTTACCTGGCCGCTAAACTGCAAGAGGATTCAACGCGAGCGGTGCCTGATATCCCAGCTCCGCAAGATGGCTCGAACGGTACATGCAACAATTAGCAATCCAAAGTATCCAAAATTTCCAAACGACTTACAATTTCTATAGAGCCCGGCCTGAGTTCTGGGATTGACAACAACATGATGAACGGAACATCGATATGGTATACACGACACAACCAGGATCAATGAGAGCGGCTACAGACAACAAGAGAGAATTATACAAAAATCTAATTCTCTAAAAAAATATCCTCAATGTGTAGATTTGTATATAAAACCTGTCATTGTTTTTGTTTATTTTAGTCTTCCAATGTTTCTGCCTTTGACGGGCAATTGTCCGCAACGACATGATTCAAGACTGGACCCACTCGAGGATCTAATCTTTGTCATGTCGGCGATCTGATAAAATTTCACGCAAAGCCGAACCATTCCCCTTCCTGCACCAACATTGCCAGCTGGGCACGCAACGGTTAAAACGTGTTGCGGCACAGTATCTACATGATACGGCCAGGATGAGAGGCATACCTGCCTTTGTGTACCTTGCGCTGGCCGCTCTGGTCGGGCATTCCCTTGCCGCCGCCACCGGGACCAACAGCAGTTCTGGCTGGGCCGAGGATGGCCCGCTCTGTCTGCAATCGTGCAAAAACAGCCTGTTAAAGGTGCCGTTTTCTGATGTACCGGCTGGAGCACAGCGTGATGAAAGGCTTTGTCCAAGCGACCTGAATCTGCGCTCGACATATCTCTGTCTCTGGTTGTTCTGCACGCCGGACGCCCGCGACCGGGCGTACCGGGAATTGCACGAGACATGTCTCGCGGGATTCAACGTCCACATCCCACCGTTGGATGCTGTCGCCGACTATACGCGGGAGCAAATAGATGAGATGGAGCGCGTCCAGCAAGATGATATTTTTGTGCCCGGGGAAAAGGTTGATGACTTGAGGATACCGGCGACTGCATTCTTTACAGCATGGTACACGACTTTGGTACGTCATGGCTGGCTTCTGAGAGGATGAGCAGCGCTAACCAAGCCTCAGGATGCATGGAAATATGTCAAATACTATCATACAAATTATGGGTAACTTGTATTATTGCCGGTCATTATGAGTTAATGCTGATGACATCACAGGCTGGCCATGGTGTATTTCTGGGCTGTCGTGGTAGCCTTTGGTGCTGGATATCGGCTGTTCAACGCCATTACATACAAAATAAGCCCCAAGCTGCACTCTATACAGCCAAGCGGGTTCCTTGGGCGCATTACCACCTGGCTGCAGAGAAAATTCATCCTACCGGCCACATTCGGGCACCGCTGCGCCCAGAGCATCTGGTGGTGCACCATTCCGACGCGCATCCAGACCCTCACTCTGGTCGCCTTTACCATCATCAACATAGTCTTTAGCATTCACGGTTACCGCTTGACTTCGGTCAACCTCTAGTAAGCACGCTTCTACACCACCTCTGCCATCTCCTCCACTAACCACCGATGACCAGCTTCCCTACCATTGAGCATCAGATCTTCCGCTACGTCTCGGACCGCACGGGCGTCATCTCGTTTGCCAACTTCCCCGTCATATGGCTCTTTGGCATGCGCAACAACGTCGCCCTGTGGCTCACGGGCTGGGACTTTGGCGCGTACAACAACTTCCACCGGTGGGTCGCCCGCATCGCCACCGCCCAGGCCGTCGTGCACTCGGTCGGCTACACCATCCTGATCCTGCGCCAGGGCGGCTGGTCCTACTTCCTCTCGTGGTGGGTGATGTGGTGGTGGTGGGCCGGCGAGATTGCCACCGTCGCCATGTGCCTGCTGCTCGCCTGCTCCGTGTACTGGCTGCGCCGCCGCCAGTACGAGCTCTTTCTGATTCTGCACATTGCCATGTCCGCCGTGATCCTCGGCACAATGCTCGGCCACGTCTCCATCTTCAACGGGGCGTATGACTGGATGTTCTGGGTCCCGCTGCTCATCTGGGTGCTGGACAGGGCCGTGCGCCTGGTGCGCGTCTTGGCGTTTAAGCCGAAATCGTGGTCGGCGCCGGCGTCGGCGACGTACAGCGAGCCGGCCAACATGATTCGCCTGCAGATACCCGTGGGCGAGCAGGTGTACGCTGTTCGTCCTGGCACGTTCTACTACCTGTCCGTGCTGGACGCGGCGCGGAGCTGGGAGAGCCATCCGTTCACGGTGGCGTCGGTGCTGCAGGCGGATGCGTCCTCCGACTCGCACGCCGAGCACAGGCCGCTGCTGGAGATGGCAGCAGAGGATCAAGAAGTGGATGAGAACGAGGGCAAGGCAGTGGACCATGCAAAGTACATGGCATTTCTTATTCGGCCGTATGATGGCTTCACCCAGAGACTCCGCGACCTTGCCGTCTCCAAAGCCAAAACGCCCTCGTCCCCCATTCGCGTGCTGGTGGACGGCCCGTACGGACATACTATACCATTGGAGCGGTTTAGCCACGTCATCTTTCTTGTTGGGGGTAGTGGCGTCGTCCTGCCGCTGTCATACCTGGACCATCTTACAGGCGGCCAGTCGTCGCAGGGCCGAGTATCGATTGACATTCACTGGTCTGTGCGAGAGGCAGAATTTGCCAAAGATATCCTGGCCAATGACATGGCCGAGGCATTGAGCAGCGACAACGTGTGTGTCAATATATACGGACATTCTGGCAATCCCGAAATTATACGAGGCATGCCCGGCCACATTGAGGAGCATGCCGGACGGCCCGATATACACAGCGTTGTGGCATCCAAGATCGCGGAGCACGATATTGAGCGTCTCGCCGTGGTGGCGTGCGGTCCTGCGGGCATGGCAGACGATGCGCGGAAGGCGGTTGTTGATGCATTAGAGTATGCGCCATTTGCTATAGAGTACTTTGAGGAGCATTTTACGTGGTAAACATTATTTACATGGAAGCACACGCCACATAAATCTCATCGATTTTTAGAATAGATAACCACATATGTTTATATGTTTATATGTTTATAGACTCACTAACTTGGTAGTTAGTAAAATACTCGAAATTCTTCACCAAATCATTTGTAAAAGAAAAAAAAAGACAATAAACAAAACAAAAGAAATAAGGCTGGTGACTACAAAAACATACTTCTTGACAGCCGGCGACAGCTCATCCTTGTAATCAATGTCCCGGTCCAGGGAGCTGCCCCAATGCAGCCCATACTCGACAAACGACGTCGACGTCTCAGTGTCGCCCATGGCCTTGGCGGACCACGTCTGCCTCATAAACGCGGCCATCATGTCCAGGCCGTTGACGAGGGCACCCGTCGTCCAGAGCTTCCCGTCCTGGACGTAGCGCTTCTTGACCCAGTGGGCGTCGGGCACCATCTCGCTGAGCGTGGGCAGCATGTAGCGCGGTCCCGTGACGGTCTTGCCGGCAAAGAGGCCGGCCTGGACGCCGACCTGGGCGCCGCCGCAGACGGTCATGAAGGCCTGGCAGCCGGCGTAGGCCTTTTGGACGTAGGCGACCTCGGCGGGGGTCATGATGTAGTCGACGTGGTGGGCGCCGACGAGGACAATGTCCAGGACGGGGCAGTCGGTAAAGGAGTCCTATAGTTTAGTCAAGTTAATGCTGTCAAGAGCCTTTTCTTGTTGAATCCATCTTGTAAAAATGTGCAAAAATATAAAATTCTTTGCGTACAGTTGGAATGACGGTGAGGCCACTGCTCAGCTTCCGTGGCTGCTCGTTGCCGTGCTCCGACACCCAATGGAACTGGATGGGGAGTCCCTGCTTTCGATATTCGTCTGGGATGAGGGCCGGCATTTCCTCAATAAAGTATTCGCTAACTCCATGGAGCAAATCGATGGGCACAATGTCAAGGGCTTCCGTCATGCTGCTCGCGTGTAAGTCGGTGTTAACGGGCGTAGGAGGCTATTCAAGGCGGTGGGGGCGGTTGATACCTATTCATGAGAATGACACCGACATGGATGGTCCGGTTGGGCTTGGAAAGGTTAAATTCCGCCATTTTGATTTGATTCAGCTGAGAAGAATATTGTTTTGATTGTCATACTCTGAAATGTATAAACTGTGATGCTTTTCGTAGTTGGGAGTCCTTTATACAGAAAGCGCATTGCGACACGGCTCCAAGATCCGACTCATGCCGGATGTACGCCAGTGGTAGGGGCTGGTTCCATGGACAGCAATTGGCTAGC
This sequence comes from Zarea fungicola, assembly GCA_900169235.1. Taxonomy (NCBI): domain Eukaryota; kingdom Fungi; phylum Ascomycota; class Sordariomycetes; order Hypocreales; family Cordycipitaceae; genus Zarea; species Zarea fungicola. Next base: position 103,085 of record FWCC01000091.1, read on the forward strand.
GGCCAGTTTTGCCCGTGCATGTTTCACACATATCAGCCATCTCAACTGTATCTGGCAGGCGCCGAAATTATTATAGGATTCAATCCGGGGCTTCATGGACAAAGCCGTCTCATCTTGGGCTAGCGTCGGAGGTAACGAGGAGCGGACGAGCACTGCTGCAAGCGACCTGGCCATGAAGGTAGGCTAACTTGGAGATGAGTTCATTGACAGCCTCGCGACGTTGCAGAACCTAACTCCGAGCTTCTCGATTTATAAATCTCAAGCTGATCTGACTTGTGTGCGGGTTGATTGGTCGGAGCCTCAGACTGTGCCGCTAATCCAAACAGAGGAACTCACTCGTCCTGCAAAAATTACTGGATTCGGAACTGGGCTTCGGACGAGGTGCTGCCCAGAACTGCAATGGAAAACTGCGATGCCATGTACGAGATGTGGAAAGTTTGGACATGGTAGTATAAAAGTCGAGAGATTCGCAGTTTCCAAGGTTGGATAGTACTCATCAGTTCCTCATCAGTTTAATTGCTCAATTACAGAAGCAATCGACATATCGCTACATCTAAACATTCAAGTTCAACAATACATCCACACCACTTACACAAGATGGCTGCGCAGTATGCCAAGAATCAGCCAGCGGGCTTTGTAAACTACATTAGCAAAGTCGCGATTATTGGAGTAAGTAAAAGCCCAAGCTGTTGTATCGGAGAAGCTAATTCAGCACTAGGCCGGTGGCAATGTCGGCCGACACATGACGGAAGTTTTGGTCAAGACTGGCAAGCACACCGTCACCGCACTTACACGGACTGGCAGTCAAAGCCCTTTGCCCTCGGGCATCACCAAGATTTACGTCGACTACGACAATGAGGCGTCTCTGGTCAGCGCACTCCGCGGCCAGGAATTCCTCATCATCTCCCTGGCCGTGGCCGCCAGGCCCGGCACCGAGGCCCTCATCATGGCCGCAGCCGCCAAGGCCGGCGTGCCGTGGGTGATGCCCACCTGCTACGGCACCGACATTGAGAACAAGGCGCTCATGGCCGAGAACCTCACGGGCCGGGGCGTCTTCGCCAACATTGACGCAGCCGAGCGCAACGGCCTCTCGTGGACGACGATGAACTGCTCCTTCTGGTACGAGTACTCCCTGTCCATGGGGCCGACGTGCTACGGCTTCGACATTGCGAACCAGTCGGCCACGTTCTTTGACGACGGCACCACGGCCATTTCGACGTCGACGTGGCTGCAGTGTGGACGGGCGGCGGCGGCGTTTCTGAGCTTAAAGGTGCTGCCCGAGGACGAGGACGACGAGGCGACGCCGACCATGGCGCGGTGGCGCAACAGGCCGCTGTTCGTGTCGAGCTTCCGGGCCTCGCAGCGCAACATGCTGGACAGTCTGCACCGGGTGCTGGGCACGACGGACGGCGACTGGAGGATTGAGGAGGTCGATGCGGCGGCAAGATACAAGGAGGCGACGGCGCTGCTGGGCACGGCGCGGGGCCACCAGGGATTCCAGACGTGCCTGTACACGAGGACTTTTTACAAGGATGGCGGCGGCGACTTTGAGCGCAAGACGGCGAACAAGGCGCTGGGTCTGCCGGTGGAGGACATTGATGAGGCGACGGGGCGAGCTGTCGAGTTGGCCAAGGTGACGGAGGCTGGAAGTTATGGCGAGGGGACCCATGTTGGGAGGTAGATGGCGACTTGTAACAAGTTTAGCAAGGTGGAATATGCCTGTTAATTTTAAAGTAATATTAAAAATTCATAATGATTTTTCCTTTATTTTCCTTTATTTTTGACTTTGCTTTAACTTTGCTTTAACTTTGTTGACATTATTTTGTTTACTTTTCTGTAATTCTTTCCCCCAGTTTCCCATTTTATTCTTAACTTTCATACATACCTAAAGAACGCAGACTCCACCCGCTTGCTCAGGTAGACAAAAGCAACGTTGACTGTTATTGAAGAATGGCCTGAACCGTGCTTTAGTTGAGCTTGTCTTGCAGTTGCCACCATCACTGCGGGATTTTGGTTAGCGCCGACTGGTCTGTTGAGATGCAACGTGCGCTCAACAGAATACTTGGGATGCGATGAAGAATATGCTGTATTTTTCCGTGACTGTATTGAATTGAAACCAACATTCACATGAAGATTACAAGTACTGAATCTGTTTGTGGCTGTGTAATGAAGATGTATGTTGTAGTGATGATTAAGACTTTGGCTAGACATGGCACCTGTTACAGCATCATCACCAATCAGCCCACTAAGCAGGGCCCAGCAGAGCCCACTGTAAAACCCAAAAACGGCCAGCCCTCCCCTGTAGATTCACCAACAGAATGGCGCTATCGGTGCGCCACAGTGCTGAACCCACTGAAGGCTCCACTGAGCCGACCGCCAACGGCCGCTGTAAGCTGGTCGGCCTTTACCAGTACGACCAGCCTGCCAGTGTCGATGCAGGCGCACCTCAGAATTTAAGCGGCTTCTTCGGAGCTGTTTGCCCGTCGAGAGGCTCAACGCCCAGATGGACGACAGCCGAGACCTTTTTTTCTTTTTGTCTTTTTGTGTGCCACCCTTTGTGCCTGGCGTCCCATTTCAGAAAATTCTCAAGTCATCCTCCTCGCATCGAAGCTCTCACCTGCTTGCTTACTGCTGGCTGCAGCGCACACTCGACTCTGACAGCGGACCCGGCGATCGAAGCATCATAACGTCACTGTGGCTCGACCCCCCTGTAAGAAAAAAAAATAGGACAGCAAAATTAAGACAGGAGCTTTGAGCTACCAGTAAGCTTCGCCGCCCACTCCAGCCTACTCTATCGCGGGGCAGCTAGAGCTGTCGCCGCGACCTTTCCCCTCCATCATGAGCCCAGGCATCATGACGTCTCAAGAGGTCTTTTTGCTGCCACTCAACGACGATGGCTCGCCTGATGTCGCAGGCGAGTACATTTACCTCGCACCTCAATCCAGGGACCCCGTCATTGTCCGCTTCGTCATAGAGGGAGCTTCCTCCATCTGTCGCAATGGCAGCCTCTGGGTCAACATCCCAGACAAGGGCCAGGAATTCCGCCGCGACAAGTTCCGCCAGTTTCCGTGAGTGCGAGCTGCTTGAAAACACCAATTGGCTTTTTTTTCTGATTCTCTCCAGCTTGAAACCCGACTTCAACTGCCCCATCGAGATATCCGTCCCCATATACGAGCCTGGCGCCTTTGCATTCTACACCACCTACGCTGAGCTGCCCGACCTACAACCGACCCTAGATGAAGCGACGCCTTCTCAAAGTAAAGACTCTCTCAAACAGACTAATACATACTACATTGATGTCGCGCCACGCCTGCGCCTCGATGGCAGTGCGCTGCCCCTCCCGGCGCTCTCCGTCTTCTCCATCATCAGCAAGTTCATGGGCCGCTACCCCCAAGACTGGGACGCCCATCTCCGTGGCATCAGCGGCAGGGGATACAACATGGTGCACTTTACCCCGCTGCAAGTCCGCGGTGAATCCAATTCCCCCTACAGCCTCTACGATCAGCTCGGCTGGGATCCCGCCTGCTTCCCCAACGGCGAGGCCGATGTGAAGCGCATGATTGATAGCTTAGAAAACAAGCATTCGCTGCTGAGCTTGACCGACATTGTTCTCAACCACACAGCCAGCAATTCTCAATGGCTGCAGGAGCACCCCGATGCCGGCTACAACCTCCTCACTGCCCCATGGCTCCAGTCTGCCTACGAACTCGACACCAAGCTCCTGGAGCTGGGCGATCGCCTGGAGGAATTGGGGCTGCCAGTAAACCCACAGTCGACCGACGACATTTTGAAGATTATGGAAGCCGTAAAGAACAAAGTCATCGCAGATCTTCGCCTGTGGCAATACTATGCTCTCGATGTGGAGTCCGTTGCTGGACCCATTGTCCAGGCCTGGGTAGACGGCAAGACCTTCACGCCGCCAAAAGAAACAAACGATTCATTCTCATTGGACGGTTTAAAGGAGGAGAAAATTGACGACCAGGCTGCATTCATCAAAGCCTTTGGCCTCAAGGGCTTTGATCGCCTCGGCGAGCGGTTTAGACGCACTGTCGACCCTGCCGTTGGTGCCACTCTACTGTCCTATGCGCTCGGCAAGTTCCAAGGTGATTCACAATCAGCTACCAAAGATGTTGCGAGAGCAAAAATTGGCAAAGTCTTGGACGCTCTCAATGTTCCGTTCTACGCCGAGTACGATGCCGACATGAATGAATCTTTGGAGCAGTTGTTCAACAGGATCAAGTACGTTCGCCTCGACGAAAACGGCCCCAAGCTCGGTCCCATCAACAAGAAGAATCCTTTAATCGAAACATACTTTACTCGCCTGCCCGATACTCCCGCCACTTCCAAACTCAAACCTGAGGAAAGGGCCCTTGTCAATAACGGATGGGTGTGGGGTGGGAATGCGCTCATCGATCACGCCGGACCCCAGTCCAAGAACTACTTGCGCCGCGAGGTCATCATCTGGGGAGACTGCGTCAAGCTTCGCTACGGCTCCAAAGCAGAGGACAGCCCCTGGCTATGGGAGCACATGACCAAGTATGCCCGCTTACTCGCAAAGTACTTTGTTGGTCTGCGCATCGACAACTGCCACTCCACCCCGATCCACGTTGCGGAGCACATCCTCGACGAGGCCAGGCGGGTTAGACCCGACTTGTACGTCGTTGCCGAGTTGTTCTCTGGCTCCGAGGAAACAGACTACATCTTTGTCAAGAGACTTGGTCTCAGTTCACTCATCCGAGAGGCTATGCAGGCATGGAACACGGCCGAGCTGAGCCGACTGGTGCATCGGCATGGCGGCCGACCCATTGGCAGCTTCGAAGTGGATGAAGCCTCCACCGCAGACACACCGGGCAGCAAGGGAAACCTTTCAAGAGAAATTATCAAGCAAATTCGGCCTACCCCTGTCCATGCCCTTTTCATGGACTGTACCCATGATAATGAGACGCCGGCGCAAAAGAGAGACGCCCGGGATACACTATCCAATGCAGCTCTCGTCAGCATGTGCTCAAGCGCGACCGGTAGTGTCATGGGCTATGATGAAATTTATCCCAAGCTCGTCGACCTTGTCAACGAAACCCGCCTGTACACTTCTGAGTCATCGCGAAGTCCCCCCAGCGGTACAACGGGCAACAACGGCATCGGCGGTCTCAAGAAGCTATTAAACCAAATCCATATCCTCATGGGCCAGGACTCATACGACGAGACCCACATTCACCACGAAGATCAATACATAACCGTGCACAGAGTACATCCCGAATCGAGAAAAGGTTACTTCCTTATTGCACATACCGCCTTTCCAGGTTACGGCAACGGACGAGGTGACATTTCTCCAGTTGAGCTCAAGGGAACCAAGGTGAAGCACCTCGGTAGTTGGATGCTGGAGGTGGATGCCAGCGAGGAGGCCACAAAGAACGCACTTGCCGATGGAAAATACCTTCGTGGTCTTCCTAGCAAGGTGGTTGGCATTACCGGTGTTAACATTGAGCAAAACGGCGATGATGCCGTCATTACCGTCCGGGAAAAATTCCCTCCTGGAAGTATAGCCTTGTTTGAGACCTGGATACCAGCGGCCGAGCACTCAGCCGGTCTGGATACATACGTCACATCCGGTGCCAAGGAGGCTTGGAAGGATTTGAACCTTATTGACCTCAACTTTTTACTGTACCGATGCGAAGCCGAGGAGAGAGACGCCAGTGATGGCGCCGACGGCGTGTACGATATCCCTGGCCACGGCAAGCTTGTGTACGCTGGCATCCAGGGCTGGTGGAGCATTCTCAAGGACATTATTCACAAGAATGACTTGGCGCATCCTCTTTGCCAGAATCTTCGCGATGGTGCTTGGGCTCTCGATTTTCTCCAGAGCAGAGTCGAGCGGCACAGCAAGATTGCAGGGCAGGAGAGGCTTGCCGCACCCGCGCAGTGGCTCAAGGACAGATTCGATGCCATCAAGGCCATTCCGAGCTTCTTGCTCCCTCGCTACTTTGCACTGGCCATGAGAACCGCCTATCGCGCCAGCTGGAATAAGTCGCTGGAGCTCATGTCGCCCAGCATTGAGAGGAGCCAATGGTTTCTGCAGAGCCTTGCCATGGTGAGCGTGCAGCAAACTGGGCTTGTCAAGTCGGCCTCGCTTTGGCCGGAAAAGAAGGTCCCGTCCATTGCGGCTGGACTGCCTCATTTCGCCGTGGAATGGGCCAGATGCTGGGGTCGTGATGTCTTCATCTCCATTCGTGGCCTGTATCTGGGGACAAAGCGCTTTGATGAGGCAAAGGAACACATTCTTGCTTTTGCCAGCGTTTTGAAACACGGAATGATTCCGAACTTGCTAAGTAGCGGAGATGCACCGCGATATAATTCCAGAGACTCTGTCTGGTTCTTCTTGCAAACAATCCAAGATTATGTCAACCTAGCGCCGGAGGGTCTGGCGCTTCTCAAAACAAAAGTGCCGCGACGCTTTCTCCCTTACGATGACACTTGGTTTCCCACTACTGATTCACGAGCCTATTCCAAGGAGAGCACAATTGAGGAGGTTATTCAGGAAGCTCTCCAGCGTCATGCTACTGGCATGAAGTATCGCGAAGCCAATGCGGGACCTCAGATTGACTCGCAAATGACGGATGAGGGCTTTAATCAAAGCATCCATGTCGACTGGACCACCGGTATCATCTTTGGCGGAAACCAGTCCAACTGCGGCACGTGGATGGACAAGATGGGCGAGAGCACGCGCGCCAACTCCAAGGGCGTGCCGGGAACGCCTCGCGACGGCGCTGCCATTGAAATCACTGGCCTGCTGTACAGCACCGTAAACTGGCTCGCCGGTCTACACAAGAATGGCAAGTTTGCGCATCAAGGTGTCAAGAAGGCCGACGACGGCGCCGTATCCTACACCGAATGGGCGGCGCTGCTCAAGGCCAACTTTGAGCGCTGCTACTACGTGCCCCTCTCGGCAGAGGAAGACGGCCAGTACGACGTCAACGCCAAGGTTGTCAACCGCCGGGGCATGTACAAGGACCTGTACAAGTCCGGCAAAGAGTACGAGGACTACCAGCTGCGCGCCAACTTTCCCATTGCCATGACGGTGGCGCCGGAGCTGTTTGACGAGCAGCACGCCCTGCAGGCGCTCTGCCTGGCGGATAAAGTGCTGCGCGGACCCACGGGCATGGCGACGCTGGACCCGAGCGATCTCAACTACCGGCCGTACTACCGCAACAGCGAGGACAGCGACGACTTTGCGACGAGCAAGGGGAGGAACTACCACCAAGGCCCGGAGTGGCTGTGGCCGACGGGCTTCTTCTTGCGTGCGCTGCTCAAGTTTGACCTGAAGAGACGGACGACGGCGGAGGGGAGGACCGAGGCGTTTCAGCAGGTGACGAGGCGGTTGGCCGGGTGTAAGAAGATGATTCGGGAGAGTCCGTGGGCGGGGTTGACGGAGCTGACGCAGAAGAATGGAGAGTATTGTGACGACTCGGTGAGTTTTGTCCTTTGCCTTTTCCCTTTCTATCTCTTTTCCTTTATCTCTCCTTCTCTTCATCTTCTTCTCCTTCTTTTTGCCCTTTCTTCTTCTTCTTCTTCTTCTTCTTTTATACTAACACATATCTTACAGAGCCCCACGCAGGCATGGTCTGCCGGATGTTTGATGGATTTGTACATGGATGCGTTGGAGGAAGCAGAGAGGCAGTAATTGGGAATACACAGTGCAAGGCCGAGATGCCAAGGATGTGCATACAAAAAGTACAAAGCAAGAGATGGGGGTTTTTCATACACGAGCATCAATAGTTTATTCCTTATAGAAATGTTTTTTTTGTTTTGTTTTTTGAAAGCTTGTATTGATTTATAAAAGAGGTTGTTTTTATTCAAAAAAATGTCTGCACATAAAGCGGAAACGAGAAACAAAACAAAACATCCAAGGAGAGTTGGTAGTTTCTGTGCCCTTTCAATTTCCCTCCATGTACAATAAAAACAGACGCCGATCAATTTCCCCATTTTTCTTCTGCATGTAGAAAAGAACCCAAAAACAGTATAAAAGAGTTAAAAAAAAAGTATTATAATGCATAGATGTGTCTTTTGTGTGCCAAAAAAAGAAAACGCAAGGGTAAAAGGTCGGCGTCGGTAGTATATATCCATGAGGAAAAGGAAGGGAGCAGAAAGATTCCTTCTCTAGTCTTGTGTGTCTGTATCCTCCTTTTTTGTGTCGTCTTGTCTTCCTTCCACAGCGCGACTAATATGTATATAGAAACATAAAATCAACAAAAAAAAGAGCCAGGGAAACGCCGGAAAACTCCCGTCTTTAAATAGGCCCATAGACGAGGGCAGAGCAGCTGTATCAAAACGGTGTATAAAAAAACGACAAACGAGCAAAAACTGTCAAAAGTCATGTACAAATTCGAATATCGCTAACGGTATATATCGAAAAGTTGGCGAGGTAGGAAGGAGGAGGTGGTGGTTGTTGTAGACGGAGGAGATGCTGGTAAAAGATCGAGATGTAGGCCAAAACAAAATTCTGGGGTGGGTGTGGGAAGGAGTGTTGTGTGTCTGCGGTGCGAACCGAAATCGATCAAACAGTTGCAAGCTGTTTCGCGTCGACGTGCTGCGTGTGGTGCATGTATGACTGAACCAGCACGGCTTAAATGCACACCGGCTTTTTAAATGTATTGGTCTTTCAAGACAGTTGACAAAGCAACTAATCGAGGCTAGCAAAGCGCGAAACGTAAACAATGTCAACAATCCTCAGTCTTTGCACAGGTGTGAGAGGCGGCAAAAAAACAATGCAGTCGGGTTCATGTCGTAGCCATCAGGCAAGAAAATCAGGCATCAAAACAAGGCGCGAGTATGCATGCATGCCAAAAGAGAAGAAAAAAAGGAAGTGTAACTGAAAAAAATGAGAGTGCATAGTCAGAGCTTTCATGTTCTGCTGGTGACGTTCCACTTCTTCTTCTGTCTGGGCTTCTCGGTTGATTCAAACTTGGGGTAGGCAGCCTCGGGATTATCAGTCATGGCGGCACGAGAATCCGAGGTGGGCATGCCGGTGCCAGGACCCCAGGACGGGCGGTTGGCGGAGCCGGACTGCTTCTGGCCGAGGGAAGTCTGGCGATCCTTGCGACGGAGGTATCTGCGGCGCCAGATGCAGGCGCCGATCCAGATGCCGGCAATGCCGACGACCAAGACGACGAGCATAATGACCCATTGCCAGTGGTTGGAGATCCTGCGAATTTGGTTGATTAGTGATTTTGTTCTTGGTCAGGTTGCTTTGAGCCAGGTCTTCACATACCAGTCACCACTTGGTTTCGAGCCATTTACAGCTCCAGCGATGCCAGTCGGTTTGACGGATGTGGTTTGGGAAGTGGACGTGCCGCCATTGGTATTGGGAGCAGCGGCCTTGTTGTTGACGTGACACAGGCTGCCGAACCAGCTGGCTACGGAGGCTTGGCCACCAGCCTCGGTGGAGCAAACGTCGTTGCAGACGGCATCAGTGGCGGTAGATAGGGCGGCGACGTTGTTGTTGAGGCAGAAGCAGGCCTCGTAGTTGGAGACGGGGCCGCTGGGAAGAATGGGAGGGACGCAGTTGGCGTTGGCGTCGTAAAGAGCCTTGCAGCCGGCAGCGCAGGCGGGCAGCTTGCTGCGATCGCTAAAGGGGACAATGGTCGTCGCAGGGGGTTGGGGGGCAGCTAAGATTGGTGGTTAGTGACAGTTGTACATGAAGTGAACCGGAAAACATACCCATTGAGTCTGAATTTATGCCGAGTGTCCAAGTGGCGTACAAGCGGCGGTTGTGATGTCTAGTCAATATGCGGACGTTTCGATTGGCGTCCAGCAGTGCTAGTGTGATGGCGCAAACGGAAGTGGTGGGCAAAATTGATGGCCGATGGAAAAGAGTCAACCGTGAGGTCGTGTAGAGAAGACGAATTTGCGCGGAGGCCTGGGTCGAAAAAATATTGACAAACGAGGGTCCTTCAAGTACAAAAATGTTTGCGCGAGTCGGTTAGATGTTGTTGTCGACAAAGATGTCTCAGATAGAAATAGGCACGGCAGGCGGCTAGCGGGAACGAGGAGAATAGAATAGGGTCGAGTCGGCAGCGACGGGTTCGTATCGGAGAGTGATGGGACTTGTGGTGACGACTTTGCTAGAAAATAACTTTCGTTGTCGTTTGTCGTGGGTAATCAACAAGACTTTTAAAGTGTAGATTTGTCGTTGGATGTTTGCTTGAAATGGATGACGAGGCTCCTTCAAAGTGACTGCTTGGGGGGCTGCAGGGCTGCAATGTGCGGTATTATTCTTTTCGGGTCGCAGAATGCAAACAATGGTTAGGATTGTCGCGGACGCGCTGGACAGTCGGGTCGATTCGACAAACAACCGGCGAGTCTAGGGGCGAGACAGGACGTATCGTGTGTTGTGAGGAGAGAATGCAGGCGAGGACCAGGAGTGAGAGGAATGGAACGGAATGAGGAGTGTGGGTGAGAATGAGGAATCCTGGCAGGGTACCTACTTTTGGGTGGGAACTGGGCGGGGGAGGCATGTACCAACTGAGAACGGGCATTAATTTATTTTGGACCACATGTGGGCATTTTATTTTAGCGGGCGTCCAGCGGATGCTCAGCGGTTGAGCGGGTTTCCAGTGGGCTTGATCCGCTGAGCCAAAGCCAGCTAGCCTGTGACGAGTCTGGAAATGCTGCCCGGGCGGGGAGGGCGGAGCTCTAACATGCGGTACCTGCGCTGGTTGCGTGTCGCCAGCGGGGGCCAAGCCTGAATGCACTTGGATGCAGCTTGAACGGGGCTTGGCACATGTACAGCTGGTTACTGGTATTTGGATACGAACGCCACAAAGGTGAGGAGACTTGGCGTGTGGCTTGCCGCCATGCCACATCAATGCAAACTGGAGGAAGATGCTGCAGCCAAGATTGCTGAATAAAATTAATAAATCGAATAACAGGATGTTGTATCCCAACCATGATTATTAAAGCAATGATGACTAGCATCGACATCCAGATGGCCTGGCATGGCCATCTACTGAGTAGGCAACCTGCTTGGTACAGAGTATCCGCAAGGGACCCGTGTACCTGCGTATCCCCTGTCGGACTGGATCGTATGGGGAAGTACTGGATACCTAACTAGCACCACAAAAATTGGTTCTGCGCATGCCAGACACTCGACATGGAAGGCAAGGAAGATGCAGCGATCGTAGGATCTGCGCAGATTTGACGTCTTTTGTCTTGATCGCAAAGGATTGCTCCAGAGTATTGATCAGCAGTATACAGCGATATCGATGCTCGTTGATGAACAGAGCGATGCTTTCTACATCGCTTTTCATTGACATGGCCAGCAACTGGAGAGCGGCCCAACGCAAGGTACAAAGTACACACCACAAGGTACACACCACAGGGCCGCGTATACGAGATACATGGCGTCCTTACGTTTGCGTCATGCTTGTAATTTCAGCACCCTGGGTTCTCACTTGCAATCTTTCTTCTTTGCGACGAAATTGAAACGTGGGTTTCTTTTCCTTCTTCAGGGGCCATGTGTGTCTTGCCTGCAGGCCATTTCTTTCTCCTCTCCTTGCTTCTTTTCTTTTCTTTTTGTTTTTCTTCCCCTTTTGGCTGCTTCTAAAATTGGAGTCGTCACAGCACAGCTAAAAGCGGGTCCATATACTCCGTACCCAAAGGTGGCATCTTGATACGGCGGCCTGATGCGAGCTTTATTATTAAAGTGCCGCCAAACTGCAACTGCAAATGTCTCAAAAACCCCATGTAACATGAAAATCCCAAAAGATGTGGAAAAACTGAGCGACAGGTCTTGACGTACCGGTTATAGCGGTAAAAGCTAGCCTCCACGAAAACCTCCACACCACCACCTTCGGCACGATATTTGCCAGAAAGCCCACTGTCGTCATCCACTATTTCGACTCGAACGGTGCCAAGTTCCGCTACTGGTACATGCTGAAAAACACGAGACTGAAGCTGACACCAGCCGGGTGCTGGTTGCGCCGGCTCAGCCCTCTGAGAGAGTTGCCTAGGTACGTACTTTGTAAGTTGTAGCAAGCCTTGGCCACCAATTGCAGGCATCGCCGAGACACTGGTCAGTTGTCCAAGCACTACTAGTTTGTTGCTAGCCAATACGTTGCGTATACCTGGCGCGCACGCGGACACATCTTGTCATGCATGCGCCTGTTTCGAGTCACGCAGCGCCTACTTGAGTGACCATGCAAGCGATTAAAAAAGGATAACCAAAAATTTATGGAAATAAAATAAATATGAATTATGAATTATGAATTATAACCAATTACACTCCAGCTACCATGCTAGCCCATACTGTTGGACGAGGCACTCACATGTTGATTCCGCTTGCACAACTCCAAGGCTGAGTGGCTTGGGGGCTTGCACAACTAATTTCCGAACACGCCTTCTCTGGCCAGTGCAGCCGACTGGCATCCCAAGATTGATGCCCAGCTTTGCCAGACCTCTCATCATGCCGTTGTAGGAGTGTGATTTCGAGAATTGTCACGGTCCAGCAGTGCGCAATCTTGGTGATGGTGTACTTTGCAACCACCATGTATGTTCAAAACATACACGGCGTTTGTTTCAACACTGTCCACGCTGGCAGGTTGGTTTTATCCTTCATCGATATGAGCTAAATGGGATGGACTGGGACGAGTGGAAAGCTGTGGCTTTGGAACGCTGCAAGGATGAGTCTGATTTGATGCTGTTGCTAGATAGGCCCTCGTCACATTAGCGATGCGTAATTATCAAGTTGAACCATGTCTTTAGTTCTTCCACCAAATGAGTTGGCGAGAAAATTGCTCAACTTACAACACTCGCCTCCTTCCATCTCAATCTTGCAGCTCTGGCCGATCTGCTGTCAGACATTGCCAACGGCCACGTCCACCGTTGTAACTCTTGCCGTCCTTTGTGGCAAATTCGGTTGATTTGATCATCTACCAGGACCTTCAACGCTGAACCCTGCACATTGAGGCTCTTCTGACGTGAAACAGCATATCCCTTGCATCTAGATGGAGAACGCGTCTCAGCTCAAGTCCACCTATCTGTAACGGTCCCTACTGCCACGGACCACTGCAATTTTCTCTCCGTTTCAAGTACTTTCGATATCCAGCCGCGTTTTGTTTGACCGATTTGATCAATTTGACCAGTACTGCCCAGTATTAATTAGGAGCCGATTGCCGAAGGATCGCTTGGCCGCCAAAAGATCACACGAGGCTGAGCGAAGCCATCTTCACCACAACCCAGAAGCAATCTGGTTCACTCAGTTTTTTTTTCAGTTCTTTTTTTCTTTGAATTTAATCCAGCAAACACATTTATAGTAAACTCTCATCTGCATTATACCAGTAGGATCAATGCAAGTGCGTAGTATGGGTTATGTAATCATCTGTCTAGCGGCCTCTCATTGGCCAAAGCAGATTAGCTGCCGCCCGCAAGCCACCATCAACCAAATGCTGCCCTGGCGGCTCGCTGTTGAAAACCACTAACCACGGTCCTACTACGTCACAAGACTCGGCTCGACAACCTCCATCACCACAAGCCTCGTCATTTGTTTTCGACGGGCAATAGACCGGTGGCGGCTCTGATCAACCCTCATCTTACGGCGCATGCAAGACCGCCCCCATTTCTGATAGAAACGCTGCCGCAGCTTTCGCCCAGGCTGCCCCGGCTCTCCGACAGCCGACCCGACCGACCCGCAGGCCTCTCCAATTCCATAATGCGATACGATGCGTAACAATACAGACAAAGACTGGTGTCCAGATGAGGACTGGGCTCGCTACGGCGCCCCCAACGCCAAGTCCAAGGACCTCCAAGTCCAGCTCGCTCTCTCTCTAATTCTCGGAATATCCGCCTTTGTCACATTCTGCGTGCGTACAGCCAACTGCTGTCCAACCAACCTCCTGCCTGCCAGTGGCTAACATTCTCATCTGTCTAGATTCTACGCCCGCGATGGCCAGCCCTCTACTCGGCGCGCAAGCGGCGCCTCCATCCAAACATGGACCTGCCGGCGCTCCCCAAGACCTTTTTTGGCTGGATACCCAAGCTCTATCACATTACCGAGGAGCAAGTACTCTCCTCTGCCGGCCTCGACGCCTTTGTCTTTCTTTCCTTTTTCAAAATGGCCATTCGCCTTTTCTGCATCATGGGCTTCTTTGCCCTAGTCGTTCTTTTCCCCATCAATCACCAGTACCGCAACTTCAACCCCTCCAACCCCTCCGAACCACCGGGTGACGGCGGCGACGAGTCATCCTACGCGCTGTATCCAAACTCCTATGCATCTATTCGACTGCCCTTTAACCCATACGGCAACGATGAGGATGGCGGCGAGGACAAGAGCGGCGAGCTCAGATTCCTATGGTCCTATGTCGTTTTTACGTATGTTTTTGTTACACTCACCCTCTACACAATAAACTCGGAGACGTTCCGCATCATCAAGATCCGCCAGCGATATCTTGGGTCTCAGTCTACTGTTACCGACAGAACATTTCGACTCTCCGGTATCCCGGTTGGTCTCCGAAACGAAGTCAAGCTCAAAGCCATGATTGACAAACTCGGCGTTGGCAGTGTTGAGACTGTGTTTCTTTGCCGAGACTGGAAGGAGCTTGATGAGCTCGTGGAGGAACGAGGTCGTTTGCTCAACAGATTGGAAACAGCCTGGGCGAGATACCTGCAATCGCAGCAACCCCAGGATAGCGATATGCTTGTTGCAGATGCACCAGCCGATCCGGAGAATCCGCTTGTTACTCAAAGCTCGGTGCGCGAACACGACGAAGAGTCTGGCGAGAACTGGGGCCTGCTCCGAAGCAACCCCGACCAGCCGCATCTCCAGCATGGCGTCCGCCCCGATGTTGTCCTTCGTCACGGCTTCCTAGGCCTGCGCAGACAGCGGGTGGACGCCATTGACTACTACGAGGAGAAGCTACGAAGGGCCGATGAAAAGATCGTCATTGCTCGCAACAAGGAATACAAGGCTGCCGATATGGCGTTAATTACCATGACTACCGTTGCCGCCTGCCAGATGCTCATCCAGGCCGAGATTGACCCCCGCCCAGGAAAGTTCTTGACCAAGGAGACGCCATCGCCCTCTGACATGGTCTGGAAGAACACGTACGCCGCCCGGGGCATTCGACGTCTCAAGTCATGGGCCATCACCCTGTCCATCACCTTTCTCACCCTGCTCTGGATCTTCCCCACCGTCTTCCTGGCGTCGTGGCTCAGCATCTGCACCATTCATAAAGTAATGCCCGAGTTTGCCGAATGGTTAGAAGACCATGAGATTCTCAAGTCGCTCATTCAAACTGGCGGCCCGACTCTGGTCGTTTCGTTGCTCAACATTGCGGTACCGTATGTCTATGACTATCTCTCCAACAAGCAGGGCATGATATCGCAAGGCGACGTCGAACTGTCTCTGATTTCCAAAAACTTCTTCTTCACCTTTTTCAACACGTTTTTCATCTTTACCATTTCGAAAACGGGTCTGGACTTTTACTCGGCGTTGCAGGGGCTGCTCAAGGACACGAGCAAGATTCCCGCCGTCATCGCCGCCGATGTGGAGGGTCTGTCGCGCTTCTACATTAGTTTCATCATGCTGCAGGGCATTGGTCTGATGCCGTTCCGTATCCTGGAGGTGGGCAGTGTCTTTTTGTATCCGATTTATCGATTCCTCGCCAAGACGCCGCGCGACTATGCTCAGCTTCGAGTCCCGCCGACATTCCAGTACGGATTCTATCTACCGACGTCGCTGCTCGTGTTCAATCTCTGCCTCATCTACAGCGCTCTTTTATGGGGCCAGGCCATTCTCATGGTCGGCGTCGTGTACTTTGCGTTGGGCTACTTTACCTTCAAGTACATGCTGCTCTACGCCATGGACCAGCCGCAGCATGCCACGGGCGGTGCATGGCGCATAATCTGCAGTCGTCTCGTCGTTGGCATCTTGATCTTTGAGGTGGTCATGGTCGGTCAGATTGCGTCGCTGTCTGCGTTTTTCCAGTCCGCCTCCGTCCTGCCGCTCATCCCCTTTACCATTTGGTACAGCTACTACTTTACTAGGCGTTTCGAGCCGCTGACCAAGTACATTGCGCTGCGCAACATTCGCGACATGAATGCAGAGGCCACCGAGGAGGCCGTCTACGAGGACGGAGACGATGACGAGCATGCTGGTCCGACGCCAAACGGGAACTCGTCGGGCAGGCTGCTGCGGCGTGGGAGCACCCTTGATGAGCTTAGAGAGCAAGGGCTCAGCTTTGTCAACCCGAGCCTCGTCAGTCCGCTGCTGCAGCCGTGGATCTACAAGGATGCGCCTGCCGTGCCGGGCAGTGACGATGATTCGCAGACGGAAGGGTCACGATCGCGGACGTCATTGAGGGATGCAGGGTTGATTCTGCCCAATGCGGACAGCTCGCTTGGTATTGGTGATGATAATGTCTGGGCGGACCGTGGTAATTAATAGCAACGAGGTGACATTTCGGAGGTTGTTGGCTTCGTCCTGGGCTTTCTTTTCCTTTCTTTTCTTGAATGATACCAATTCTGCCGGCATTCATTTTTATTCATTCTTCTCCCCAGCGTATACAGTGCTTAAAGGCTAGACTGTTTATAATATTTTTTTTTTTTCAAGCTTTGAAATACGATTTGGTTCATGTCGCTCGTCTTGCTCATTTTCTCTGCGTATTTCTTTTTTATTGTCCGAGATGGACTTTCATATTCGCTAGATCAAGACCTGCTATACAAGGTGTAGGAACAAATAAAAATGCAAAAGTCTTTAAAATTCTCGCCCTTTTTTTTTGTGCTCATTGCACCACAACCAAACGTCCATTAACAAATTCACAATTCACAACGGAACAATGTTACCAGACTTTCTCTGCGTAGTAAAAAGCTTTATAGTAGCTTCTCCTTGCGCGCAATGTACTTGCCGATGCGCACCCACGCCGCGATGCCCTCGATGAAGACGCACAGCTCCCACTTCCACCACAGCGCCGAGAACCTGGCCACGCCGTGCTTGCGCAGCCGCAGGAGGTCAAACAGGATCATCTCGCCAGCGTGCGCCGCCGCAATGATGTAGAATAACCGCTTCACGAGCCAGAGGAACGTCGACGGCCCGCCGCCGGGGAAGTAGTCGGCCAGCAGATCCCAGGCTGCGCTGCCGGGGACGACGAGGGACGGGGCGACGAGGCCGGTGAGGTAGAGGGCGAGTGTGCCGCTGGCGGCGACCCATTCGCCGGTGGCGCGGGGCCAGATGAATTCCGTGACTTGCACGGCGGCCGAAGATTTTGGTGTGGTTTTGGGGGGCATGGTTGCTGCTTGTTGTGAGATGAGCTTTGTATGCCGTATGCCGTGTTTGCTGAGTATGAGTGGGAGTGGAGAGGCCTGGGGAAAAGGGGCGGTTCTGTTGGTTCTTGCAATACTGGTAGTGAGCTGTCTAGTGCTCTCTTTCTTTCCAGAAGATTTGGATAGAGCCTTCAGAGGAATGAGGGAAAAATATCTCGACTAACTATGGATATTTCAATGAAAGGTTCATTGAATGGTTTTTTTTTTGCTTGTCCCTGGGAGCGCATTCGGCTTGCTCAAAGAGGTATTATGCACCGAGGCGACGGAGTCTCGGGCGGCCGGTGCAACTATGGAAACCGGGGGCAGAGCCGGGATAAGAGTATTAGCTTTGGCCAAACATACGCAGCTCAAGATAAAGGTTTTCTAGACCTTGATATGGCTTTCTGTTGACAGATGATTTATTTTTATTTATTTCTTCTTTAAAAAATCTGTTCAATTTAGTACACTTCAGACTGGAGCTTCCCGTAGTCGCCTCGTCCAACCGTACCAGCGCTTGAGCGTTGCTGGCAAACCAGTTAACTAGCGGATGTAATCTGTAGATGAATTCACTCATCAACTCGTCATCATGAATCTAGTGAGGTCAGGATTTCTGAGAATTTTGTGCGATTTGTCTGGATAAAAGCCATGATCAGCTGTAAGTCGGAATGGCATTTGGACACCTCTGGCTTGATAGTAATGTTGCCCTACCGTCCAAATGGATCCGGCACTTTAGATCCAAGCTTGGCAATCCCAGGTCAAGAAAGGGACGTCATATTCTGAGACAAGACGGACAGTACGTTTCCCACTTTCACATGGCAGCCATTGCAGCCGCAGCAAAGACCAGACCATTCAAGCCATTCAAACGAGAGCGCTAGACGCCCAGAGAACTATAATTGAATCAGTACGAGCACTGGCACGGCCAAGTTTCGGCTACTGTGATGGACGGATCGGGTTGACGCCGCCCCCGTCTTTGGGGAATTGCCCCGCCTACTCCTCACCCCAGATCTCCCTCGCCGACTGCAGCCCGAGGTAAAAAAAGGAATCAGCTACTATGGGTCAATGCCGAGTAGCTTGCTGTCGGCTATCGCAAGGACAGTGTTGGCTATTTCAATCTAGCCAAGTCCGCCGTTGAATGCGGTCTCGGTTGACACACCGTTTCCTGCCGTTTCTTCAAAAATTCAGATTACCTCCTTTCTGTGTCGCATCACGCTTTCCTTGTAACGACGGTCTTGGCAATACACCTAGCAAAAGACGGATACTGTCATCTTAAGCTATCGCATTCTTCATATTCTCGTTCTTCATATTCTCATTCTCATCTTCACCTTTGCTACATTTTATTTTAATTCCTTCAGCCTCCCTCACATACAATCACACACAAAATGTCGCTACTCTACGCCCTCAACGACTCCTTCGTCGGCAAAGCCCTCAACGGCATCGTCAACCTCAGTCTGAACCCCGTCGTCTCCGGCGCTCTCCTCGCCTTCCTCCTCCGCGCCCCAGACCACGTCCTCGCCGAGACGCTGCAGCGCGCCTCCCTCCCCGCCGACTATGACCTGACCGTCGCCAAGACGGTCCTCAAGATCCTGCTCGGGCTGGGCCTGACGCGCACCATCAACAACAAGCTGAGCTCCATGGCCGCCAACGCCTGGCGCTGGGGTCCCGCGCCGGGCTGGGACTGGCCGCGCGAGGTCGCCGTCGTCACCGGCGGCTGCAGCGGCATCGGCCTGGCCATTGTGCACAAGCTGCGCGCCAAGGGCATCCGCGTCGCCATCTTTGACATCCAGCCGCTGCCCGCGGAATTGAAGAGCGACGCGGCGGGCATCAAGTTTTACCGCTGCGACGTCACCTCGGCCGAGTCCGTCGCCGAGGCCGCCGCCGCCGTGCGCAAGGAGCTCGGCGACCCGTCCATCCTCATCAACAACGCGGGCATCGCGGTGCCGACCAACATCCTCGACATATCCGAGAAGGCGCTGCACAAAATCTTTGCCATCAACACCATGTGCCACTGGATCACCTGCCAGCAGTTCCTGCCAGCCATGATCAAGGCCGACAAGGGCCACGTCGTGACGGTCGCGTCGGTCGCGTCGTTTGTCTCGCTGCCGGGCCACGCCGACTACGGCGCGACCAAGGCGTCGGCGCTCGCGTTCCACGAGGCCCTCCGCACGGAGCTGAGGCACATGTACAAGGCGCCCAACGTGCTCGCGACCGTGGTGCACCCCAACTTTGTCGCTACCCCTCTGATTAGCGACTTTAAGAACGAGCTCAGCAGCGGCGGCGTAAGGTTCCTGACGCCGGAGCGCGTGGCTAAAGATACGACGGACCGCATCTTTGAGCGCAGAGGCGGGCAGGTCGTCGTGCCCAACTCGTCGGCCATTACGTCGGCGCTGCGTGGGTGGCCCACGTGGATGCAGGTCGCCGTTCACGATGTTGTGGGAGCACAGACGGCAAAGATGAATGAAGCGAAGAAGGCGGCGGCAGCGGCACAAAAATAGTGACTTGACTTGTTTTTTTTTTTTACATTGCTATAGAATTAATGTACTCCATTGTATTCACGTTACAGTTGCTTGTATTGTTTTGTCTTTTTTCTTTTTTTTTTTTTTGGCTCTTAGTATAAACCTAGCTAGCAGTCTACACGGTACAAATTGACTGCCGATTTCATTTCATTTTTTTTCTTTTTAAATTATTAGAGTAGCTTGGCAACTTGGGTCCCTGGTAATGCTCTTACCGAGATCAATCATCCTCAACGGCTGGCGGGTGGCAAATCGTCAACCTTACCCCTTGGCCCTTGTCACCCTTGTCATCGGCTTGGATCTCATACCGCAGCCCCAGCCACCATGTTCAGCTGGTTCCTTGTCCTAACAATCTGGTTTATGATTCCAACATTGTCAACAGGTAGATCTTCCAAGCACAAATGGCTCATGCTGACCATAGTTTCTAATTTTCTTCCCATGGCGCGGTAGCCGCCATTATATCAAATAGCGCAAAAAAATCCGAATCATGGCATGAGTAGCCAACTAGCCACGGCCCTATTGTGAGTCGTGAAACAGATCCCTGCTCATAAACGTCGAATTCAGAAGGCTACCCGAGCCAGGGGGGCCCATCCCGACGCCCACCACGGACGGCACATCATCATCCAACTCAGCCCCAAAAATAACGTAACTAGTCAGTTGAATCGTAGTTGGTGTCCATGCGAGCCCGCATCGAGCCAAAACCCTCACAGCTTTCAGCCCCGCCGTCCCAGGCCTTGCCTGAAGAAACCTAGCCAGCGCCTAGGAAACCGTCCCGAAATTGAAAGAGGCGCCGCCACTGTCGGCCCAGTTCCATCTCAGCTTGCGACAGCGCAAAGCTTAGCGAAGTCTCTTCAACCGTGCGGGCAGGGCACATCCAATGGGACCGGTGGGGAACCTGACCGAGACGGGACGGGTTGATGTGGTTCCCAGGCTGCATTTTGGGTCGATCGCTCGACTTGGCATAGCAAGGTTGCAAGGGCTCCCCTTTATTAAACTTTGTCACTTGTCTCATTTTGCTGTTGTTGCTTTTATTAGGAAAATCAATCACCCCCTCTCTTTCTCTCTCAACAAGTTTGAAGTTCTTCTTTCCCCCACGCTCATTGAAAAAAGCATCATCGAAAAGTCGCCTGCGTCAACAGTCAAGACAATGCCGCCACGCGTCGGAATGAACACACCGACACTCGATCACGCTGACTGAATTATAAACTGAACGGACGAAATCGATCGCTGCCGCGATACTTGGCGATGAAGAGCTAAACGATTCCAGCCACCATCGCCGAGAACTCCAGTTGTCACCACCCCCAACTGGTCAACCCACCCTTTGCCCAATCTCCATCTCCGCCCTATTCGATGCAGGACGTCGACTACGGACAAGACGGAGAAATTTAACAAAACGACTTGAATTTTACTTTTTTTTTTCTTGGTTCTTCCGAAACCCGCAACTATGCAAGACGTAAAAAAGGACTTGCCCATGGCCATGACCATGGCTGGCTTGGCCGCCGTCTCATGGTACATTGGTCTCGAAATCAACCTATCTTTATTCCTTCTCTTCAAGCGCCGACGAGGACTCTACTTTTGGTCGTGCGCCATTTCGGCATGGGGCGTCATCTTGCAGCCTCTCTTTATGATTCTCGCCGACTTTGACGTGTGGACCGACCACGTCCCATCACTCGTCATGATCTATCTCACCTGGTTCATCATGGTGATTCCTCAAAGCTGGGTCTTGTACTCTCGGTTGCATCTCCTGATGCACGAGACGAGAGCTTTGACCACGATTAAATATATTCTCATCTTTAACTCGATTGTTTTCTCCATACCAACAATGGTCATTGGCACATTAGCCGTAAGTACACCTACAGATTATTGCATTGCAAAACGCATATTTCTTGTGCATCTTAAAATACTAAATGGCATCAATGTTCTAGCAAGCCACAACTATATACCCGAGCCTGGCCACGTTCAACCTAAAATGGGACCGCGTGCAGCTCATCATCTACTTTGTCCAGGAGACGTGCCTCTCCATCCTCTACATCTTCCAGACCCAGAAGCACCTCAAGGACATTGTCCCGCTCCAGAAGCGCTTCTGGTCCCTCTCCTCCCTGTCGACCAACGGGTCGTCGTCGCGCAAGGCCAGCAGCGAGCAGGACGCCGTGCTGCGCCACCTCCTCGTCGCCAACGTCTTCATCATCGCGCTCGACATTACCCTCCTCGGCATCCAGTGCGCCGACCTCTTTTACCTGCAGGCCGCGCTCAAGCCCTGCATCTACGGCATCAAGCTCAAGATTGAGTTTGCCATTCTCAACCGGCTGATACGCACGCTGCGGCGGAACCAGCCCAGCCGCGGCGGGGACCCGAGCTTCCAGGACCGCGTGGAGAGCGTGGACGGGTTGGAGATTAAGTCGGTTCCCGCGTCGTCGGATGGCCAGGCCTAAGTGGCCTTTAAGGAATCAAGTACAATCTTATACACGACAGCAGAGTACCTGTCTCACGAAACATGTTTTTTCTTTTTTTGTTCTTGTTGGTTATGTATATATATATATGTAATATGGTATAATTGGGCGTTTTTCTTTTAGTTTGGGATACTATTCCCCCGCTGCATCGGTCAGCCAGTTGTTTGAATAATGGAAACTTTTGTCCTGAATATTATTAAGTAGTCTTAAGGATGACTGTAAGAACTGAATTGGTATTTTCAAGTGGTAATACGATAGCCGACAGCGTTGACCAGATAAAATCGTCCGATGCGCTAGTTGCTGACGGATGACAGATTGCGCCAGCATTTGGTATGTGTCGGTCGGGAACATTGTTGCTCACTCCGGCCGATCCGAACTGGCGGCCATTCGCGATCGTTTCGTCAGCTGCGGTTCCTGAATAGATCTCTGAGAAGATGGACCTTGCATGATTAGTCTGCCTCTGCAATGATGTCGCCCGCTTCTTGCTGGTGGCCAAATCCTTGGCGGCGGTCTCCGCGACGGAGATGGTTGCGTCTGGCTCCACGGTGAGTTTGATAAAATCAAAATGAATCATAATCCTTTCTGGGATACGCGGAGTATAAGAAGGGTCCAATGTTTGTCTATGCCTGCATGCCTGCATGCCTGCATGCCTATATGACTGTACCGCATTGCATTATGTGCGTCATCGGCGTTGCACTGGCCTGCTGTACGATAGGTCTATCCTTTTGCCAAGGAAGCAAGGCTTGCAAAAGTCAAAAAAAAAATTGCAGAGAACGGTATCCAAGCATTTCGGCTTGGCCAAGTGTCAAGAGTCAGGTCCAATCCCCTCGTAGCTGCAGGAGACTATTTATGCCGATTTATGAAGGGTCATATGCTCAAGTTTTGTGCATAGAAAAACTAGGTACTCGTCTATTTCATTCGGAATACTATCTCGCCGATGCCTCTCCACAGAACCAAGCTCATCAAAGCGGCGGGGGGCCAACGCTAGCTGCATCATATGGAGCAAGACTGGGGCGTTGAGCTAACTAATTAGTCAAGGGCAATAAATCCAAGATACTATTAGTACGGAGTTGGAGTGCAAGTTACTGGGAATCAAGGGGGTGACAAAAAAACCT
>FWCC01000022.1:0-90044 GCA_900169235.1 Zarea fungicola
GGTGGGGGCGTGGCACAAGTAAATGAAGACAAATACAAAAATAGTTTCGGAGTCGACCCACCGGCTCCCTCACTCATTTTGGGGATTCCAACTGGGACGCTGATTATTATTCCCTGTAAAACCCACCTGGTTCAGCCACTGAAACTCAAATCCCTGCCAGAGGCTTTTGTGGCCAAATGACAAAGATTCCACACAGGCAAGCACATTATGCAAAAGGCAGCTCCTTGGGCGTGGATGAGCCGTCACATCCTGCGAAGCGCCACCAGTGCGCATTTACTCTCACGAACAACAGTCGTAGGATGACGGAGGCTATCCAGGGAATGGGCGGGAATGCAGACCAAATGCCGTTCTCGTATGTCTTGTCATGTAAGATGAATGCCGTCGGGAAAATATGTGTCTGTATGCGGACAATGTGTCAGTAATTAGTTTCTTTTTCTTTCTTTTTTCATTTGTCTTGCGTAATTAGAGTAGAGTTGGTGTAATAACACCACAAGGTTTCGTCTCAAAACTTACCCGGTATCGCTGCTCTGCCATCATCGCCTTTGCCTTGCCGCCAATTTCCTCCTCAAACCACTTTTTCCATGGAATTTTGTCATCCCACTTGTTCAGCTGGAGCAGCGTCTCAATCTCGCTCGCCAGGTGGTTGTTGAGGACGGGCATAAAGGAATCAATGAGGTCCTTGATCTTTGGCCCGTCATACGGCTCTTTGCCGTCTGCTACCGCTGAAATATGCCTCTCAAACTCCTCCAGACCGGCATTGAATTGCTCGTGCTCCGCGACGTTGCCGTCCATCAGCCCCGGCGTTTCAGTCAGCTTGTTGATGCCAGGGAAGAAGGACTCCTCTTCTGCATGGTGGTGCTCGTGCACCAGCTCGCTCCAGCGGGCGGCAAAGTTGGCGAAGTCAATCTTGTCCTTTTCCGTTCCCCTCTCACCGACGTTGATGCACTGCAGGTAGATTGCGTTGACGCCTCTAATAATGACGTTGTGAATAATGGTCATCTCGACCGCCATCGCCCTGGCTCCTGTGGCCCTATTTCCAATCTTTGATGCGATTGTTAGTTATTTTCCCACGCGAGCTCGTGCGCAGACCACATCGCATCAGTCTAACACTAGCAGTGGCTGAAAAAAAAAAACGTACTTCATCTCCAGAAACAGAGGCAGGAATGAGCTTGAATGGCCCATCGACCCAAGGTTTCTTGTCAGACATTGCGAATTGTATTAGGTTTGGTATGTTCTGTTTGCTCCCCGACTGTGGCAGTACTTATTGACATGGGAGCGCCATGCTTTATAGTTACACATACCCAATCAGCTATTCCTTGAACGGTCGGGTAATAGGTTTCACTGGTATGAGCTTAAACTCCTGGCATTGTCCTTGCCAGCCAGTCAAATTCCAGGCATTACGATGTCGCCAGCCGTCGGATACGTGTCGCGAAGTACACTAGCAAGTCGCTTAACCCGTCTCAGTTGTAAACTTCGACATAGTGCTGACAACGGCACGCCACTTCATTTGGTGCCCAATTTTATCCCGGAAGAAGCCCTGTCCCCATTCATTCCCACGCGTCCGCCACGAAGAAAGTTTCCAATTGGCTCTCTGAGCACAGGAAATGCTACAGTACAATCCTTCATGCCGAACGTGCTAGCTAGTGAATGGCTGACGCGAGCCGCGGCATCGGCTCGCGGCATTCTCTGCGCAGTGCGCAGTTCCCCTTACTCAGTAACCATAAGCACAGCCAGCGGGGATGACTCTTTGCCTGCCGCAAGGCTGTCGACTCAGCCCAAGTCTTCTCCACTCGGCAAGTCTTGGCTGAGCCAAATGAAGCTGCGTTTCATTTCTTGTAAGCTTTTCATGTCCCAGTCAAGTCTGGGTAAGTGGGGGTCTCTTTTGTGAGTGGTTTGCAACTCTGAATCTCGCTGTGCAGCACGTGTCGTGTCGCCGATGCGCCAATACCCGGCTGTTGCTCCCCGGATTCTGAGTCAGCTTGGACGCGTCTGCTTCCAGTCTGATGACAAATGAATGATCCCGGCTTCCTCCAGCGAGATTGTAACATACAATATTCTCGCGGCAGTTGGCATGTTTGGGGCATCCAGTACCAGGCTTCCTAGCCGGCTTCTTTTCTACCAGGTAGCAGAGCTTGAGCGATATCCTTCCCCTAGCAGTGGCAATGACCTTGTAGACTGCGCCGTGGCCTGGGTGAGAGGCCGTCTGTGAAAGGCCGAATTCGGACTTTTCTCGCAATGATGCACGCTATACGGAGTACATGTACACGAAAATATTGTCTCATGTGAAATTGTACCTTAGTTATCCGTGCCTGAGTTATCCGTGGTTGATAACGGCGGAGTGGCGCTACTTGTTGCACGAGACTTGGGCTGAGCATAAATCGGCTCGGGGATGTAATCTCCCCGTGGTACAAAAATGGGGTATGTGCTTTGAGTTTTGTTCTTGTGGCACGAAATGATGAATTAGATCTGCGGAAGAAAGATATATATTAGGCTTTCGGTTGGGCTAATTAGAGCAGCGACAGCTATCAATGGTCTTGGTCGCCTTGTATGAGTCTGTCCTCTCCACAATACGTAATCCTGCCATTTATTCGAAATCCTCTTTACTTTAATTTTCGGGTTCCCAAGCGTAAACTCCACACTCGTCCTGGCCGTGACGGATTTCAACGCATCGCAGCGATCTCGATTTGATTTTATACATGGTAGATCTCGAACTTGGACCTCGTCCGCTGTGACAATAATGACCACCTTGGACGATACTCTACAACGGTGCTGCATCATATTACACTACACACCGAGTATGTGTATCATAATTTCGTCTCGGCTGCGGCGACATCCGTAAAAAAATACAATCCGTCCCGTGTGACAAACTGAAACTCGGAAAAAACTTCTATTTGACAGGGACATGTTTAATTTGCCAGCTACGCTGAATCAAACACCCGCTTCTTCGGCTCGTATAGTTCCTCCAGATACACCTCCTCCTCTGACGTCAGTGTCCAATCCCCACGAGCGGCATCAAGATATTCAGTGAGCCGGTTAACGGAATGAACGCCTACCAAAGGAGCCGTGCCCTTTCCTCTCACCCAAACAAATGCCACCTGTGCCATTGTCCAACCTCGCTTTCGCGCAATTTCGTGTACTCGTTGAATCACTCGTCGATCGACGTCACTAATGGCATACGTTGGATCACCTAGTTCCATGGCCTGACGCGGCGACAGAGTATCGGCACCATCGGTCTCGTCTGGGGGCAGACGTGCCAAAGCACCCCGTGCGAGCGGAGACCAAGGCATGAGCCCGACCCCCGTATCCCGGCAAAAGAAGTTGAGTTCGTTATCGTCCTCCCTATTCAGCAAGTTGTAGTACGACTGCATGCTAACAAACCGAGTCAGGCCGTGTAGCTCGGCAACGTGCTGAAGCTGCGCAAACTCGACGGCGCGCATGGACGAGGCGCCAATGTATCGGACTTTGCCCGCCTGCACGAGGTCATGCAAGGCGACCATAATCTGCAGAAACCATTAAAATAATGAAACCCTTATTTGAAGTGAGTATGTTTTCTTTGATACCTCTTTTTTGTCGACGTCGCGATCTAGGCGATGGATCTGGAGGACATCAATATAGTCCATCTGTAGCCGACGCAGGGACGCTTCCACCTGGTTGAAGATGGCGCTGCGAGATAGTCCGTAGTTATTCTGAAAGTCACGGTAGGTTGAGACGTCGAGGCCACGACCAATACGAGAGCTGCCAAACTCGGGGCGGTCATCCGTCAGCATGTGCACTTTGGTCATGACCACGACCTGGTGACGGGGTACATTATGCTCTCTGATGAAACGGCCGAGGATTCTCTCACTCTCGCCTACAAGCGCACACTTAGTGAGTGAAGAAATAAAAATAAAAATACCAAATTAGCAAATGCAACTTACCGTTGGAGTACACGTTGGCTGTGTCAAAAGTTTGAATCCCAGCCTCCCAGGCGGCTTTCAAAATAGGCTCCGCCGCTTCGTATGGGATTGCCCAATCAGCCCATTCTGGCGATCCATAACCCGCGCAGCCAAGGATAAACGGTGGCACACGAAGTCCTGATCTGCCAAGTCTGCGGTAAGGCAGTCTGGGGATGTCATTTAAGGATTCCGGCAGCTTGGAAGGGACCATTGTTTAGTTGGATTTCATCCATTGCCAGATACAGAGAAGGCACTGCGAGCACTGGCTTTTTATAATTCTACATTTCCGTGAAAGTAATCGATTGCTCTGCTTCAATTCTGTCCCATAGCTGCGACTGAAGATGTCGTCGGCTGGGGACGACAGGCTGACGGACGCTACGGGCGGAAAATACGGACTGGCTTTGCGGAGGATGCTACGGGCGGAAAATAGCACTGGCTTTGCGGAGGACGCTACGGCACGCTACGGAGTGAACCTGAGGGGTGCTGGTATGAAGTGTGGATTGTTGTGTGGATTCGGAGTAGTTACAGAATAACTAGTTAACAAGATACAGATTGAATGCTTAAACTGCCAGACCAACCCATCGTTTCTCCAACTTTAAGTCAGGATGTTGGAAATTCGGGTTAACGGTATAGATTAGACCTTGATTGCGGACTTGAAGATTATCTTGATAGTTTCTCTTGTCATGATCAAAGTTGGCAAGACTAGGGCCTTGCCTGAAATAAATCGTTTACTGGAAAACCTCCATGGCCATCTCTGCTCTTCCAGACAACCTTCCTAAACAGCCATTCTGGCGTCTGACTGGTAATACAAGGCCGTCATTGGCTCTCACATGAAGAGTCAGGATCCCTGAATCATACACCACAGGGCTAGACTCTTAATGGCAGCTATATGTCTATTACCATACTAAACTCAGTGGATGTCTCCGTAGTACATTAAGCATTACAGCTTACAGTGCATAGCTTCAATCAAACATTGCCACACATCTTTATTCCATTGTACCGACCCCACCCTCTACGCAGGGTCACAATTGTCAAGCGTGTTTGATGCCGGCTGGGCAGAGAAATGAAAATGTTATCTCGGCTCTAGAGCCATCGCAGGTCTGTTTGCTTCCGCAGAGCCGTACCTAGTGCTTACATGCTTTCAGTATTGATGTGAATATGGTTCTAATATGCGTATTAATACAATCCAGAAGGTGGTGGGGAGCCTTTTACAAAAAGCTATATAAAGGCAGGTTTGCGCAATAGATATCAGTGACAACATAGGTCTTATTCTTCATCAATCTCAAGCCATCAACGCACGTCTAAAACCACCAAAACCGCATTTAAATCTTTAAACACTTTTCATTTAAAAATGTTGGCTAAATTTGCACCCATTCTGTTGCTGGTCACTTCTGTGATTGGGCGAGCACTGCCAGAAAGCGCCGAAACGGAGGAGCTCCTTGCCTGGCCGAACCCATCTGCCGACCTCGGGGGTTGGCACTTTAATGTAACGAATCTTTCCAAGCGCTCGGGAGAGATGGTTACAACTCTACCTGACGGGAATGAATGTGACATCCGGGTCTCAGCTGGTTCAGGCACACAAGACTGGACGCCACAAGATTTTGCCAATCTTTATGGACATGCCGGAAATGTGTTGACCAGCTCCATTTCAAGGAACAATCGGGCTCAAGTCGGGCTCACGACCAGCTTCACCGATCACACAGGGCGCAGTCACCAAGTCGACTGCGAAGTTACTGTCACGGGAGCATCTCCTGTGTCAATTGCTGGTGCTTACCAAAACGTGGATCAGGCCCTAGTGGCAGCCGAGCATCTCGCGGACAGCAGCTGGACTGGATTGATTGGAACGGCTAGGAGCACATTGAGAATCTTCTTTGGCAATGTTGTTGCTATTTCGATCGCTGTCAATGTCCTCAACTAAGTCTAAGGCTGCAGATGTGCAACTCATGTCGCCACGGCAGCAAGAGAGGTTTTCCTCTAGGAGCTCTAGTTTTTCCTCTCTTTTGTACACTATACTCTATCCTAGTGCGCTGTAGTGTATAATAAACAATTAACTATGCAAAATAGTTATAACTTATCGTAGGATATATACTACAGGCGTGCTAGAGGTGCTGCCCGACCAGGCCCATCGTCAGAAACGAATATCCCAACCGAATGGCTGGCCAAAGCTGCCACCGCCATACTAACAAACTCTCACCAGCTCGGTATCAGTACAGTGCCCATCTTCGTCTCCATTCCCTAGAAACTCTGCAGAATCATTCTAGGGCCGCAGTGTATCGTCCCCTACCGCTCTATTCACTCTCATGCTAGCGTTAGATACCTCGCCTTTTGTACTCTTCCTAGATGCAAATGACATGACTCAGTCACATCTACCACCAATTGAAGATGATACTTGAGCTCGGCCCGAGCTTTCCAAAAATTCCCGACCAAGAGTTTTTCCAAGTCGAGCTCGGAAAGGCTCCTTGCCTATGGCATCTTGTGGCTAATTGTAACAACCGCTGGTTGGAAGCTAGATATGCAGCCATCACACCTACATTCCTAGTATCGCTTCAATTGCCCTAACCTTTCCCGGGTGGGCTGACAGTATTATAGGCGTTTGTCGCAATTAGCTCTCACTTTTCTAGTGGTCTAACGCTTCATGTCGTGACCCACACAGCCTCATCCGTTCCCATGCAGGCGTTTCTTACTAACTAATTGTCAAAACTGTACCATCGCTGCGGTGATGATAGCAATGATGAAGGGTAATGAGCAGCGCGCGCCCCAAGCGTGCCTTTCCTGCAGGCGACGAAAAGGCAAATGTGATAGAGTTCTCCCTTCATGCACATACTGTACCAGGTAACCAGGGCTCGCTGCTTCACCACCTCCCCGCCGCCTCTTAATCTACCCTTGGCTAACTTGAGCAATAATAATTGTAATAAAAATAGCAGAGCCCAGGCGTGCTACTACCAAAAGGCAAACAGTATTGGCTTCTTAGCCCCACTCAACGAACAGTCCCTCTCGGCTTTCTTCCTGGATCACAGGTATTTTGCGTCATCCCTGTCGAACCGTCCTCGTATGAGCCTCCCGCTCCCTCCCTATGTGCTGTCTGAGATTGGCGCCCGCGGTGAGCAGAGACGCACGGCCGTCCAGTATTTTTCCACGGTCCATCAATGGATGCCCATCATATCAAAGATGCGGTTCTTCAACCTGTTGATGAATACACCTGACCTCCAGCACACTGACGTGGGCATTCTTTCCCTCGTCATGAAATTAGTGACATGGACCCCATCTGCGGACGGTCCGGACCCTCGCACCACCACGTACTTTGCGGCCAAGCAGCTGCTTTACACCAGCCATGCCGCGTCGGCTATGACGCTCCTGGCGCTGCAGGCCCATGTCCTCATGGCAGTGTATGAGATTGGCCACGCCATCTACCCCGCGGCGCACATTTCCGTTGGCGCATGCATTAATTATGCTGCTACATTGGGGCTAGGATGGACCCAAAGGACCTGTGAGGATAGCGACCTTTCATGGGTTGAGGTTGAGGAGCAGAGGCGAGTCTGGTGGGCCATTGTGATTCTCGACAGGTGTGTATGACGTGATGAACATCTCCGCCAGTCATGTCGTCTTGAATTATGACTGTTTGCGAGACCTATTCTAGATTCTCTGTACCATTACTGACACATAATCTCGGACAGGTTTGTCTCTCTTGGGTGGCCGCAGCGCCCCATTGTATCCGAGGCACCGAGCATGGACGAAGCCCTGCCCATCGCCGATGAGGCCTTTGACAATGAGGTATCCATCCACAAAAACCCGGACAGGCAGTGGAAACTCCAAGCTTACCTAAATAATTACAGGTAAAGACGCAGGCGTCCTCAATGACGGCTTCGGCACCATCCACCATCAACATGGGAAGATTTGCGCGTTTCGCCCAGGCCACGTACCTCCTCGACAGAGTCCTGCGGCATATTCAAGACGATACGCTTTCGAGTAGTGCTCGCGAGGAAGAAGCCATCCAGCTGGACAAGGCACTTGCCGCATTGATTACGTTTACAGCGAAAGAGACGAGAGGGAGATCAGTACATATTTGCTCTCAGGCTGCGCTATGTCAAAGGTTGGGATGAGTCGTCTTGCTCCATTTCATCGCGATTTCTCCACGAACTTGACACTAATTTTTTTTCACATAGTGCACTTGCTATCCTCCACGCTCCATACGCATCTTCGGATCTAGACGCCTCCAAGTACCGCAGATTGATAGCCAGGGAGGCCATGGACCGTATTTCGGAGGACTGCTTGCACGAATCAAATCGGATAGTTCATGGAGCTGGGCTGTCGTCCGAGTTGATGTCCCCATTTTCTTGTCACTGGACCTATGAGGCCGCGCTCCATTTAGAATGGGCTTCTAGAGACAAATCCGGATCTGACAAGGCCGGTAGTCGGGAGGTTTTACACACCGCGTTGACGCTGGGAGGCTCCAGATGGAGATTGGCAGGTAGGTAGCGCCATCTGGTCGCAACCTTTCCCGTGAGCCGAGCTGTGGCGACTAATGAATAAAGCAGAAGTTTATGCTAAAATGCTCGAGGCCCAATTCGAAGCCGGCGCGTCACAAAAATGAAACACCCGCCAGGCTCAATCTATGGTGATTCGTTTATTGAAGTCGCGACAGAAGAGTAGTGTCCCAGTGTCTGATTTGCGGAATTTTGCTGCCGTGTAGCAATCAGAGGCATCGCAGCAAGCATAACTACACACACCTTGGGCCCAGATAATGAAGTTTTTTCTTATAAAAAAACAATCTTATTCCGCTATTTCGTTATTTAATTAGAAACAGGTACAAAGGACCTACGAGGCTTGTCGTCTTGTACCTTCTGTGGAGGGTGCTGGTGGGTTTCGCTTATTTGCAAGAATAAACGTCGATGCAGCGGAAGAAAAATATACAGGAGAACAAGAGAGGTTTTGGTTCTTCTGTTCCCTTTAAAATAGTCGCCTAGCTGCGCAAGCGAGTAAAAATTATCGGGATTCATGTATGTGCGGTTCCCTTTTGGACATGTGTCACAGACATAAAAAAAGGTCGCCTGAGCAGCGACCAGCACGTTCGAGCTGCGTCCATGGTCAGAGAACGATCAATACCTAGATGCTCAGCTCTGTTTAGTGCAATCATGCGCGTGGTGCTAGATATAATTTCAAGCCCCGTGTACAGAATTTCCGACGCGACTATACACCTATTAAGCTGGCTGCCTCAAGTGCCAACATTAAATATCAGCCTCGCCATCCTCATGCCATTGTTCCGGTCGATATCGAGAAAATCCCTCCAATCACTAAGCCCTATATGAAGCACTCTACATTCGTAATTGACCGAAATCGGTGCCTCCCGGTCTGCAAGCTTCAAGACCCCCACAACGTGGCTTATTCCTACAACTGCGCCAACTATAATATGGGAAAGCGTAACGGCCACTTGAAACCATGCATTAAAAGTTGCCAACTTCAGGCTTTCCATAGAGTCCATATGGCCGAGACGTGTGTGGAGCACGCCAATACCATCTAGGAGAAAACTGAATGCAAAGCTAACACAAGGAATAACATTGAGAAAACCAGTGACATAGTCATAGTCGAGTCGCCGAAAGTTGTAGTACTCCCCAACATTGCATATCTCCGCAGGAGAGCACATGGATGCATTCCCAGGAGCGGCTGCTATTTTTGCTCGAGGCACTGGTAATAGTTTTTATAGGGCACGGATGTAGTTTGGGAAATCAAATATAAGCTGACACCAAACTGAATCAAGGCGAGCACATAAAGCATAATGACAAAGACTCGTCTAAGTCGTCCGTAGGAGTGGAAAGCGCATAGCAGTGGATGACGTCTTAATGATTGGGCGGTACGCCAAGTGAGCACCCAGGAGAGATTTGATAGCGTGGTGAGGCTGACAGGAAGAAATCCTCCGGCGAGTACTGCACCAAAGTCTCTAAACCACCAAACAACAGACACCAGCGAATACAACAGACTGAGCATCATGACAGTGCCCTTATCCTTGCACTGGCTGGGGTAATGCGCGTCAAATGACAATAGCAGTTTCCTAAAGTAGTAGGCTGTTGACATGACAGTGATGCCAAGGAACCACCACTGAAGTAGATGCCCACGGACTAATACTTTGGACGGTATCGCTGATGGGGTAGCTTTGAAGTCTCGAAAACACCAGACATGGTCGCACCAGCCCGATCTTTCGAATGAGAGTGCTTTCTGACACTCGTCTTGATCGTCTACATCGGTCGAACAGCGTTGAAACGTGTCAAGATACGCCGTGCAGTTAATGCCCCCCAGAGGTTGGGCTGCACAGGCTTTGAATCGGCTGTTCTTGTACAGCTCGAACTGTTCATCTCCTGGCGATACTGAATTAGGAGTGGCCATGAATAGGATTACAAATGAGAGGGCAGATGCTTGAAGACCGATGGTGAGCCAAAAGCTCACTTGTGCGAAAATCTTGAAAAAACGTGCGTGCTTGGTTCCATATAACGCAGGATGCACCATGTCCATGTTATCTTGATTAGCTGAAAACCACATTAGCCTTCTTTTCTTCCACATTTCTGATTCACTTGCCTTCCTCGAAATCAAAATGTTGTCGTGCGATGTGCTGCGGGAACGCCCGCCGTTGGCCGTCCTCAGAGATGTCTTGTCGAATTTCTCTATACATTATGCAACAAAGTGAATCGCTTAGCGTGCTAACGTATGGAGAATGCTCTTGCTGGAATGTAACAAAAGATATTGCTGGCCAGGCTGTAGAAGAACTCCACCGAGACTTTCTATGTCCTGCGAGTCCTGCGAGTAGTGGTGGGTCAGGTGCATCACTCCCTGCTCGTTTTGACACCGGGGCTGGTGACCGACGTGGCCAGCTCCTTGTCCTACCAACAAATCATGTACCAGAGACCAGACCGCCTGACCCAAAGTCAAGGCTTGTGGCGCCGGTGGGATGCTGCCGTATCGAACGATTCGGCTCCCAACGATCATGATGGGTGCTATAGCCGGTACGCAAACCTGACCCAGTCCCTTTTCCATGTCTACGGCTCGGGCCGCTGTGGCGTGATGAATGGACTAGAGTAGAAGACCGGCCACATGGAGCGCTACACATGGCGCCAGTCAGTTGCCTCGTTGGGGGAATTACAGAAAAGCAATGGTCGTGACGGGACATCTCCGGGTGAGGGATAAATCCAGCAGCTAACATCAGTCTATGTACGTCTTGTATAGTGGCATTTGGCATGTAGGTCAAGTTGGCTAGCACTGAGAGAAGGATGAGGAATAACAACGTTAACGGGCAACGCACTCGGCCGTGCCAACTAATAGCAAGGGTAAAAATAAGAGTTAATTAGAACTAGAATATCTTTAAATACTATAATTCCTATTAATTTTTCTCTATTTATTTTATTTCTAAGAAATTCTTTTTACTACATTTATTAGCATTCCCCTCTGTGGTAATTCCTTCATTGTAGTCGGAACGGAAGAGTAGTGTTTTAGTGTCTAATTGCAGAATTCTGCTGCCGTGAAGCAATGAGAGGCATCCCTACTACCATTACTACGGCGCTGGAAAGAGCCTTAATTGACTCGCTGATTCGCAGGTTGCGTCAACAGCCTCCATGGCGGCGATTGACATTAGGATGAACAGGATGAACAGGATGAACAGGATGAACAGGATGAACAGGATGAACAGGATAAACAGCGTTAATTTGCTCAATAGCCTTCATTTACTTAATAAAGCCCCAAAACATCCAGGCACATGAATGTATGGCATGTGTTGACAAAACACACATTAAACTCGTAGCAAAAACGTTAATTTGCATCTGCGCCAGTCGATGCGTCTGGGTCTTGCCCAATATTCTCCTTGCACCTCTGCAAAATGTGTCTCATGGGGTTAATGAACCGGAACTCTACTGGTGGCTCGAGCCAGCGCACCATCGTTGCCACATCAAATAAATCCACCTTTTTAATCATTTTCTTGGCAAGATCATTCCATTTAACCTCGCATGCCCAGGA
This sequence comes from Zarea fungicola, assembly GCA_900169235.1. Taxonomy (NCBI): domain Eukaryota; kingdom Fungi; phylum Ascomycota; class Sordariomycetes; order Hypocreales; family Cordycipitaceae; genus Zarea; species Zarea fungicola. The sequence continues at coordinate 11,931 of FWCC01000022.1, forward strand.
AAAGACTTCGAAGCAGTCATATTCCACCCCAGGTTGCTTCACCAGAAATTTGACTGCCGGGTGGAGCGCACCATCATTCTCGCGCATGAGCTTCTGAATGGGCAACAGACCGTGCTCACCAGGGCGTATATTGGGATCTACCCTCTCATCAGCTAGCAGAACAGCCGCAATATCCGTTCGATCCAGGCTACAGGCCAGCGAAAAGGGCGTATTGCCGTAATACAATTCGTTAGGGTCCAGCTTGCCTGACTCAAGGAGTAGAATTGTTATCTCGAGACCCTCCTGCTCCAGCTCAGCTGCAATAGCCTCGTGGAAGGCGCCAAACGTGTTGATAAAATGACCAGACCCTGTATGGAGCAAAGACAGGAGGTACTTGACGAGGACAGTGTTGTAGCTCCGGGCGGCCGCGGCGAGGACGCTGTAATCGCTGTCTGGCGGGTGCTGCGCGCCGAGACTGACCAGAAGCTTGACCAAAACGATATCGCCGGCGAAAAGAGCGACCAACAGGGGGGTTAGTCCCATGCTCAGCACGCCATAATTTACATCGGCTCCCTGCTCCACGAGGAACCGGACCATGACCAAGTCTCGTTCGTTAAGAGACAGGCAGAGCGGCGACGACATTAAATACGGCTCGTCAGGGAAAACGGGGCGGAAAACCGGGCGAAAATCGGTATCGTAGCATTCCAATCTCAAGGTATCGTGGCATTTCACTCTCACATTGGCACCCGCCCTGATTGCCTTGCGCATGGTGGCGATGCAGCCGGTCCTTGCAGCCCAGCCCACGGCGAGGGACGGGACTCCCATTTCTTTGGGAAAGTCGCGCGCTCTCTGGTCGATTTTGTAAAGGTAATCGTCGAAAATGGTAAACAAGAGCTTGTTGGTGCGAGCCAAGCTATTGATGTCGGTGGTACTGCAGAGCAGTTTGCCGATCATGTCGAGAATCTCGTTCGGGAGACTGAGAAGCGACGGCGGCATCGTGCTATCAAGTCCATGACGGTTAATGAATGTTTTCTTGTGATGTTTTGACAATAAAGATAATTGGCAACAAACCTGACGGCGAGATTTTTTCCTCTTCCTTTATTTTCCTGAAGTGGTTGATGAGTTCGAGTGGTCGTCCGTTTGCTGATGTGAGTTGCAAACGCAGCGTGAACGGGACGAGTGGATGGATGCGAGTGGCAAAGTGATAAGCAACGCCGTGCCAATTAATAGCGGGAGTAAAAGTGAGATTCAATGAAAACTGAAATTTCTTTGAATACTGCAATTCACGCCCCCCATTAAATTCTTTTTTTTTTGTAAGAAATTCTTTCCTCTGTATTTATGCGTATTTCCCTCCCTGGGCCACGCTTTCTCACGGCGTCTTTGACACCAGACCACATATACAGTTTTACTCTAAACTCATCCTTCTACCATACGATAGCTTGTAATCCCACGGCAGGTGACGGTTAAAGAGGCGAGTAGCCTTTTCCACGCCTTAACTGAGGGTAGGCAGAGGCTTGGAATGGCGCATTTGGCAAGACTGGATTCAAGATTGTCCTGCCGAGTTGTAGGATATCTCATGAGCCAGTTGTCAAAGAAGACTGGTTGTTTTTAATATTTGAGCAGATGGTATGACAATTCTTCGGGAATTAATACATGAAAGACAATACGTGCCACCACTTGCACTTGGCATGGCGTGCAATGTGTCCAGCCATACGCAGGAAGCCGACTGAAGGTTCATACTCGACGCATTAAAACGCGAAGAAATCCAAAAGTGAATGTCTTTACCCTTACATCCGCTTCTATCCACTTCAATTTCAGTGAGCAAAAGCCCGGTCGTGAATGAAAATAGGTGGCGGGCGCAGCTCACCGTTTGCACTACAAACAAATTGTGCTCAAACAAATTGTGCTCAAACAAAGTCACAGCTTGATTATAAAAGAGGAAAGTCCAAGAACTGCCAGACGTTTTTGTTCTCTTCCTCATTCTTCATCACTCCTCTAATATTTTCCATCATCTTTCCAGTATCGACGACTCTCCTCACCATGCAGTTTCTCGATTTTCCCGACGAAATCATCCTGGCCATCTGCTCCAACCTGGATAATGTGGCAGATATCTGGAAGCTTGCCCAATGCAGCCGTCGGCTTTCGGAGCTCCTCGAACATGCCATGTATAAGCTCGATGCTGAGCGAGAAGATGGAGAGCCAAGGGCACTGATGTGGGCCGTCTTTAACGACACCATGCGCCACAGAATGAGACACGGCATCATCTCCAAGGCTAAATCGGCCGGCGCAAACATCAACGTCAGGCCCAGAAATCCTTTGGACGACTCCAGCCACTCTGAAAACGATCAAGGTCGCAACTTCAGCTTGCTCACGTGGGCCGTCCGCAAAAAGAAGAGGGATCTGACCGCGTCGCTGCTGCACTTGGGCGCCGATATCAACATCGGTGTCGACGACGGGACAGCGCCGGTGTTGATTGCCACCAGGGCTGGGGATGTGGGAATGATGAACATGCTCCTGTTGTGCCGGCGCGTCGACCGCGGCGCCAGGTTCGCCAACGGGCCAGGTCTTGTCACCGCCGCCGTCCTGAGCGGAAGCCTGTGCGCCCTGCGGTGCATTCTCAACCATGGGTTCGACCCAAACGAGTCGGGCGATGGACTCGGTTGCCCCCTCTACATGGCCATCGGGGTGCAAAACTATGACATGGTGGACCTGCTGCTCAGCCACGAGAGCATCGATCCCAACATCACCGTCAAGATGAGGGCAGGATTGCCTGCGCGGGCGTTTGCGTACGCCTGCGGCAAGGAGTCTCTGGAAATCGTGAGCCTGCTCCACGACAGCGGCAAGGTCGACGTGAACGCGGAATGCATCCACAACTTCACGCCTGCAAAAGCGGCCCATTATGGTCGACGGATCGAAAACATGGAATATCTGCTCACGTCGGACAAGTGCACCCACGCCAATGACATTCTTTTCGAGCTGGCATGCGAAGAGTACGAGGAGGAATTGGCCAAGTGGATTGTTGGGTTGACGCCGCTGCGGAGCAACGCCCATAAACGTGCGTGGATGGATATTACGCGTGAGTTGGAGTTCTATTCTCTCACAGTTTGGATCAGGACAAATTGGCGCAAGACTTAGATGTTACTCATGGGACCTATTTAGACGGGGACCTACTTTACTCAGATTACTTGCGATGAAACTGTACAAAATTGTTTTTTAGTCGAGTTTACTGTAAGTGCCAAATGAAACCTTGGTCTCAATTTGCGTACAAGCCATTTACAATTATCAAACTGGTAGCGATGTGAAGTGATAACAGGATTAAACCCCGCACCGTGTTCTTCATGCGGCATATGGACACCTCCCGCACCGTCCTTGGTGGTTATGAGATCACTCTGTTGTTTGTCGGCGTCATCCTGCAGCCGGACGCCACCAACGAGAAGCATATTTATCCGGCTGCTCGCCCATGCGCCGGCAAAAATAATTGTGAAGTATGTTGCTACACTTATCTGGCCATCTGCTGCAATATATCCAAGGAAAAATATCGACTGTAATTTAATTGGCTTACAACATGAGTTCCGACACCAGTATCCTCAACTTTGAGAAGAATTGCTTGCGCAGATCCATGATAATTCCAAGATGGCTCCCCGACTCAAATAGCGTTTTCTGGTACAGGCGAGAAATTTCCGACGGAAAGTTCTCATTTTTTCATGTTGATTGTGACGAGGGTATTTGTCGGCCAGCCTTTGACCATGCCCAGCTCGCCGACAAGTTATCTGAGAGTGGTGTGCCGGTCGAGCGTGATGCACTACCCTTCTCGTGGATCCATGTCGACGCTGATTGCTTATGGGTTCGATTTCCGTACAAGGACAAGATTTGGCAATTCTCTCACGATGGGAATCTGATGCAGTGGAAGGGAGATTTCCACCAGGGGCACTTTGATCGGGGCTGCCCAGAAGTTGCCTCACCTTGGTCACGAGAGTCTGCGGTTGTCACCCTGATAAACTACACGGCCAAAAGCATCGATGTTAAATGGATCAGCAACGAGGGTGATGTCCGCCACTGTGGTGTCCTGCACAGTGGTAAAACACGGATCATTGAAACTTGGCTCAACCACTACTGGCGTCTGGTCCCTGTCGAGGCTGCACCAGACAGCTCGGTATCTTTCCAAGTGATCAGCCGCCGCAGTAAATTATTTATTGCAGACTGTGCGCTTGGAATATCTCTGAGTTGGAGCTCGGATCCCTTTACAGAGAAGGCGGGTGATGACGCGACGATGACGGCGAGCAATTTGTGGAGGCCATTCCTGCACGCTGGTAACCTCTGGGCGCGAGGATCGGATGACGCCGAGAGCCAAGTAACTTTTCGTGGTTTCAGCGACAATGAGTTCAAATATCTCTATGTCTCCCCTGATGGTAACTACGCCATCGTAAACCAGTGCAAAGCCGCATCTCAATCGTCGCTGCTACTGGTCGATGTGCTGCCCGAGGATCAGTTCCAACCAAAGCTGGTTCGCGAAGATTTTCGGCGTCCCGGGGAGAATCTCGAGGTAAAGAGACCATGTCTCTTCAACTTGGTTACCAAGAAAGAAGTTTTCGTCGACAGCAGCTTGTTTGGGAACCCATACGCCATCACGAATATAGGCTGGTCAGACGACAGCCAAAGATACTACTTCATCTTCAATCAACGTGGTCATCAAGTGCTACGACTTTTGGAAATCAACTTGAGTGGAGCTGTCAGGGTGTTGGCAGAAGAAGAAAGCAAGACTTTTGTTGATTATCACCAAAAGACTTACTGCAAGCTACTGCCAGACACAGATGAGTTCCTGTGGGCAAGCGAAAGGGACAACTGGAATCATCTATACCTATTCTGTTTGACTGATGGGAAGCTAAAATGCCAAATCACAAAGGGAGAGTGGGTGGTGCATTCAATTGACCATGTGGATGTCAAGAAACGGAAGCTGTGGCTGCGCGTGCTAGGCATCGTACCAGAGCAGGATCCTTACTATGCCCACCTTGTTTCTGTCAACTTTGACGGATCGAAGCTCCGATTAATTACCAATGGCGATGGCTCACATAGTTGGCACTGGGGACCACAGCACCGCTTTCTGATCGATACCTGGTCGAGGGTAGACTGCCTACCGCAATCTAGCATCCGAGAGGCAGAGACAGGCAAGGAGTTGGTATTTCTGCACCAAGAGAAGCTACCCGCCTGTCTTGAAGGAAAATGGACCCCAGCGGAGAGATTCACTGCGCCGGGTCGAGACGGCAAGACGCATATTTACGGCATCATCATTTACCCACAGGACTTTGACAGGACCAAGAAATATCCCGTCATTGAATTCATCTACGCGGGTCCACAAGACTTCTATACCAATAAATTATTTGGTCCTCTGACTGATTTTAGAGTGCTTGCTGACAAGGGATATATCGTTGTTCGATCCGATGGCATGGGCACAAATTGGAGGTCAAAGACCTTTCAAGATGTGTCTTATAAAAGTCTCCACGACGCTGGGTTCACAGATCGCATTGCGTGGATGCGTGCTGCCGCCGAGTCGCGGCCCTATATGGACCTCTCCCGCGTCGGTTGTTACGGTATATCGTCTGGCGGCCATTCTGCCGTTGCGGCAGTACTGCATCATTCGGACTTTTACAAGGCTGCCATGGCTGGCAACGGAGCCCACGATGATCGTATGGGATCCTTGCTGTGGAGTGAGATGTGGATGGGCTACCCGGTTGATGAGAGATATGAGGAGTGTTCCTACATGACACACGCACATAAACTAGGAGGGGCTCTAATGTTGGCTGTTGGCGGCATGGATAATGTGGTTGACCCGTCGTCGACGATGCGTCTGGCCCAGCGACTCATGACGCCGACAAGGATTTTGAATTAGTGGTCGTTCCGAAAGGAGGTCATGAGGCGAGCGAGTCACCCTGGGTCGAACGGAAAATGTTTGCCTTTTTCAAGAAGCACTTGCAGGATGACATTTCGTGAATTTTCACTGGCAAGGCACAGTACTGAGAGAGGCGTCTCTTGGTAGGTGTGCTGTTGGTAACTTGATATTCTACCTAGCTACTGGTAGAGGAATTCCTCCTCTATACAGGAATTGGAAGGCAGGCAAAGCAAAAAAAAAACAACATACAAGGAAAATTCTCTACAGCTGCCGTGGTGACCTCGGATCCAGGGCAGGCTTCGCTGGATACGCTGCTTCAGTCAGCCGTCACAACAGAAACCCAGCACACGGGCTGTTAACACTCAAAGCCCTCAAGCTCTTTTTCGGTCCACTCCCACAATTCCTTCCCGGCCTCCCTGTCCAAGCCGGGCTCGGCCAGTATCCGAGCACTCCCAACTGGCGCATAAACAACACCACTCTCCACATCATTTCTATCGGCTGTCGCGGCCCAGACGAAGCTATCTGCACCACGACGCGGTGACAGAGCCAACAGGCCACCGAACGTAGTGACGAATAGAAAAATTCTGCTAATGTACCCGGTGTGGGCCCCGAGATTCGTATTCACGATTCCTGGATGAATAATGATGCTCTTAATGGATGGGTAGCGCCTAGCCAGCTCCTGGCCATACAAAGTGTTTGCGAGTTTGCTCTGTGCGTATCGGCCCCATGCACCAAGCTTCCGATTCTCCTGCCGAGTGTGTAGCTCTTCAAAGAGAATACCCCCGTGTGGGAGAACCTGGTGCACAAGCGATGTTAGAGTTATAAGCCGGACATCCGATCCTGGGCGCTCTGCCGTTTTCAGCAAGGTCGGGAGTAACAGTTTAAGGAGTGCTGCATGGCCGACGTGGTTAACACCAAACTGAATCTCGTACCCGTCGGGAGTGAGACCAGGAGGGGTGGCCATGATGCCTGCGCACAAAATAAGGATGTCAAGTGCGTCAGGAACGAATCCAAGGAGCGCGGAGCGAATGCTCGCTCTCGAGCCCAAGTCACATCGTAGAAACGTAATTTCGACAAGTGGTGCGAATAGCTTGACTTCTTTTATAATCTCGTTGGCTGCTTGTTCGTTGCGACCGGTGAAGTAGATGTGAGCCGGGCCATGTTTTGCGAATGCAAGGAGACCTTGTTTTCCTATACCGTCGGTACCTATAAACGATGGCTGTGTGAACTAGAGCCTCAGATTGGAGAGAGCGCAGAGAAGCCTTACCACCTGTAAGAAAAATAACTTTTCCATCCAGATTACCAATGTCGGTGTCCGAGTTAAAGTTGGCTTTAGAGGTCATTTTCGATGAAATACAGGTATGTTATTTTCATCCGCTGTGTGGCACTTGTGAAAGGCTAAAAGGTCCTTGAACCTGCAATGAAGTGCGATACTATTAATACGAAACCAGTCAATACTGATTTCTGCCGATAGTGGAGTATGAATTGTTTAAGAGACCATTTATGCCACACCTCCGCATCCCCCCGTATGTCCGTCTATTGACTCGCCTACAATATCCGCCTCATATGTCCGCTGGAAAATCCCTGGTAGCCAGACAAGTGACACTACCATGCACCGCAATGGAATAGGAAAGGGGTAGTGTCATGTTGGTGAGATCAATATGCTCAGCTCTGTGCATTGTGGACAACTGAGCATACAGAGCAACAGAGATTATACAAATTCATTAAGAAGCGGGAAGACCACAGCTAGTCCAGATAGCTTGAATCTCTACTGAAAAGTCTAAGCATTAATTTGCTATTGGCAGGTTTACTTTTAGCGATACAAGATATACTGCCAATGACCACTTTAGCCACTTTTGATGCCTGGCAGCTATCTCCCAGCTACATTCTTACTATGTGCTCCATTTCACGATGATCCTAGCCACGCCAGTCTTGACGGCAATATTCTTATTCCATTTCCTATACCGTTTCCGAGTCATAACTACGACACCTGTTAATATGCCAACGGCGGTTAGCCAGGCTATCAATATCGGTTGGCCCCGTCCACTACGGCAGGTTTTATTTTCGCCGAGCATCATTCCGTCCTTCATCAGCCCAGCACACCTAATTGTCCGCAACTGAGCGGACATATATTTGTCACGCAGAGCAGAAAGCTCTCATAGATACTATGCAATTGATTGGTAAGAAAAAGAGGCTATGAAGAGGTGTGTGACAATGCCGGCTAATGAGGTGGCCGTGGGACTCCTACTTAATTGAGTATTTTAAGCGAGTGCGAACCAGTCCCACCCGTCAGACTACCATGTTCTGCAGTGTACACCATGCCACGTTTTCCGCTTCATACCAAGTCATTTCAACGCTCCGTGATCGGCGACAGGCGATGGATTGAGATGAGAAAGGAAGCGAGCTGATGGCATCGAGATGTGTAGTTTCAGCTATTCTCAGTTGCCCACTCCGCCGGGGATATTGGAAGGAGTAAGAGTAAAAGTCCAATATCAGAGAGGCGCCAAGTCCCTGCTTGGTGGCGAACGCCATACAATCGACCGGTTCTTTCTTCCGATTCGTGCATATTTCCCGCAGCATACCAGAACCAGTATTCGGGTGTCGGGACGCTCAGCGGAGCTGCTCTTGGGGCTGATCTCCAACTTGGCCCAGCACCCGTGATAACCATGGGCTGGTCGCATTATTTTCTGAACAATTGGACAAGTCATGAGTCGTGGTAAGGATTGTGGGTCTAACTGCCAGGTCTTGAGGAAGTAGAAATGAGACGGCAGAACGTAAAAATACCCACTCAGTTTATTAGTAAAGCTCTCGCAATTATCCGAGTGGCTTTTTTGGCGCAAGGCTCTTACTCCCTTTCATCATCCCATGAGGAAAGGCGGATAAATAGATGCAGAAGAGTGTAATGACGACTTTCATGGCGTCTATTATCATATTAGGGCATTAAGGAGCCGTGTCTTGTACCGCGAATGCAATGTTCTTGTTATCATACTGTTAGATGTAGCGCTTGTGATTTAGGTTAAGGCTGGAGGGGATGCCAAGCTAAGGTGCTGTCGAGTATGGCTCCAACGGGCTGGAACATGAACTTGAAATTCTGGGAAGGACTTTTTAATCCAAGTGCTCTGCTCAGGGTATTTCTTCTTTGAAAACCTAATCGTCCTTCGCACCTTGCTAGGGCCGAGTGGTTTCACAGCAGTTGCCGTTGGCAGCAAGTCTATCTGATCACCTCAATCCACGAGCTCGTATTGTAAATGAGTCAATCCATACCAGCTACTAAGAAAGTACTGAGATTGAGATGTATTCTTTACAGCCAATTTTTGGCCGCCTGAAAGTCCATTTGGTGGACAAGGCGCCAGATACGACGTTTTGGCCATATGATGAGTCGTCGGTATACCTGAAGCCACCAAGCCCAGAGGTTGACTTGACTTGGAAACGCAGAACCGAGGAGAGCAGTTTCCGTCTTACCTCTCCTGAAGCTTGCAAGATGGACAAGAACCCCGGACACTCTAGCCTTGGCCGTTGGCAACAGCGAGCGGCTCGCAGGAATATCCGTCGTACGAGTCCGGCACCACCTACTTGGCCATGGTGGATGTCTTTCATCAAATTCTCTGTCTCAACAACATCTGACACACGACTTGGCATGATTATTACGGTAATCTCCGCCAGCCCTTTAGAAATCACGCTTTCCTTTCAAGACCATCTCCTTCGCAGCCACCATCTGCTCTTGCAAGTACTCACTTGTCATGTGGAGGTCCAACTTTACACGTTTAACATAATTCGGGGATATCGTGGACCATTTACAGGTTTGAGGCTTCAAAGAGAGCATCATATTTTGAGGATGTGCTAAAATGGAAAGAGAGAGGCGGGTGACCATCACAATCAATCCGAGCCACCCGCCCCCTGGTATCATAGAGCAGCCCGCTGAAAACAGGGCCATTCCATTCCCATCTTTGCCAAATAACTGCAAGAGATCCTGTTTGATACTGCATGTTAATCACCACTCATTCGGCAACATGCGGACAGACTGTGGGGAAAAGATACAAATAGCACCAATAATTGACATGGTGTACCCTGTTGTTTGTTACTGCCACACAGCAAATTCACCAAATTTGCTTAGAGCTTTTAATCAAGTTCATTGGGGATGAATTCCAATGTTAAATTTGTAAAAAATTGGACGTTGGACGCAAGTAGCTTGAATGTGAACTCGCGGCGGTTTGCGCGTTTGCACAAACATTCGCGCACTCCACGCTCCGGCTTCTCACTTCCCAGCTGCATCATCCACGGCTGAATCCGATATCTTGGTTTCAAAATATTTCAGTCTTCTCCAATAATTATTTCAGCAAAGTTGCATTTTATCATCTTGGAATTTACAAAAAGGTATATAGTAGATCCGTCATGGAAAACCGCGGCCACTCGCCCCAACCAAGCCGGAAGAGCGACGACGATAGCGGAGGCAACTCTGTAGAAAACCCGTGGAAGCGGTGCCCAATCGAAGTCATTCAAATGATTTCTGCTGCTACAGACAGTCTCTACGATATCAAAAGCCTGTCGCAGGCAGACCGTCACCTCTATGGTGTGCTTGATTGCTTTCTCTACCAGTTCGACTCTAGACACAAGCATAGCCCTGCCTTGACGTTTCGCCAGGCATGCCAAAATTCTGGTTACAGTAAAGCGCAAAAAGACATTGGATACAGTATAGTCAAAAAAGCCATTGGATATGGGACGGACGTGAACATGGTGTGGGACGATGACAGCGACTGGGATCTCAGCGACAGGGAAGAGGGACAACAAGGGTCGAAACCTATGGACTGGAGGCTTAGCCCCAGACTCACACCTTTGGGGCTGGCTGCCCGTAGCGGAGATGTGGATATGGTGTCACTCTTGCTTCAATACGGTGCAGATGTCAACAGGGAACCAAGCCCTGGCAAGTCTCCGATCATGATCGCCGTCAAGCGACAAAAGACGGCCGTTGTCGAATACCTGCTGGGGTATACTGCTGCTGATGTGAATGTGAGGAGCAAACGCGGTCGCGGCATCCTCAACACTTCCATACGGTATGCTGAACGAGGGTCCGAATCCACAACCTTCATGAAGCTGTTGCCTCGAATCAAAGACCCCGACGAGAATAACTTTCGCGGAACAACGGCACTGTTTGTAGCAGCATGTCGGAAAAACACCGACGCAGTCTCTGCACTTCTTCAACATCCTGCGGTGGACCCCAATCTGATAAAAGGATCTGCAATTGTAGCTATGTTTATCTCAGACAGTCCTGCTACCCCACTGATGGCTGCGTGCTTCAACTTTAACAAAGGGGGGCAGCTGCTGCCATTTTTCCAAAATCCTAGAGTCAATTTTCATCTCTTGAGCAGGGATGAAACATTAGCTCTTCAATACGCAGTCCAAGGTGACAGATGGGACGTGGTTCTGTTCTTGCTCGAATTCAGCAGCATTCCTTTTAGTTCTGCCGACGTTGACCAGCTTTTTGAGGCAACTTTCCTGGGACACTATTTCGGAGCAAAAAGTCTTTGCAGTCAACTAATTCTGAGATTTGATATGGACACAAATCGCGCAAGAAAATGGGGAAAGCACATCAGAGGGTGTGAGGAGTACGGCCTACTTCATGGTCTGGCTCCATTACCAGAAAACCAATGGGATGATCTAGTCTGGACTGTGTCGGATATTCTCCAAGTCCGAAACCTGATGTCAAAAAGGTTCAAGGAGTATCACAGCCAAAACCCGTGGCAATTGTGACATGCATAGAGCCCATCACAAATGGTCAGTATAAAGAAGTTGCAAAATGCGGCGGTTCCAGCCCTATGTCCAGATGTCGGGACATGAAAACTGACGGCTGGTGCCAGGATAAGACGACACAGTAGTTGGAGACGACAATTGGCTTTCATTTCATGTCTAGAAGATTTGCAGGATTGGAGAGGGTATAGAAATTGAAGATTTGAAAGAAAGAAGATGGACCAGAAAGTGCTAGCTTGGGAAAGAACGGATAAGATTCAATGTTAAATCAAAAGGAAAAGCCATAAGCGTTAGTGGCGTCCAATCCAACACGCCGTATTGCCTGAATTTGTCTTGTTGTTTCCTGCAAATCTTGTGATTGAGGCTGCTATTTCCAAAATGTGGCCAGGAATGGAGCCAAGAGACCCTCGATGTCAGTGGCGGTGGGAGCAGACTCTGCACTACCAAAGGTTGGCTCGCGAACAACAAAAAATAACTAGAGCTCCAGACCTCTCAAGATTATTCATGTTAAAATCCAGAACATTGTTGCTCCACAGTTCATATTGTGCTTCAGTTCCAGCAACAGCAAAGGTTCGGGCTTCACTGAATCTGCAATCTCGTACACTCTGTGGAGATCTCAAGCACTCTTTGGCATTGGCTCAAGGGACGAATGTCTATTGCGAACGAATCTTTGGCACCAGCGCTGGAACCTCAATATTAGATGAATTGAATTCTTAGTCCATTTCTAACATCCCCGAGTTGGGAGTAAGATGTGATTCATGATGTGTAACCGGCCCAGCCGTCACGCTACTCCCGGGTATGGCATCAATGAGCAGTTTATTCACAAAGCCTCAGCAGGCGTTGTCTGCTGGCAGCCGCGCCGAAAGACGTCAAATGAAGCACCAATAAACCGCTCCCTACAATCATCTGTTCGTAACGTGCCTTGGCTGGTTAATCGCAAAGATGCCTCAGTAGACCGCCACGATACAGATAGACTGCGCAAGTTCCAGTCTTGTTGCCACGTCTTCACCTAACCATGTTGTACTTTTTTTTCTCGATATTCGCCTCGCAAACCGGCCTGCAATGACAAGCCCATCCCGCCTCCGCATCTGTCACTTGCACAGATAACCCAACAGCAATAGATCCCAACTTATCGCAATGGCAAGGTTCCGGCCGGTACGATGCTCGTTCATTCTGCCCAGCACTCAACGCTCTGGCAAACCGACACTCTCCATCGTGACGGTCGCAACATCACTCGAGCCAAGCTGGGGGAATTACTCTGCGAGTCGAATTTTAGTAGCAAATCTCGCCAAGTGTTATGGCGGCGCCTTCGCGCTCGGGCGCACGCAAGCCAATAAACTCGGCCTCGGTCACTTGAACGAGTACAATGCAATCGAGAACGATGGGTCAACGCCTCGTGCCGACGCGCAAACCGACGATAAACACACACTCAGCAGGGAATTTTTGACTTGTGCATGGTTTGTTTTGACGACAGAGCCATCATGACGACGGCCGTGCTGGCAGGGTGACAATGTTCAGCCTCAGACGGAGTCGAAACATAGCCTGGACTTGATTGCAGGCTGAGACAAAACCCCTAGCGATTGTGATAAGTAATTGATTGTGGACACTTTTAGAGGCATTGACAATGGGAGTGCGAGCAAAGAGCATGTCTGATAATTTTTGCTCTGTCACAGCCTTGCTGCCCTAGGATTATCGAAGAGCTAACATGATTCAGAGCAGCACAGGTTTCCAGTCAAAGAATTATACCCACAAAATCTTTAATATTTCAACGTTGGGAAATTGAGGAACAAGGTTTGTGGGCAACCGGTGAGACACTGGAAAATGTGCGCCGTTACTGACCCTGCAGCTCATGATGCTCTGGAATGGAGCAAGAGTCATTGGATGAACTAAAAAGCTGACCCAGATACCTTAACCTTATTTTACGATCTATTGAAGAAATAGAGGGGCCGTCATGTGCACGGAGGAACTAACCGGCCCTCTGTATTGAAACGAGGAAAATGCTAGACACAGCCCTCCTCGTAAGAGTACCCATATTCGCTTCCACTTGTATTTGTTAGTTACTAGTGGCAGATCTCGACATAATTAATCCGCTAAAGGCCTGCCACCCTCAACGGATGCGTTGTAAGACAAACCCCGGCAGATGGACCCCATCCAGTAGCTGAAGTGAGACTGGAAGTATTTCACAGGGCAAAGCAGGGGATCTGCGAGAAGCGGTAGGATTATTCTTGGGACCGATCCGAGTGACGTTTGACAGGTGATTTATCCCCCCCTTTTTCGTAATGCATCGTGATGGGCATTTCCAAATGCTATTCGCGGTGACCGACACATTCCACCACATCCCGCCACCTCCCACATTGACGGCTTTGACCGCATCCGTTCAAGTGGCGACGCCCGCCAAGGAGAGCTTGGACGATTCAAATTGCTGAGCTGTGGGAGGCGCCGCCCCATCACGAGGCTGAAAGAGTTGTGCGATTAATGTTTCCAAAAAAGCAACGAGTGTGGCAGCGTTGCGGTGTGGTCTCGACCGGTTCAGCCTCGAATCGTGGCTAAGTGGCGCTACTCTAACACGCCAACCTTGACACACCCATGGCTTTATACGATTGCCCAGTAGGCCAAACAGCGTCTGCGGAGGCCCAACCTCCCGGTCGTAAAGGTTCAACGACCAATAATGGCATCCAGTGGCGGCCCAAGACCCGGACCAAGGCGCGTTGTTAGTGTCGCCCAGCTGGCAGAAGAAACTATCGAGTTGACCCGTGCAGCTGGGTCATGTCGTGTCCGTCCTTGACGATCAGTAGCGAGCTGCCACTAGTTCAGAGTTGTCTCGCCTACCTATTTCCTCTGGACCTCTGGCAAGCACTTGCGTTTTTATTCCCTCTCATGTCAAAATTCAATCGTGTTTTGCTTCCCACATAGTATTTATTCAAAAATGCGCTGGCAACTCGCTGCATACTTTCTCACCGGCGCGGTCCTGGAGACTGCCCATGCTCAACGACCAAGCAGCCAATCGATATGTGACTACTACGCTACGAAGCGGTACGGGGCGAATAATGTGACAACCCAACTGCTTCTCATGCAGAGTATTGTGTCTCTTGCATATGCAGGCGGCTCTGAGCTTTCCAACGCCCCAAACGGGAGCACAGGCATCTTCAACCATGGCAATCTCGACGGGCGAGACGTATACCTGCGGCCATGGTTTGACGGCTCCAGTAAGAGTCACCCTGACTTGATTTCATCTCACTTTACAAATTTCTGGTTGGACTAACGGAATATCCTCTCAGAACCGACAACAAATCTCAATGACCAACCAGTGGGTGTTGACTGGCTAGATGGAGGCGGCACGCAGCCACTCATCGACTTTATTACGGGAAAAGTCAACGCCGTCACCCTGACAAACCAGACAAATCAAAAGTAGGTCACATGGCAGAATCCCGTTCACTCCCCTAGAAATGGAACTAACCAATTGGTCTCGTTTACCAGTCGACTCTTCAACCACTGGTTCATCGCTTTTGGCTTCACATATGGCTGCAGCCTCGCAGCCAAGTTTCCTCGAACGGGTAGCTCCGCCCCGGTTGGCGTAGCTTATACACACAAATACATGGACCTGAATCAAACGCAAGTCGGCTACTTTATCGACCAGCTGGGCGTCGCGAGCAAGTACTACGGCTTCTCCGACGAAGACGTGGGCACGCTCGACACCTTTATGAATGCCCGCTTCAACGTCCGCTGCGGACCGTCCATCAACGGCCAGCTCTACTCCATCTGCCTCGCCGACGAATGCCCCCTCGCGGCGCCCCAGCCCGACTGCAACGCCTACCTCAACCTGCAGCCCAACGCGGCGAGCAACTCGACGGGGGGGTCCTCGAGTGCATCCTCGACGAGCACGAGCACGACGACGGCGACGACATCCGCCACCACCAGCCCCGCCACGTCCTCGCCCGCCGCGTCGTCGTCGGGCACTGTACTGAGCGGCGGCGCCATTGCCGGCATCGCCATTGGCGGCGCCGCCGTGCTCCTGCTCGCGTTTGGCATGCTGCTCTACTACCGCCGCCAGAGCCAGAAGCCGAAGCTGGTCCCCGTCCCCGTGACGGCGTCGGGCGGCCAGGCCTCGCCCGCCTCGTCGCACCCGTACTACGGGGGCTCGCACGGCATCTCGCGCCCAGAGTCCAACGTCAGCCCCTCGGCCTTTCACGAGTCGTACATGCGCGAAAACGACAGCGGGCGCATCATGCGCTGGGGCGGCGCCAGCCCGACCGAGATTGGCGACCAGCGGCACACGTACATGTCCCAGGGCACCACCGGCCACAGCCCCAAGACGTACGACGTCTCCTCGTACATTGCCGAGATGCCCGGCGGCGACCCGGTCCCTTCGCCGGGCCTGTCGCCTGGCCTGTCGCCGTCGCACCCGCAGAGTCCGCGCAGCCCACGGAGCCCACACATGCATTAGGGGGAGATGAATGGGGAGAGTTTATACCGGTGAAGGAACAGAGGCATGGTGGAGATGTGTGATGGGCTGGGGTTCTGGGGCATTAGAATATTTTCCTGACTTCTTTCATTTTTTTTCCGGCGAAATATCGGAAATCACTTGGGTGGCAAACGATCGAAATGGGGATTTCACGACTGCGGATTTGATCGCGCGTGTTTTTCTTTGTATAATCTGGACATTTTAGTATACAAGCAGATCGCATTCTGTATTTTAGAAATCAAATAATTTTTACAATTTGTAGTTTCTTTTACCCAAAAATTTGCGTCGTTAAACATACGCCCATTGTCCATTTTCCCCTTTCCGCTGAACAGTGACTACTGTACCCTGGTCAAGATGAACTCGCACATCAGCATCCCTGAATGAGTCCGCGTTGTGTGCGATTTGCAAAACTGTGCATTTGGCAAAAGCCTTGTCCATCAATGTTTGCAGCTCAGCATTGGCATCTCGATCCATGGCACTGGTAATTTCATCCATCAGCACAATTTTGGTGTCCATGGTCTCTTGGTGTAAGATGCCGCGTGCCAGGAACAGCAGCTGTCTCTGGCTGGTGGAGAAGCCCATGCGGACAAAATTCTCTTCGAGACCACCGTGGTCGCTAATGTGATCCCATAAGCCGACTGCTTGCAATACAGAGGTGATCAGTGCATCTGCGGGTTGAGAACCGGCAAAAGGATACAAGTTGAATCGAACAGAGCCCTTCAATTCAACGCCATCTTGAGTCATGGTTGTGATGCGAGAACGAAGCAACTCCCGGGGTACGCTTGTAGCATCGCGGCCGTCGATGCTGATAATGCCAGTGAAATCGGCCATTCGTAGGACTGTCATGAGAAGAGAAGATTTACCGCTAGAAGGGAATAGATTAGTGTCAAAAACTGGGCACTGCTGTGAAAAAAAAAGCACCTACCTGCCGGTGCGGCCACTTATGCCAACTTTCTCGCCAGGTCGAATGGAAAAGCTGACGTTGTCTAAAGCTCTCTGTACGATACCATCTTTTGCCCTACGCGGCGTTAGTAGGATGAGCCTCCCTGTATTCGCCAATGAAACGTACTGATATGTGGCACTGACACCATTGAAATCAAGGCCGCCATTACTCGGCCAGTTGTGAGGGAGCTCTGGTCCGGAAAGCGTGTCTTTTTCCAACGGAGTCTTTGTGGAGATATCTTTGATGCGAGATATCGCTCCAAGACCAGTTTCCAACTCAGCCCAACTGCGAATCAGGTTGGACATTGTCCCAGTGAAACCAATGAGAATGAGCAGCGCTAGTCCGACTGCACTGCCTGATGTTTCGTGTGGTAGTGTGAGTGATATACTGACGAGGCACAGAGCAGCCGCGGCAGAAGTGAAGTCCAATACCAAGATGAGCCACCTCTGACAGCAATACAAGAAGTAATATGGCTTTTGTGCACGATCAAGGACAATATACAATTTGTTCAGAAATTGCGGGTGCCATCCAAAAGTGCGAATATGTCGAATGCCATTGCTCGTCTCGGTGTAATGGGTAAATAAGGAGGAAGTTGACTCTAATTCCAGGAGTCTCAACTGGCGAGAGGTGCGGAGGTAGAAGAACTGAACTAGATACATCATGACGACGATCAGTACCATGATGGGTGATGAATAGGGAGAACCGGCGGCGATAATGCCCATTTCAATAAGGACAGAGAAAAAGACTGGCAGAAGTTAGCCTAGAATACAAACGCGTATCGGACCAGGTTCGACCTACCGTAACAGCATTCCATAAACGCATGGGGAATTCGCTGTGAAATGAGAGATATATCTTGACTGAACCTATGGGGCAATGATTATTAGCAAGAAACCGATTTGGCGACAAACCATCGGGGCCATACCGATTAAGTAAATTGCCGGCATCACTTTGGCTCAAATACCCAAGAGTGGCACTGACGCTCGGATTAGCTATGCTACTTCTACAAAACAACGTGACGATTAAAAACTTACTACATGATAGCCCGTGTGAGCCTATAATGCAATTCGTTGCTGAACCGGGGTACAATTTGAACCAAGAAATACCTATGGGTCGTTAGAAAAGCATTGCGGGTGTCAAGGAGAGACCAAACTTACGCGCAGCCCCCACCGTTGAAGAGAACAGTTGCCAAAGAAAATGCAACGTAGCCGACAAAATAAGAGCTATTTGCTGAATCTCTGCCATACCAGATTCTAATGAAAGTGACTAGTCATTCGTTAATAATAATCATAATAGAAAAAAGTGTAGGACTTACATGGCATGACCTGTATGGCAGCTGACATTGCGGCTGCACAAACCCACAAGGCGAATCTCAAAAGGCCAGCGGAGCCCATAAGGTAAGCGTACAGAGACCAATCACCGGGTCTCTGCTTCTCTCTCGAATTTAGTTGCTCCTCATCACCTGTCGTTGGTTTGACGGATGGCTACCCCGTCGGCGCGGTAGCAGCTCTGCCCTGGTGTGACGCTTCAGAGATGCTCTCGGTTTCACCAGCGTCACTGTCTGACACACTGCCAGAAATGGATCGTCGAGCTGTGCCTCGTTGCTCCTCCTGGACGCGACCGCCTTTAGATATTTGAAAAACCAATTCGGCATAGTCCAGAAAGTGCACTAGTTACGATTAGTATAATGTGATTGATATTGTGTTGTTGAAATTTAGCCCACGTTGGTTCGTTGTCATGATGACAGTGCAATTCCACCGTCGCACGAGGCCGTTGGCCCCAAAGAGGTTGGCGAAGACAA
Organism: Zarea fungicola; assembly: GCA_900169235.1. NCBI lineage: Eukaryota > Fungi > Ascomycota > Sordariomycetes > Hypocreales > Cordycipitaceae > Zarea > Zarea fungicola. The sequence continues at coordinate 30,745 of FWCC01000022.1, forward strand.
ATTGTGCAGTTTCCGGGTCCAAAGCGCTGAAAACATCGTCAAGGACGAGAATGTCGGTTCGAGGATAGATGGATCGAGCCAGACTCTATCGTTCTTTGTGTCAGTTACCTTCGAGCCTCGTATGAAGGAAGCATACAGGAAACGCAATTGAGGGAGACGTCAAGGAAACGTCAAGGGTGGTTACATACCACTCGTTGCTTCTGGCCTCCACTGAGATTGCAGCCGCCCGTTCCAGTCAGAAAACTATCACCGTTCGAAAGGGCAATAACGTCAATGTCAAGCCCACAACAAGCAAGAACCTCAAGATACCATGCCTCGGCGTATTCTGACACACCGATGACATTTTCTCTAAGTGTCTTATTTTGAAGCCAGGGTTCTTGGTCACAATACGCAATCGACTTTGTTCCCACTGTGACTGAACCCGAGTCTAACTTTGTCTCGCCAATAATGCATCTCAGGAATGTAGACTTCCCACTGTTGATCGAACCACTTATTATGGCCAAAGAGCCCCATGGAATCTGAAGGCTGACTTGCTCAAGTATGGGACTTGCGATGCTCGACATTACCGTAACAAGGTTAAATTCCACAGCAAACGTTATTGATCTGTGAGGATATAGCTCGTATAGATTAATCTCGTCGATTTCAGAATTGGTTGTATCCAACGGCTGATCAGGACACTGGCGACTGTCTTCAATTTCGCCCAAGCAGAGATACTTCTGAATACGCCACATTGAAGCAAAGCCACCAGAGCATCGAACAATGCCGTGAAGTAGCGATATAAACGCATGCGAGGCAATGTCAACGATGGCGAGGACAGTGAAGATTTCCGCAGCTGTCAGCGGCTTTGCGGCACGTGTCCAGAAGTATGCTCCCCCAATCACACCAAGTGGCGAGGCGACGTATGTGAATGCAGCTTATGCAGTATTAGCAATTTTTGGTCAGTTTTTTTTTTTTTTTTTTTCACGAGCGCAATTCTTACCCAGTGAAATCTGACAAATGCGGATGTAACGGTCTCTCAATGAGGTGTCGATTTCTTTTCGTCGCATGCCTTGCAAATATTCCGACATGGCATCCGATAAGCCCATAGACTTGATGCCTTTAATCTGTGCAAGAATATTCGACGTCATAGCGACTCGTGCCTCAATGTCCTCATTCCATGCTGACCTTACCTTGACCATTTTCTTGGCAAGTAAATTAGAAACAACAAAGGAACCTAAGGACTCCAGGTTAACTGCAAGATTTTGCTGAACCAAGTGCCGTACTTACCGATTCCAGGGATCAGCATGAGAAAGCAAGCATTTCCCACGTACAGCGATAGTGACCAAGTACCAAGTGAAACTAGAATTGCCGAGGACCAGAGATCATATGCGAGCGAGATGATCTGTTCCACTCCCAATGTGTCTGTTGTCATCAAGCTGACGGCTGCTGACTTCTTCAGTGCTTCGACTGGAAGTCGACACATTTTGTCGTAAATCGCAACGACTAGTATTCCGCGAATCGCAGTCGTCATTCGAAATATTAACTGTCCATAGAGACCACGCGTAACCTAATGAGAGGAAAATGTTGACTGAGTAAGTTTCTGGCCATGAAAATCGAATGTGAGAGTGCAGAAAGCGAAAACGTACAGCGACTCCAATAAAGATTATGGCAGTAGCACCAATGAGGCCGTTAGAAATTTCACTGACTTCGCCATCTTTGACTGCATCTACAACGCGGAATAGTAGAAAAGGTTGGGCGACGGTGAAGCCAACAAATAAGAGACGTGGTGGCACAGCTTCGATGATCTGCCAAGGAATAGTAAGCACCAGCGCCTTCATGAGGCCAAGTCTCGACGTTTGGTTGACTAAATCAAATCAGCGTTCTGTTCAATAGTCGAGGCGTATAAATAGCATACCTCGATTCCATTTCAATGAAAAGCGATCGTAGAGCTCTGCAGAATTGAGCTCGTCGTCGACACTGGGCAGGTCCTCTAGTGTCAAGTCCTTTTTGTACCCGTGGAGCAGAAGTGGGTTGAGCCAGCCAGACACTGCACGATTCCAGAACCCTGCGACAGTCTCTGTAGCAATTGAGGAGCGTAACTGTTTATTGCGAAATAAGTCACGTTTCGGAACCTCTTCCAGAATGACAAGGGCAAACTTGAGGGTGACAACAGCGATTTGAAGTGCACCAATCGTGTCTAGACCAGCTCGGCGAAAGTATGAACGTGTCATGGTAATGTCGAACAATGCTGTCAAGGTGAGGAACACGCTAAGAAAGGCTGATGGCTGGAGTGAATACACGTGGGTAATGTAGAGGATAACCATGATCGCAAGCGAGGCGACAATGGACATGATGGCGGCGGAGAGGGCAACATCGGATCGAAAATGAAAAGAGGTTTCTTGCCAAAGAACGAGACTTGTTACGTGGAGTCCCAACAGAAGCAGGCCGACCGCAAGCTTAAACCAAAGCAAGAAACCGGGGCGCACGTACTTTACGGCTTGTAGAGTAGTTCTGAGATAGAATGGAATTGCCAGGACAATAATGCCTCCAGGGACAATGGTGAGCATAATTTGCTCAAAAAGGAGGGTAAAGTCAAACTCGCCAGGGAGCTGAGGCCCGAAAAGGCCATCAAGTTGAGACCACATGGTGCTCAATAACCGCCCGACCAAGCGAGACAGCACACACGGTTGACACTGCCTTGCGTGGACAACCAGTTGAAAAGAGATCCAGGTAAGAGTGATGTTGAGAGTGAGAATGAATCGAGCCGAGGTGAAAGAGGCTGGCTCTTTAACTCGCACCGGGCAAGCCTTGTAGCACCAGTCACCATGGTCAATGTGTGGATCTGGCCACGGGCTTTAGGTGGACGGCAGAGATCGAGACGCTTCGGCCCATTGACCCCTCTCGGATTGGCGTCCTGTGTTTGGGGGCGCCGGAACCGTTCCCGCTTGTCGTTTGATCCTTGGGCGGGGGTATCATAACTAGTGCGCCGCTGAAAACGACACGGAGTAATCCAGTACCTAGTTCACTAATGACCATTTTGATCCTGCAGCCACTTGGGGTTGACCAGGGGAGACTAAGGTTGGAGAGTGCGCAACAGGGTGGTAGGTCGCTGCTTACCCATACATCTGCCAAGCAGATTAAAACTTAGAGTCCCAGTCTATAGAATCTGTATAATCTTCGGGCAGCCTCCATAGCAATAATGGTTCGAGCACAACCATCTAGACAGGAGGGGTGCATTCAGATGGTACTTCTGTTGTGTACAAAATGCCTGTTGTTAGGTGTCAGCTTCGTCAACTGTTGCATTGGTGGGTAGGTAGCTTTGCTAATTTCCAGAGCCTTGTCTAGGTGCTATTGAACTCGTGCAGACTTGGCGTGCGCCATTTGATTTGTTGCCTTTTTAATTAGGCGCTCGAGACTAATAACTCGCCATGCTCCTTGTAAAAATTACAGCACCCACACCTACCGAGTGATCAGAAGCAAAAGCTTCTCACGGCCAGTATGCGAGAAAGGAACAAGCTCTGGAAAGTATCAAGAGATGGCAGAAATAATGCAAGACGCCACGCTATACTTCGTTCGTCCTTCAATAGGAATAGCCCTGTCTCTCCAGCCCATACACTGGCCAGGTGAAAATCGTGTGCCAGACCGAGTCCGCTGGCAAAACAAGGCTTATAGCGGGAGCCGAAGGACAACGCCCGCCCCCTGCATGCTGCATACGACAGGGTACTTGCAGCCTTGGGCAGGCATAAGCAACTAGATGTCCTATTCTGACTTAAATTGAATTGGTGTCCCGTAACGTAATATGTATAAAGAGAGACTTCTAGTTTCTCTGGTTCTCCATGACTTAATTTTCCGATTTAGCCTACCTACCAACGGCTTTGGAATCTGGGAAACAAAATCCGTTTCTGCAGGAAAGTGTGGAAAAGTGTCTTTCTCGCTCTCTTTCTCGCTCTGTTTGTGTGTGTGTGGAGCAGCCAGACGGTCGTGGTAAGTTATTTAATCTATGGAGTGCACCACAAGGCTTTCGTCACAGAGTACTGGACTAACTTAACTACAGCAATGCTACCATGTAACGGCCAGGGTAGCATCGCACCTTCCAAAATGGCATCTGCCTGCATGAAAGCCCACAAGTAGCAACACGTAATTTGACTGGGAGATAGCTGGCCGTACATGGTCTCGGATGTCATGCCTGCATAGTGCCCGGATGCTATCATCCTCCCCGTTCAGTAAGACTTGCCATTTTCAGTACACATGGTGCGCTCCGGCCACGGCGTCAAAACAGCGCCCAGTACGGAGTACTGTAGCTTGGCTTTACCAGGAAAATCCTGCCGAGCAGACTGGGGGCGCCATTTTGATATCTTCCGCGTGCAGTTTAGATCTGCACCAGCAGAAATTGGAGTTGCTATCTTCACTGCCAACAGTGAGAAACTAAAATGCAGCAGTTGTATGGGAGTATATCAGCAGATGGGAAGATTGGGGTGGCCTTCCTTCAAGAGTGGCGCCATCAAGAACAATCTCAACCTAAGAACTTTTCTCCGCACGCTAGACCGCCGCTGTGAGCCTCTGCGATCCTCCTGCTGGTCGATTCGACGAGATCAGGCCCTCAAGGAACGGCTAACCAAGCCTGAGCTGCTATCTCTAAACGAGCTTGGGATGAAAATCACCCCAGTTACTTTTGAAATTACGATAATGCACCTGTTAAATGCACCTGCCCATCTTTCGGCGCCAAACTAGTCGATAGCTTGGCTCATGCAGCTCTTGCAGCTTGACGACTCTCCCGGTTTTCCGCGAAGGTGATGGTATTTTGCCAGCCCTCGAATTTCTAGAGCTCGATAGTCTCCCCTTTTCCAATGTCTGTCTGTGTGTGGTATCGAAAGACCTGAAACTAGAGGGGGAGATATACACTCCGATTTGTGGTTCCGGCTGTTGAAAGTATTTCAGCTGTTGAAAGTATTTCTGCCGTTGAAAGTATTTCTGCCGTTGAAAGTATTTCTGCTGTTGAAAGTATTTCTGCTGTCCAGGCCACTTTTTCTCTCTAGATAGTGGACAGTGAATCTGGGCCTGTTTAGAGGCCAAGTGGGCTTGCTGTATTCAGGGCCACCCCAAGTCGCGTGCGGCCTCAAGATGTGTGTTCATTTGCGGGGCAGCCTTGCACGACTGCCACAACGAGCCGCTGCGCTACAGAACAAACTGTGTCGTAATCATACTCGACGACATCAGATTAGACCACTGCAGTATAGATATATTTTACAGGGTTGGAAAATTTCGTGCATTTCACGCGCTGGGTGACTGTTAAAAAGTCAGGCTTCGACTAACCTATTTACCAGTGTCGTAGCTGGTGGAATGCCAACAAGCAACCTCAAAGTCGTTCCCAGACAACTTGGTTTCCAGTCTGCAAAAGACTTCAATTACTTTCCCAAATTTTGACAAATATCGCCCAATTTGCTACATATATTCAACAATCGCGTTTTATTTATTCAGCATGACTGCTCCAGCACAGGAGCTGCTTCATTATTCAAAGTCGCAATGGTGCAAGGTCTTGATTCAATACTTCATCACAGCTCAACAACCATGAGAAGATTTTTCAAATCATTATTTGGGCCTGCGACCACTGCCGCGCTGACCAGAGTGGTAAAGTCCGCCTTTTGTGGTGGCCGAAGAAAATATGTTACCCGCGCCCAAGCGACAGCCACCAACAGCCGCAAAACCCCTCCCCATCCGGCTCAGCCAGTGAGGATTTCGTCATAAATTTCCTGCGCATTATCCAGAAGCAAATCTTCGCGGCCGTATCCGACGTGTATGTGCCAAAACACACTCAGCCGCGGACGGATTCGCCGAATCTCCTGCGCAAGGTACGGACAGCCAGCGCGGTGAAAGTCGCGCTGGTCTAGGTGGTGTTGCGGCGGGCCGTGTGTCGCAACCACATCTGGCCTTTGGCCCAGCGTGTTGAAGATGGTCTCCCAGTGCCCAAGATTGGCAGGATGATACTGAAAGGCCGAGATGCCATATTTGGGCGTCCAGGAACTTCCAAAGATGGTAAGATGCCGCATGCCAAGTGAGGGTGCGTTGGATTTTGGGTTCCGGTTTTCGTAGGGGAACTCGAGTGTGACGGCCTCGTCTTGGAGATAAATTACATCTCTCCAGTCCAGGTCATGTCTCGTTAGACTCGCCGTAGCGCCGTTCAGGGTATTTGGAGAGAAAGGCATGATCAAGTAGGACGTCGTGGTTTCCAGCGACAAAGATTTTGAACCTATGCGACAGAGACGCCAGCCACTTGAGCTGTTCCTGGACCTCATCAAAAGACCCGTTTTCAGTGAGATCTCCCGCATGAATCAGTACATCTCCATCAGGAACTACTGGCTGCCGGCTGTGCGTATCCGAGATGCAGACAATTCGTAGAAGGCAGGGGTTGGACTCTGTAAGTCCTGGTAAAGCATGCGGGTGCTGGTGTGCCTTGATCAGCACCTCTGCACATTGGCGCTTTCGACGGCCGCGCGTTTTAATCTCGACACTCCTGAAACCTGGAGCAGAGAGCATACTTTGCCGTTACAGGTAAAGAACGGCAAGCCCTGATGATATTTGTGATATATGTTCAGTCGTGAATGAGCAGACTGGAGCAGATACTGTCTACTTGCTTTAGTCGGCTAGCGATTTCTCCACACCCGCATCATTTGTTGGCTAACCAAATCTGAAACTGGATGCACACTTAAACAGGCGTATGCGCTGGGGTAAGCGCCCATGCCCTCATGAATTCAGGGGGATTTGCACTGAAGCGAATATGAGTACAATTCTGGGTTATCTAATTGGCCATGTGCCGGGTAGAGTAGGAGGCGCCGTATTCGCTCGAGGTGTGGCCGCTCATTGTATCAGGCCCCCTAAGAAGCGCCATGTAGACGTTTCATTCGACAAACGCTGGTCAAGGATCAATTTGCTAGAGCCTCAACTAGAAACTTCGATGAGGCTGAAACTATGGCACTTGCAACTCTACCGCCGCATGTATTTGTGTTGCCACCTTGGCCAGAGAGGTGGCCATCCTCCACACCAAACCAGAACGAGGATGAAGCAATTGGCCTCCTCTTGTCCAAAAATAAAGGTTTTTGAGCCGGCCAAAACTACAGGTGGCTCCGAAAATATGGGCGGGAGTCTGACTTAAAAGCAGTGTGGCCTGTTCCGGGGCAAGCTGATATTTCTTTGAACAGTAGATGGTAGGGAAGCACATCATCGACCTGGGCGATGCTGTGCGGTACATCCACGAGTATATCCATGACCATGGAGACCAGCCCGTTAGACTAGCCACCGCGGCTGGCTGGGCCAGGCAGTTTGGCCACGAAAGCACAGCAGACTTTCTCCGGACGCGCCTGAATCGGGCGTACCGGAGAGAGTATGGGCGGGATGCTTTCGCCTGATCCATGGCGCACGGAGAGACCAGATACTAGCCAGATCGGGCGTACTCTGAACACCTTGAGTTGGGCGATGTACGGAATTTCGAAAGGCTGTTAGTATTAGGGGAATTTGTTTCTGAAGACCAAGTGTGGAGAGTTCTGCCGTACATTGATCTGTTTCAGGATTGCGAGTAATTTTGATTGCGACTAGTTAAATGCCACAATTCTTTCAAATCATGTTTCAATTGTCGCTCATGTGAAAGATATGTGCGGCGTCCATAGTATAATATTCTTTGCAAGAAAATCCGGATCCGCCCTGGGGTCATTTGCCCCTGATAGCACTTGGCCATCATGAGTAGGAATGTAGATGGCGTCGTCCAACTGCGCCGCCGCTGTGGCCCATCCTGGAACTTTCTCCCACGGTCGCAAGTCTTCGGGAACACTTCTGGCCCGTTCTGGTTCTTCCGGCGTAATCAATGATGGGTTGTCACGTCCGAGCCCAAGCTTCACTCGCTGGTTGAAGGATCGAGCAATCAGATACGTACATCCCGCTAGAAACGCAAGTCTCTCTTTGTTTTCATCATTTGGGTCTGGTATATCCTCAACAGCCCATTCCCGTATCCTCCAGAATGCTTCAATGGCGTTTCGATAGCTAACAACGCGATCAAGAAGAATAAACTCGTAGAGCCGAAACAAAGCAAACAGGGGAGAGTCCTCGAACACGCCTTGCGGGGCTCCGAATTTTCGGGCCGTGATGGTCTCCCAGTATTTGGATGGGCTTTCAATCATGACTCTTGGAGGGGGTGGCGGGAAGACAGGATAGTCTTCTGGGACAGGATAGAAATCACTGCTGTTGTCTTGTTCGTTGTTGTGTTCTGCCCCATGGCTGGTGACCTGATTCTCGTCCAGTTTCGGCTTTTTTGGCCGCCACCGGGCAGTAATCCGCGGCAGACAACCGCGGACACTACGAGGCATTTTTGATATGAAAGCACGACAGTGGAGGCTTGTGTCAAGTTTTATCCCATGCGAAGCAGCTCTGTGGCAATGCGGCCGTGCTGGTGTGAGAGGGAGCAAGTTGCTTGGATGATGGGCTCTGGTAATCATAAGTGACGCGTCACGTGTAGACTTCATATGCCTGCATCCAAATCGAACTGGCTGCCCGTTGCCACGACGAGCCCTTGAAAGCATTTGTTGTAATGGAGAAAATTACAAACTTTGAAAACATCTTGGATGACCATTTTGTTGATTGTGACTGGAACTTGAGCCTTGGCGTACAGCGGCCCTTTACAGCATGGGGCTTCTTAGTGACCGTTATACAGTGGAACAGAAGTTGGTCATATGCGACTCGATTCGGGAATGATTAAAGTTGGATTTAATCTGCGACTTGGCAAAGTTTATGTGAGAATGCAAGTATACTTCTATGTGCCAGGAGGAAACCTCACTGCCCAGATAGTTGTATCGTGTGAACACATCAGAAACGAACACAAAACCCTGAAAAATAAGAAAAATAAGAAAAATCATGTTGCTGAAAGTAGATTTCTATTCATAAGGACGTAGGGAGAGTTTTCCATATACCACTACTTAACTAGACTTGTCGCCCTCAGTATTCTCGCTGCCACCTCCTCCGACCGTACCCTGTAGCGCGAAGGTTGCTCTCTCCAGGGCATCAGCAAGGTGTACTCTTTCGCTTCTGTTAAAGCTATTGCTGATCTTCTCCCATTCAGCCGGATTCTGGTGCAGAAATATAATGTCGCCAGTGGCATTTCGAGTTGTCAAAAGGGAGGAGACATATCCTGGCGGTGTGTAGAGGAAGCGGTCAAATGTTGGGCGACCATGATTCCTCGTATGTAGCGAGCAAGCAAACTACTATACCGGTACAGCCAAAAAAAAAAAACAAAAAAAATTATGGGAGTGGAGAGAGGAGGCGGCTGAAACCTGGCGAATTGTCATCAACAACTATAACATCAATCACTGGAGAGGAAGAAGGGGTAACCTTGGCACTCTTCTATAAAATAGATCTAGCGAGTGACTCGATGCGAGTCGCTACATTGAACCTATCGACAGCAAATTCCCATGGAACCGACGCGCACACCACTAATCTTGCCCTGGAGACACTTTAACTGTAATTATGTCTTTGTAGTTGACCAGTGGACCAAGACATCTTTCAACGTAAGATTTTGAAATGCCAAGCATCAAGCCGTCTGATATGGCCTTTTGCATACGATGCCTGTATTCTTCTCGTATTACACCATCGGCCGTGTGTTGCTCACTGATGTATATGAGTGCTCTAAATCGCTGCGGCCGTTGCTTCTGTTGAATTGGTTTGTTGCTTTCAAGAAGTGGCCTGCCGGCACTGGAGCTATTCCGCCTGGGTACCTCGACAGTGTGGCTCGGGACGTTGTTGCTAGCAGGCAAGAAAATGTCAGCTATTATTCCTGCGCCAGGGAAGTGAAATGAAGCTCATCGCTCGCTCCAAGAGAGCTACAGCCATTCGAAAGGTGACCTGATGTGTGCGGGTGGATCCAAAGTACCTTGGCTCTCGCGGAAAACGTTGAGAATTAGGGGGAGGGCTCGAAAGAGATCCATGAGACGAGCTCCTCGTAAGAGAGCGTCTTGTTGTTTGCTCCTTTCCAGCGTCGCTGTCAGATAGACTTGCCCCGTGTCCACGCGGAGAGGCTGTGGTGTGTCTTTGGCCCTGTCGTCTTTGTATTTCGAGCTCCTCAGAAACAAGTGATGTCTTGAGCTTGTGTAGAGATCTGTGTGGGATTAAATCAATCATGGCCAGATGTTTCTGGTAGTATCCGGAGGATACGCCCTCTGAGCGGTCCAAGCGTCTTTCATCCTCCGCGTCCACCAGATATACGAGACCCTCGACACAGTCATTTTTTGACCGGACGACGTTTGCGACACCTCTCTGGTTAATCTGCCAGCGAAATCCCGAGAGGGATGCTGTACCGACAAAGAGGCTACGGGGGCATCGTTCTGCCATTTGCGCGACATGAATGTTGCTTCCGTAGGCAAAATACAAATACTGGCCATGGCTAGCACGGACGCGTGAGAAGTTGGACATGTCTGTCCTCTTAGAACCGCCTTTCTCGGCAGCCGCTTTGACCATGAAAAGATTTATTTAGCCTATTTGTGATGCGACTGGCGCAAAACTCGATTCCGGATGAATGTAATGGCGAGCGTGACCTGTTCGTCTCCCAGCAGCGCGCTCGAGATCCAGCGGCCAAAGTCGTTTTTCTGAGGAGTTAACTAGTAGAGGGGTAAGTCAGTGTACACCATGTCTGACGAGTCCATACAGAAGGATGCCTGTTCATGCTACTGCTCACTGTATGGTTACTTTCGCCGCACTGTTACACAGGATACCGGCCATCAGCGGGTCAACGCCCTCAGCTCTATGCTCAGCTGCGGTGTGGCTGCACCACTTCTCTGGTAGCAAAGGGCGGCGGTGCAAGGACTTGCGGCCGATGCCTAAAAATGCGCTGGCGAATTTGATGCCCAAGAGAGAGAAGTAGAAGTAGCCTGGCGTACCTCGTGCGTACTCTCAAAGATTATGCAGATTTTGCGACATGAACGAGCATATTTTGGCCCAGCTGACTCCTTTGGATCATTATGATCCAACCGGTAAGCTCGCTGCACCGTATCCAATATCTTGGCCGGAAGCCAAGGCTCTAATTCACCAATCAATGCTTTCTGCGTACGACGTAAACATGTGCTGACGAGCAGAGGCTAACACAAGTCAATACTATGACCCAGCTGACCTCCTTTACTGACTATTGTGGCAGTTTTTATGTGGCTTACGCGTCCAGTTGGTTTCAGGCTTGGAGGCCACAGCTTTCATTTACAAATCATCCTTGTTCCCAGGGCACACATATAGGTATTGGTGGCGGGATGAAACACCATGGATAGCATTGGGCACCACTCAGGCATTTTGTATGTTGAGCTGAAGGAAATGTGCAGAAACCACGCGTGTGTGGTATTTCATGTTATTTTACAGGGCCGAGAGGGTGTTTTGCAAGGCAGCCTTTGACTCTGTGAATGCCTTATGTATGCAGCATATGACTTAAAGACCAACCAGCTGCCATCTGCAGCAGTTCATAGGATGCTTTTTCCCACATCTAATTCTTTCCTCTGAACTAGGCCGAAAATGACCTCTTGGACATTTGGAGTTGAGATCGAGGCCGTACTCCGGCCTCACACATTGCGTCTCCCTCTAAACTGTGCCGAATACTACAGCAAACTCGCAGCAGCCCTGAGAAGAAGGGGTTTGAAAGCCAAAGCAGATGATTTGCAGAGCAGCTATAGTAAGCGAGCAGACCACTATGACAAATGGTGGATCACGAGAGATGGCTCCCTGGGAACCTACGACAATGCTGGTCAGAAACTTCTACTGCCTGCCGAATTGGCTTTTGAACAAAGATTAGACTAACTAGTCCATATAAAGTCGCGTTGGAGGCCGTCTCACCAATTTTGGACATTCGCGGGGATTGGGAGCAAGAAATTGATACATTCTGGAAGGCCGCGAGGGCAGTTTTCCACATGCCAGACGGCAACACGAAATGCGGTAGCCACATCCATATCGCGCCTGGGCGCTCAAAACGATTCAAGCTAGAGACTCTGAAGAAGATGGCATATGGAATTGCAATCTATGAGCCCCTCCTTCTCCAGCTGCTCGTTCCCACGAGAGCCGATAACCAGTATTGCCGGGCGAACCGCGTCAACTCCAGTCAGTTGAGGCAGTGCCAGGGAAACTGGGCGCTTATGGGTCAGCGGATAAATTCGGCGAGCGACTGCAACACCCTCAAAAACATCATGCAGGACACGAGATATGTTATCTGGAACTTTGCAAACACGGTTCCCGGCAAGTCGGGCACCATCGAATTCCGAGCGGGGCGGTTGCTGAAAGGTGAGGTCCGCACTAAGAGGTGGATTACCTTTACTGTCTGCTTTCTGCGCGCTGTGGTGGCGATGAACGATATCCAGCGGCTGGGGTATCATGAACTGCCGGCTTGGACACCTGGAGCATTGTATGACAAGATCAAGAATGAAGCTGTGAAGCTAGCCATCGATGACTATCTTCCAGGCAATTACACGATTTTAAACGAGACTTCTACTCTCGCTGCTTGATCAAAACGAGACAAATCAATCGTCCAATAAGTGCTTGGGGGATGAATGATACGTGTCCTTGACTGCCGGCTGTGGAGATTGGATCACTGCTTGGCGACCCTGTCGCCAAGCATAAATAAACAGTTGCTTTAGTTGCTTTTGTTTAAAACGCATTTACTTGTACGACAATGAATTTAGCTACTAAAAATAAACTACGCGCTGCTTTGGGTTGTAAAAACAGGAAATGTTCGTGGAGCTGGGCTGGGTGTCTATGTGTGTCGGGCTGGCCTGCACCACTTGGGTGTCCAGTCAAGCTGAGCGGAACCAGAACTTCCTTCACAGCATGTCTTTCTATCATGTCGCTGCTTCAATTAGATTGGGCAGTGATAAAAGGTAAGCTGCAACAATTGCCCAACTTTGAGTAACGCCTATGATTTCAGAGACTTGGGAAAACAAGAGTCAACCGGGCCGACTTGCATGGCCTGTTTGGTGTGGCTGGCTTGGGATTGCCCAACATTACAGGCGCCATGTAAGCTGCAAGTACCAATGATGTACCCTCATGTATTTTTGTGCTCGTCAGTTTTATGGCGTTGAATCCTTCACGACTGCCCCTGGGATCATATACATGTCTCCTCTTTATCTAGACTCCTCCGTGCAAGTTGTTCCGCTGCATTTTCTCATTTGTCCACCTAGTCTTGCTATAGCAAGTGTGACGCGAAAACTACAGCAAAGACATCATAAACTATTTGCTTACTTCAAAATTCCCAGAATCTAGATAGCGGCCAGCAATGCCTCGCTCCAGCCATAAGTACACGATTGGCTTCGAGATAGAGGGTGTCCTTGATCCGGATATACCCTTCAGAGATCCTTTCGATTGCTATAAACTGCTGGCGGAACACCTTTGTCATGAGGGTGACGATGCTGTTGTCAACAGAAAGCCAAAGTCGAGAGCGTCCGAGTACTACGGAAGCTCTTGGGCTATTACGAGCGATGCTTCATTAGTGGTTGGATCGGGCCAGGTGGGCTTTGAGGCCGTCTCTCCTATATTCCGGTTTGAGTCGATCGGATGGGACATCTCTCTTTTCAACTTCGAATTGGCTCTGCAGGGGAGCCGACTTGGACTAGTCCAGAGCAGTTCTGCCTCCACCCATGTCCATGTCAAGACAGGGGAGACGCAAGATTTTAGCCTTGAACGGCTGAAGGCGATTTGTTTCGCATCCATAATCTACGAGTGGCACATGTTTCAACTGTTGCCTGAACATCGCCGCCATTCTTCATATTGTCGGGGAGTAATGAGAGGTGGTGGGTCGATCCGAGATTCCTTTCCTGATGGATTCAATTCGGGACTTCCTCATCATGTGAAAAGACTGAGGCACGAAATAAAAAAAATCAAGACTGTCAACGCGTTGGTGAAGTATGTTCAAGGCAATGAGCGACACATGCTTTGGAATTTCGCCAACACCCTCACAGACTTGGGGACTGTCGAGTTCCGTGGAGGCGGTCAGTCGTGTTCTAGAAGGACGGTCCAGAGCTATATTAGTTTAGCAGTGGGATTTATAGAACTGGCCACGCAGGAGGTAAGAGTTCAACCCGCATGCAGCAATGGTAGGATCTTGAATGATCGGAAATCGCTGACTAGCCATCTAGGGATTGCTATGGTCCAGGTCATTACAGGAATTTCTATGGTCCAGGTCATTACATCCTTATGCTCATGTCGAGAGTAATACCCTGTCGCTTCTCAGGCGTATAGAGATGAGTATTCCTACAACCGACGCTTACGTGGTAACAGACCTACCAATCAGGTGGCACAGAGACCTTGATTGCGACTGGCTTGAAGTCGAGGATGATGATGATGATTATGATGATTATGGTGATTATGGTGAGATTGCATGCAGTGGATGTGATGCATGTAGTGCATCTGGTACATGGAGTGAAGCTGAGAGTGATGATGGCGATGACGACGACGACGACGATGCAGACAGCAATATTGGCGAATATGCTTCATTTGGGCATCATGTCACATATACGGATGTATCACCTTATTCAGACGGCTCTCTCCGGATCCATGGAACAGGCAATGGGATACTTGTAAATGGGACACCTTTCGCCAGCAATTGGGTTCATACAAGTGCAAACAGTGTACATGTCGATGGGAACTTTAGCAATGTGGGCAATTTAGAAATTAGGGGGCCGTATTGCAATGTAAGTATTATTAATGGTCGCCGATAGAATAAATCAAAATCGTTTAATATAAGTTATTTATATGAATTCTATACAGCCAAGGTAGGCACTACTCTTTACCACTTTTAGCGGTGACCAAAAGTAGGGTTATTAGACGGCGATTCTAACCAAGTAGAGCTCACGCCTGTACGATTTGTCTGGCGAGGAAGTGACAGTGACATATAAGACGGTTAACAGATACATGTAAAGGGATCTGGGTTATATGTGCTAATGGATGGAATACAAGGGGCACGCCAGCGGCCTATTTAGTCCGTCACCGTTCACGATGAGATAGGAACCATTGGAAACTTGGCAACCAATTCGTGCAGCTAATAACTTTTGGTGTGGACTCGGTAGTCCACCGATTCTATGACAGCTGACCGTAGCTAGAGTAGAGCTGCATTATAACTAGCGTGCTGCAAATTTTCCCAACCTTCTATCAGACATTGTCAATATTGACCTAGACATTTGGCACAGACACCCTACTCTATTAACTCCGTTCCGGTCGCAAAAAGTGTTCCGAGAACAGAATGCTCGCGCCGTACAGCAGGCCGGGTTGGCATGGCTTCTATTACCCAGGTTTTATGTCTCATGCGACGATACAAACCAAGCGTGCCAAGCCTAGATTTTGTGACGAAATAACCATAAGAATGGAAGGGGGGAAAGACTTGAGAATACCATGAAAACATCTCGGCATCAGGTGAAATGGGTTCCGGGAAAACTGACTACCGTTTCTGGGCGCTGACAAGAGTCGCCGTCTTTCTCAAGGCGAAGATGCTGGCACGCCGGTTGTTCACTCTGCGCCGAAACAACTTTGCGGTTTCTTTCACAAGCGTCACCAGCGGCCACTTTATTTTACACAACCAGGCGAGATATTCGAATACGTAAACATGTCCGCAGCGCGTATCAGTCCCCAGCCTGCTGCGGGTGGAGAGCGCACCGGCAGCGCAAGTTTCAAGGGAGCTGTGATAACGGTGTGCGGATTATTTGCGCAGTTTTGGTGGAACACACTGGTCTTGTGCGTATTTCTCATCTTCGCTTGGTTAGGACAACTTTTCATTCTTCGACTTGTTGCAACTTCTAAAATTTATACCCTGCCAGTATAATCTTTTCGCGATGCTCGCATGGTACAGATCCTTCTCGGCCATAGTGTCGACCTGTGCGTCGTCGGACCCGACAACGCTGGCCCAATCGCCTGGGCTGCGCGCAACGGCGATTGCTGGTATAAGATTGTCAAGATCCTGGTGGACGCCACCGACGACCCGGACGAGACTTGGAACCCCTCCACGACCGCACTGCACGAGGCTGTCCGTGCCAACGCGCCCAAGATCGTGGGACTCTTGCTCCGGTCCAGCAAGACAGATCCCAACAAAGAGGCAGAGGATTACGTTGACTGGCCCCTGGGCCTCGCGTGCGAGTATGGCTCTCTCAATATTGTCCGCAGCCTCGGCAAGGATGACAGAACGGACATTAATATGGACCTAGCAGGCCAGCGAGATGTACACATAGAAAGAGCTATAAATGGACAAACTGGTCCGTCACTTTGTACCTGCTTGAGACGGGCCGCGTGCGCAATGTCAACTGGGACATTTTGTTTCGCCTTGCCTGCGACTTTGAACAGAACCTCGTGGCGAGGGAACTGTGTAGGCAGGCGCCCATGAACTTTAAAAGAGTGGACCAATGGGCGGCGGTTGCTAGAATTGTTTTTGAAGACGTCGTGATGGACAACATTCTTTGGGATCGAGAGACAGCTGAAGCATGGACGGACGACGAGGATGAAGAAGCGGCAGAAGATTAAGAACAAAAATGAATAGATTCTGTAACATAGTCAACACTTGAATGAAACACACAATGCAAAGATCATGACTGTATAACCATTTCTCAAACTGTATGAATCTATTCAAGGGCGCTGGTAGTAATAATTACATTCTCTCCGCTCCGCCGCGCTTTTCTCCTCCACCAAAGGTCATCACCCCCTTCTCACCCTCACCACAAACGCAAAGATTAAAGAAACTCCCTGCAAGCCCGCACACACCAAAAACGGCAAGCCATACCATGCCTCCCCACATCGGAACCCCAATGCAAAGACCTGTCCCAGCACCGGCCCAGCCAAGAGCACGCCCGCCGCCTGCATCATGGACACACACACATACACCATCCCCTCGTGTCCCTTGCCATCTCCCTCTCCTTCTGCTGTAGTACCCGCCGAAGTACTCACCAGTGCCGCAATCACACTGAGCAACGCAGCCGTATACCCGCGACTCAGCTCATAAAACCCCACCGACGCCACAAACAGCACCGCCGTCGGGGCCAGCCCTTGCAGGATACTCCCGGTCACGAGAATCACCACGGACGTGCGCGCAATCACCAGATCCTTTTGGATCGCCGGCATGCGAAACCTGTGCTGCAGGGTATACGCGATGGAGGGCAGGATCACCGTGACCATGGGCAGGCTGACGGCCGAGCGCACCGTGTCGAGCAGGCCCGCCTGTGCCCAGGTCCAGTGAAATTTCTTGGCGACGTACTGGACGCGGAGGTCCTGCTCTGAGGCGCCGAGGGTGCTGAAGACGAGGCCGAAGAGGAGGAGGCCGGCGTAGAAGCTGTTGCGGAAGATGGCAGTAAAGGCGGCGACCATGTCTGCAGCGTTGTCGACGATGGTGGCGTACCACGCCTTCTTGCCGCGCTGTTCGTCGCGTTCAGATCCTTCCGACGATGATGACGAAGAATTCTGTTTGGCCTGCAGACGAGGTAATTTCGGTAATAACGGCGTGAGAGAAAACGCAACAGCAAAGCAAGACAGACAGACGCCCATGGTAAAGACCGGACCGACGTTCATGGCGAGGTACGCGACGGGGCCGGTGATGAAGGAGTCGAGGTACTGCATGGCCAGGACGTATAGAAAAATGGTGGACCTTCAACGAGTCAGACCAATAAAAATTACAAATAAAAACAGCTCAAGTATGGTGCATACCTATTCTCTTCTGAAGAGATGCCGCTGGCGTATGTATATGTCATGGCACCATATACAATGCCGCCACCACCAATGCCCATGAAGAGTGCACACGGATACACGAGACGAATATCAAACGTGTCGGGATAATAGCCTTTTTTTCATACCAATTAGCACATATAATCTACATCACAGCCCAGAAGAAAAGACTCACCAACTATCGCCTGCGAGGCCATGTACAGCCCATCACCCACCCAAATCATCATCAGCACCGTCTGCGGACCAAACCTCTCCGCCACCAGACCCATGGGCATTGCGACGAGCAGCGCCGGCACCACCGTCCACATGTTCATCCACCCCTTGAGCACCGCCAGGTCCCCCTGCACATCCTCGCCTTTGCACCGGGGGTCCCGGAGCTGGTCACCCAGCGCGTCGCCTTGGTCCGGGTAGCGGCGGTGGCAGAGGGAGCTCTCGTAAAAGGCATTGAGGGCGAGGTCGCCGGTGGCCACGGCAACGTCGGAGATGACGAGGATGAGGATGCCAATGACGAGGGCTTGGATGAATTGCGCACGGGGGAAGGCCGGCCGTGACGGCAGTGACTCTGCTCCGGTGGCACCGTTGGTCGCCGGCGGCGGCTCATTGTGAGTGGCCGCGTCGTGACCCAAAAGCGGCTGGCGCTCAGTGCTTGAATCGCGCGCCATTTCCCCAGCCCATATATGCTGTGTTATTTTTAATCGGTACTATTTGGCCAATTACGATGATGAACGCGACAAATAGTAGAGAAACAACCGACACGCTCGAGGTTGTAGCTGAGGTGGTTCATGCGCGACCCACCATTTTGGGTAGCTCGAGCATGGTAACCGGCGCGGCTGACGGAATAGGTAGGTGGTTAGCCACAAGGTTTGCATCTTCCGACAAAGGGCAGGGCAGGGCAGGAGAATAAATAGAGTTCAATCAAACAAGTGTATTGCAAACAAGTGTATTGTAATCTGCTTTGGCACAAATATCTAGCGAGGGTATCTTGCATCTTGAATGACCAAGTGCACAAGCAAATCCGAAACTCCAGTGCTCATGTGTATGGCTAAACAGCGAGCTCAAGTACGCATTCCACTCCGAATGTGTTGAATAAAAAATTATTCGACCAGTAGATAAAAAAACTCCATCCCATGCTATGCGTTATCAATGCTATTCAAGTTTCGTTTGGATCCGCAGCTCATGTCGCCGCTCACAGTGAACGCGGCGAAAATTGATTCTTTTCCTTTCCTGCAAGAGTTCCCTTGGTAATGTATTCGTCTTGGGTTTCCAGGTCCATGGGCGTCACTGGGCCAGGACTTCCCAGGGGCAGGAGCTGTGGAGAGACTGGCCGCTGTGGCGCAGAAGGGCCGCCAAGGCGGACATCCGGGACCGCGAGATTTCGTAGGGCCGCCGCGTTTCCGGGCAGCATGGATGGTTTGAATGAGCCGCCCAGGGCAAAGGAAGCCTGTGCCACCATGTCGCGCTGATATTGCTGTAAACGCTGGCGTGCATCATCGCCGCCGCCCTTGTAGTTGGAACCATGGGCATCAGTCTTGGCGTACGATGTCACAGACTCTGATACATAGGAGCGCTGATTTTGCATCTGCCGTGTGCGTCGTTCATAGTTGGACGGGTAGTATTTGCCTACAGGCAGCGGCTGGTCGTGGAATCCTGAAGGCAGGTATGACGAGACTGGCGTGTGCGTGTCCTGCCAGGACGTTGCCGTCGAAGCCGATGGTGGTTCCCTTCTGTCTTGCATGTCGATTTTGGCTTCTGTAAGTTTTTGGCGATTTTCCGCGTGAAATGGGTGTGTGCGATGGATGCGACACTGGGGGTCCTCGTGCATAGGAAAGTAACCGCTGTGACAGTTAGCGTTGGTGAACTTTATGTGTGTACAAGTGTGAGTTGCATACCCTGGCAAGTCACCGCGGGCCGAAAGAGTTTCAGTGGGTGTATAAGCCGACTTTGCTGCTTTTCTGGATTTTGGCAGTTCTATGGCAATAGGACGACTTCCGCCTCGTGAAGATGAGCTTGGCGGAGGATCGGATGTGTCTGGACAATGGGATTAGCTGGCTATGTATATGAATACCAGTAATAAACAGCGGGAAACCCGGAGTGGGGACATGAAACAAAGAGCGACATGGCAAAGCAAATGACGTTGGGCGGAGACTATGATGATCCAGCAGATAAATCATAAACAGCAGCTTCAGACTCTGCCGGCGCAGGGTGGCGCAAGTTCCAAAGGGCCTAACCTTGGAATGGCCCGTAGAGCCGGCGTGGTGGATAGAGGTGGATAGTGGTGGAGAAGGCTTTACAACGGCGGAGCCACGAGCGTCTTGGCCCTTGTTTGGCGTAGCATGGCGTGTCACCAAGAGCCTTGCAGGTCGTCATAGCTGTACCAGTAATTGTATCCGCAAAGAGGGCAAAATGGGGTTGTGGAGTGCAGGATGAAGAGGGCAGGGCCGCTGGATTGCGGGTGAGGCAACGGGTCTTGTCTTGTTTGCGTGGTGCATCTTGACTCGTGTCGATGAAGTCGTGGCATGAGTACCAGTAACGCCGGGTTACTCAGCCAGAGAGTACTTACACTTTGCAAAGTATGGATTCTGATTCTCCATCGGGGCTAGCACGGGAGTACCTGGCGCCGAAGTGACGGCATCGCCGCCAACATCGTCAGAGCGACCGCTGTGATTCGAGGTGAGGGAGAGGTCTGATGAATTGGACAGAGTACGGCCAATGGTCGGTCTTCGGTATGGTATCAGGAAGCCCTGTGCCTTGTTGAGGGATCGTGCAAACGACATGGTGTCTTGGAAACGGTGCGGATAGGGCGGGTAGCGCCAGAAACCTTGCTGTGAGAAAAAGGGCGAAAACGGTATGAATCAAGGAAAATGCGTCACCACAACGGTCGATTAGTCCAGGGGGGCAGCAGCCAAGGCATTCTCCGTGGCTCTATGAGCGTGAGCGTGCCTAGTGAGCAGTGACTGTTGAGCAGTGTGAGCAGAAAGTGAAGCAGCCACGAGAAACAAACAAGAGTAGAGTCTTTTTTTAAGGCACAGGCGCAGATTAATAAATCAAAAGGACCAGCGCCGATTGCTTTGCCCGTTCCTTTGGCCCTCTGGCTCTTGGCCTCTTTCTTTGGTGGGTGCTGTGTGCGGCTCAAAATCTGCAGGGTCGAGGGGGTGGCAGAGAGTCCACAGGCTAGTGGCCCGTAGGTAATTGTTTAGTGGAAAAAGACGTCACTGCTCGTAACGTAACGGTGGCAGGTGGCTACTGCACGATAACAGAGGATGCTGATAGGGACGACGCAGTCTTAGTCGTACGTATGGATGGAAATGGGAAAAAAGCAAAGTCGATGCAAGGCAGTTTCAATCTTGATCCATAGATTGCTTTTGGTGTTTCTTTGTTTGGTTGGCAGCTGGCAAAGGCAAACGAGTTTCAAAGCCGATCGACAGCTGGTGGGCGTTGCGTTGGGCGTCAGGCGGCAGGCGAGCGTGGCTGATGGCGGATGGCATGGATAAGGATAATGATGGCTCTGATGAGTGGCTGCGCTGTTGTGGCTGAGACCCTGTGCCAATCGGTCCGGAGCAAGATGCCCGTCAGGTTGTGGCGTAGATAACAGTTCAGTGCCTGGACATTTTAAACTTTGACGTGCTTCCACTGCAACATCCCTATTGGTAGCCAAGTACCTAGTAAATTTCTTTATTCCAGCCTAGTTGCGTCTTGTAGTATGCACTGATGCGACGCGCCAGGCAGACCGTCTACTGTGTCGTGTCGTGCGTCGTCACTGTCCCACCATGTCACTCCATTGTGACTTTGCTGTGCTCCCACTGTGCCACTGTGCCACTGTGCCACTTACCACTTGCCACTGTGCACTGCTGGTATGCCCAACAATGGCGCCTTGGCTAGCGCAACTCTCAAGACATGCATCTGCACTAGACATCCTTTCAGGCAATCTCTTGCAGCATCCCGCCCATCCTCCAAGCCATCCAATTCCGCCGAGTGCAACGGTAATATCCAGGCCGTGTCTCCTTCTAATATCCAGCAGCCGGCCCACCATGCTTTCTCTGCCAGCCACATCCACCAGCGCTGGACCCGGCACAGTTGAAAACGGGAAACCGAGAAATTCCCATCAACGCACTGCCGAGACCTGCACACGCTACTCTGATCATCTCGCTCATCTCGCTCATCTCGTCATCTCGTCATCTCGTCATCTTCCACCCGGCATGCTCTGCACTTACCAAGGCAGATCGCCTGTTGCTGGGACTGCGATCGGCGCGAGGCTGCCAGACAGTAATCACAAATGAGACCTTTCGTCACATTGCATACCAAAGGGTTGCCTTTCACATCTGCCACTGGCATCCAGATGCTTGGCGTGTCAATATCGCTATACTGTGCTGTGTCAATCTGCGTGACTGCATGTCCAGTGCGACGTCCGTCAGCCACCCTATACCAAGCACAGCTCGCCCAACGACTACCAACTGGAGGAAAATGAGCAAATTCAGTGGCCACCGCTCCATCACCAAACACCAGGATTATATGAACCGGTGTACTAGTACGTAGTAGTATTGCTTCTGCACAAAGCCCAGACACTGCGGATGGCGTCGCGTCGTGCAGCGCTTCCATCTGACCCCGCCACCAAGCCATGATCAGCGGTCTTGGAGTCTTGCACTACCTCAAAACCCAAGGCGGATGGATTATCAAAATGGTGCGCTAAGCATTCACTAATAAAGGAAAAATAAAATAAAAAATCAACATCCCAGCTTTGGTCTCCTAGACAGCTGTGCACCACCTTGCGATTAGAATGAGGCGGCTGCCTTTACACAGTACGCAGACTCTAGCTGGACAATATCCTCGCTATCCAAACCGCCATTCTTGTAAAAGCCACACTCGCAACGGCCTCTTCGATACGGCCCAGGCTATGGACACCGATAATCGGGCAAACCCTCTTTTCTAAGCTCCAACTGATGGCAAAATTGTCGCCATACTCACGCCATACTTTTTAGCCACGGATTCAACTGCCCTCAATACGTCGTCATCACTTTCCGTGGCATTCTTGAGAATAAAGTTACGCAGAAATGCATCCGTCTCCTCACGGTGCGTTGGCTGCGATTGCGGTGGTCGCGTTAACACGCCCCGTGGTAATGGGCTCCAGGGAATGAGTCCGATGCCAGCATCCTGACAGTACGGAATCATTTCTCTTTCTTCCTCCCGGTACAGCAGGTTGTAGTAATTTTGCATCGAGATGAATTTGTGCCACCCATTTGTCTCGGCAATGTTCTGAAGCTTTTGCAATTCCCAGGCCGCCATGGAGCTGGCCCCAATGTATCTGTGTCGTGATTGTTATAACTTGGAGCCCCAAACCATGTTGGCAGGCAAGCTCACCGGACTTTTCCACTTTCCACAACATAATTCAGGGCCTTCATAATCTCTACCGCGGGAGTTTCGCGGTCCAGTCGATGCAGTTGCAGGACATCAATATATGTCCCCAGCCGCGCGACACTTGCATTCACAGCGTCGAAAATATGCTTGCGACTGAGCCCGACCCGGTTGACCCATTGTCCATCATTCTTTCCCAAGTCAGAGATTTGTAGCTGTTCACCTTCACTTACGCCAAAGAAGCATTTTGTCATGATGACAATCTCATTCCACGGGATGCTATTTTGACGCAACGCCTTGCCTACAATCTCTTCCGACAAGCCGTTGGAGTACACATCTGCCGTGTCCCACGTCGTTATCCCCACATCGTATGCACGTTTCAGCAATGGAAGTGCGTCCTTCTCGGCAAGCACCCATTTCTGCCAGTCCGGGCTGCCATATCCCATGGTTCCAAGAACAACACGCGAGATCTTCAAGCCGGAGCTGCCAAGTCTCGAAAGGAGCTCACGTGAATGGTCAGTTACAAGTTTCTTGTTCACCAGAAACATAGAGCGAATGAACAGTTACCGTTGATATTCCATCTTCAGGCGTGGGTGAATGGCTACAGCCCTTTGCCAAATTGGCTGGCATGGGCAGCTAGACTCTGACAAGTTCATCTATATAAGTATCCATTGCGCCAAACTACTCCAGAAACATCAGCAGTCACGATTCAATTTCTTGGTTCGTTACTGAGGTGTGGAGTTCCCCAAAAATGGCAGAGACCCGAACTGGAGCATATCTCCAATTTGGAGTCCCCGCATATGGACTCAGCGTGCACATCACAAGTCGTGATTTGGGGTTTCGATAGTGACGGAAAGCTGTGTATTGGAAAATAATGACAATCCTTGGGAACATCTTCTTGTATTTGGGTCGCAGGTGTATTTGATGTTGAAGTCTAACCACACTTCACAACAAATATCCTAAGATCTTGTCGATAATGCGGCCTACCAACCGCTTTTACTCTCCTTGTTAGTAATATTTTCAATGTATGAAACTGTGTAGTAGTATGAATTTATATGTATTCTCTCCATGCATCGCAAGACTGTTATGCTACTAAACACTATGTGAGAACACTGCGAAGTGGATTGACAATCACTTCCGCATGTCAACCACCAATTTTCCTCCAACATCTCCTTTATGATAATCGGCGACGAGATCATTCAGCTGCTCCAGAGGGTAGGTCTGAATACGCGGTCTCACGCCTTCTGCCGCAGCAAAATTGACCATTGCCCGCAGCTGTCGATTTTTCCCAACCAGGACTCCAACCAGTGTAATATGGCGGAAAATAAGATCGCGAGCATCAAAATGAAAGCCCTGCTTTGGAAAACTCACAATGACACAAGTACCATGATTTTTTAACAGTTTCATTCCGTAGTCGAGCGCATGTTGCGACTCGGGCAAGATGAGAACTGCGTCGACGCCCTTTTCGCCCTCTAACCCGCGTTCTGCTGGGCCAAAGGCCTTGATACGAACTGCCTGTGTGTCCTCTCTTCTAGCGTCCACAATAGTAACTTTGCAGCTTTGGTAGCCCAGGCCTCGAGCGACTTGTTGAAGAACATCCAGCCCTGCATCGGAGGCATCAACGGCCAGGACATGACAGCCCAGTTTCACCGCAAATTGCACAGCCATGTGTCCCAGGCCACCGCCCGCGCCGGAGATGGCAATCGTCGTGCCGTCGCCGCCATTCTTCTTTTCAAGGTCGACGCCTGCCTGACCCAGTGCATTCCACGCCGTCAAGCCAGCGCACATCATGGGTGCTGCTTCCACGGCACTCATGGGGGCAGGGATGGGGGCTACCTGGCGCGAGTCCACGATGCAGTAGTCCTGAAAACCCCCGTCGGTATTCATACCCAGGTTCCCGCCCCGGGGACACCACACTCCGTAGGTTTCCGGATCGCCGTCGTTGTGAGTGCATTCGTAGCAGGTGCCGCATGAATGGTAGGACCGACCGGGCACTCCCACCAGGATGCCGACTTGCAGACCCAGCTCTGGACGCACCTCGGATCCCATTTCGAGAATGGTACCGGCAAACTCGTGGCATCCTACGCGAGGAAGGGGGTGCTGCGGGAAACCGCCCTCCGCTAGCACTGCGTCTGTGTGGCAGTAGGAGGCTGCTTGGACATGAATAAGTAGGTCATGACCCGTGGGACTATTGGGGCGTGTGCGTTCTCGTAGCACGTACGGGGTGTTATGGGCCTCGAGGACTTGAGCGCACATAGTAAGGTGGAACAAGCAAATGGATATGAAGAAATGAGTAGTATGTGGTCTTTGGTGATTGAAGAGACTTGTTGAATAAAATAGAGTATTTGTAGATGAATGTAAAGGGAGAATTACTCACTGGCAGACCTGGTGTGGGAGAAATACATGCTTGATCAAGTAGATCGATTTCGCCACATGGCGAAACCTGTCTGAGTTTGGAGACGTGGGGTAGAAAGTAACCCACACATTCACAATGTTTTAAATACTGTATATCTGCTTGTTCTTACACTTAATTTTGACCCTCTGCGAGCCAAGATTTCGGGAAAATGTCTCAAGTTTACACGTGGAGCGAGCTCCGGCGTCACAACAGGCCAGACGATCTGTGCGTTGTCATTCAGGGCAACGTGTACGATGTTACCAATTTTCAAAAAGAACACCCGCACGTATTCTCCCACACACACCAGCCGCCACTAAATGTTGTCTCCTGTTCTAACGAATCGCATAGAGGCGGTCCAGAATTCCTCCTTGACCAGGGCGGGGGTGACGTGACTGGGCTGTTTGAAGACGCTGGTCATAGCAGGGAGGCCAGGCTCTTACTGAGGACTCTCCAAGTTGGGGTAGTCGATGGACAGGTTCGTCGTTGAAATCCCTCCTCAGCGAAATGTCGCTCAACTAGCGCAGACCAATGCCGCGGTGGCGACGCCACCTCCACAGTCCGGGAACCCCAGATTGGCGGGGCTGGAAGTCAATCGAAATATTTCCGTCATTCTCGTCTTCTTTGTTGTTGGGGTACTTTTTAGCTATTTGCATTACCATACTGGTTTTCTGTGTCCTTGATGGTGCACTTCTCTCTTAAGCCTTTGTCAGTTGAAGGCCAGGCAGCCTAGTCAGGGACTTGGTTGATCGTTCATAGAGATATTGTGACCAAGCAGGGTTGGACATCTTACGAATGGTTGATTGAATTGACTAATTTATTAGATGTCAAGGTTTATAATTATTATATTAAATAAGGTAACTAGTTATATTATTTTTCTTGATTCTTTTAATCAACTTGAATATTTTAATGTATTTAATTTTCTTAATTTTCTTAATTTTCTTCATGAGTTTAATGTACTTAATTAGTTTAATTTACCAAATCCAGATACTCTCCTTAAGTTAATTAATTTAATTTAATATGGGCTTCATTCGCATGATTCGCAAGATGTCTAACGCTGTGACCAAGTTTACAGAAATTTACAAGAAATTAAGACCCTTCTCTTCACACTTGTTGGATACAAAGTCATTCTCCAGGCAGATAAGCTGCATAGCTCAAACACATGGTGGTTACCAGATAGAATAAGATTAACATGGCAAACATGTGGAAGTCATTTATTTCACCACGAAATATCATGGGCATAGTATTATTGGCTGGTATTGCAGGTCGAGAAAAATACTCTAAAATTGAAACAGTCACGCCAATACGAGCCGAATGGGTTATTAAAGCTCCGCCCTTTTTGACCCGCGGAACAGAATTTAAAGTGCAGGAAGAATGAAACATGTTGCTATTAGATCCGATAAATTTATACCAACAAGTGAGGCAGCGGTTTCCCATCCAGCCATAGCTCCAAGTTGGTGGCACATCCCTCGTACCATCGAGCCATTACGCCTTCTTCCACGTAACCCATATGCGGAGTAAGTAGGACCTCACTCCTCCCATCTACCCCCCACGCGGTTGTGCGCCACTGGCTGTCAAGTGGCAGTGGCTCCGTACCATGGACGTCCAGAGCCACGCCTCTAATCTTGCCGTTATTCACGACGTTGAGCAACGCCTCCTCGTCAATAAGCGGGCCACGAGAGGTATTCACTATAAAGGCAGACGGTTTGAGGAGTGCCAGTTGCTTGGCTGATAAAATGTGACGGCTCTCTTCCGACAGCACGTAATGAAGCGTCAGCACATCAGCCGTCTGGAGCAGCTCCTCCAAGCTCTCTGCGACCTGGAAGGCAGTTTTTGGCAATCCCATGTCTGCTGCCTTGGCGTCAGCTACTTCCTGCGTGAGAGTCCTCGACCATGCCAGGACTCTCATGCCAAAAGCAGACACGCCGATGGAGGCAACCCTTGATCCCAACGCTCCGAGTCCCAAGACACCCAACGTTTTCCCGCGCAGCCCGGTGGCGCAGGTCGTCTCCCAAAATCCACCTTTCACCCGAGAGTCGTCCCGGGCTATATTACTGGTAATACCCAAGATCAATGCCCAGCAGTGTTCCAGAGTTGAATCGTGCGAGGTGGGAAGATGGGCGTCCTTGTCCAACTGCTCATAGCCGCTGGAATTGGCAACAATAATGTTGCGTTTCTTGCATGCATCCATGTCAATAACGGTGTTTTTGATTCCGGTAGTAAGAAAGAGCCTGAGATTCGGCAGATCCTCTATCATGTCGGCTGTAAAAGCTGTCCGCTCCCTCATTGTCACGATGACATTGAATGGGAGGAGGCGTTTGATGAGCGCATTCTTTCCATCTACAGTAGATGGATCTATGTGATCATCAAAACTCTCAATGCTAGCCCGCGACTTTAAAGGGGAGAACTTTCGGAGCCCTAGGCCCTGGTAGTCGTCGATAATTGCAACGCGGATAGTGGTTGATGCCATGTTGAAAGTAGGACAGGAATTGCGGAACGAACTGGAATATGCGAGCTCAGTAGTATCAAACTATTAGGATGTATATACTTTACTGAAAAAGACGTACCATTTTTGCGACACTGAGAAATACGCCAAAAGTCAACTCCATTGATGGCATCTCCAAATTGGGGTTCGGTGCGGCAAATTTGATTCGCTGCATAGAAACGAGGAGGTTGTCGCCAAGTGGAGTTTCATCACGATGAGTGGATGGATGATGTTGTGCATCCTTGGTCTTGACACAAATGACCTTCTTGGAAGCCTGCTTCATTACCCCATCACCCCCATGGGGTTGCCAGCTTCGAGAAACTTAAAGGAGGTACAAACCCCAGAAAAGTTTATTGGAATCAGCTTTTCTGTATCTAAATTGACTCTCATAGCTGCCTCAGAGTGATTCATCATGGAAACCTTTACAATTTATGTGCTCCTCGCCTCAGTGGCGTTACTAGTCCTCCGATGGGCAGACCAAACAGATGTGCCGTACATCAAAGGCCTCCCTCACCTACGCGGGGTCCCTGTGTTTGGTAACTTGTTCCTTTTGGGTAGCTACCATGCTAGGAACAGTGCCAAACTCGCAAAAACCGTTGGGTCGGTCTTTCAAGTTCGTCTCGGCAACCGCGTATGCCTACACTGTCACCCACTTCTTTACAAAAAGAGTTGTACTAACGATTTGGCAAATACCGCAGCGATTTGTCTATGTTAATTCCTTTCAAACAGTCAAGGAGTTTTGGATAAAAAACCAGTCGGCCCTCATATCTCGACCCAGTTTTTGGACCTTTCACAGCGTTGTGTCCAACTCGCAAGCGTACACCCTCGGCTCGTCGCCATGGAACGACTCCGCAAAACGGACGAGAAAGGCTGCCGCCACGGCGCTGAATCGTCAGGCCGTTGAGGGCTACCTGCCCATCATTGACATGGAAGCGGCAGTGAGCTTCAAGGACCTTCTCGCCAATGCCAAAGAGAATAACGACATGGACCCCAATGGCTACTTCCAACGGTTTGCATTGAGCGTCAGCCTTACGCTAAACTATGGCATCAGACTGAGCGACTCGAAGCACGACGAAACTCTGAACAGGGTTGTGGCCGTGGAGCGAGAGATGAGTAATTTTAGGGGCATCGCGCACAACTGGCAAGATTTTGTCCCTTTTCTGCGTCTGTGGCCTGGATACAAAGCCAACGCGATAAAGTATCGCAACTTGCGCGATGAGTATATCCTTTCATTTTATGATCAACTGAAGACGCGGATTGCCGATGGAACAGATCATCCTTGCATTGCTGGCAGCGTTTTGAAGGATCCGGAAGCAAAGCTTTCTGATAGTAAGTCGATCACAATATGAGCTGTTTAATGTATCTAACCTGTGCCAGGAGAGTTCAAGTCTATTTGTTTGTCCATGGTTGCTGCTGGACTCGACACTTTGCCAGGGAACATTAATATGACCACAGCATACCTATCCTGTCCTCACGGGCAAGAGATTCAGGAGCGTGCCTATGAAGAGATTATGAAGTCCTATCCAGGCGAGGATCCTTGGGACGCTTGCGTTACCGAAGAAAAGTGCGAATACATGCAGTCCTTTGTCAAGGTACGAGCCAGAGAACATCAGCAATAGTAACGTGCTAACATGGAGACAGGAGGTATTACGATTCTGGTCCACTTTGAACATGTGCTTTCCACGAACAAGCATTAAGGACATTTCGTATAAAGGGTCAACTATACCTGCCGGGACAACGTTTCTCATGGTAAAGTTTTCTCACCAATCTATACTTGAATGAGGAGGCTAACCATTTGATTAGAATATGTGGGCAGCAAATCATGACGTGGAGCAATTCAACAGTCCCATGGATTTCGTCCCCCATCGCTTCATGGGCATCCCTACAGCAGGGGCAGGAACTCAGCACTATGGCTACGGCGCTGGGACAAGAATGTGTGCCGGCTCTCATCTTGCCAACCGTCAGCTCTATGTTGTCTTTACGCGCTTAATTTTGGCATTCAACATCCGTGAGACTAAACTGGAACGTGACCGCCCCATTCTTGACACCGTTGAATGCAACGCAGTCCCGACAAGCATGGTCACTCAACCCAAGCCATTCAAGGTAAAGTTGATTCCACGCGATCTCAACAAGCTGGAGGGCTGGATTAGTGGTAGCCTGGGACGCACTACCCATCTTCAGATGTAAGGCATCTTCCACAGATCCACGCCGCTGCCTTACATTCCTTCCCGTCATCTCATAGGCTTTAGACTTTCGTATTCACAGGAGAATATTCAAGATTAAAACATGCATTAAATCGAGGCCGCTCTCGCTATTCTGTTTCATATATTGCATGTAATTAATTGCCAAAGCCCGTCGGTGTGTGTCGTTAGCGAGCCTCAACCTGTTAACTCTATATTCAGCAGGATCGGAGTAGAGGTTGAACCGGCAGTGGAAGTCAACATTGGAGTCGAGTTTGGACTAATCGTCTCGGCCTGTCCTCCCAGTAGGAGGCTTGTTTTTTTCTTTTCTGCCCAAACTTCTTTTCTCCTCTTCTGTTTAGAGCATTTTCCAGGGTAGACTAGACTATTCGCTGTTGAAATATAAACATTAATCTTATCCATGTCCGCTGTGTTTCTGTAGTTGACAGTAACAGTGGTCCTTAAAAACAAGGTGACTACTGTTCTATAATCTTTCTCAATCTCTCAACTATGTCATCGTCAGTATATCCCTTGGCTACTCGCCCGTCCCAGTATGTCCATGGCTGGATATATCGGCACTTGCCCACGGATGGCGCGATTTTGTCGAAGATGCGCCTCATGCAGGCGGCTGAGCACAGCGTCCTTTCGCGCTCTCCATTAAAGTCTATCATCCTGTGACGCACAATCTCAATTATGTTGGCCGCAATGGCGGCAGCTATTGGAGTGCAGTACGATGTCCCGGACACGTACACATTGGGCATGTCCGCCACCCCGCGGTACTCTTCCATCTCGATGTCGTATCCCAATGTGCCGTAGAACTCATTCTTGCCCATCGGCGGGTTCATGCCGTGCACGTCTCCATTGCCATCGGTGGCGTGAACGGCGATGACGCCGGGGCAGCTTGCCATCCAGGATGCCTTGCTGTTCGCGCCGTCATTGCGGCCGGCCGCTGCAAAAACAATGGTTGGCAAGGTGGATTGGACACCTGGATAGACTGCCTTGGCCAGGGCCGCCTCGATGCCGTGATGCCAGTTGCCGATGCAAATGGACAGGTTTATGATATGAACTTTACATATTTGCACAGCCCAATTGATCGCCTACCCAATTCCACGTAGACGCTATCCATTAGCACTGATTGGGGGGGGAGGGAGCTTGGCACGGGTTTGCTCGTTGGCTATCATATGATATGCCGCTGAAGAAAAATAGACTCACCCTACATATTCCGTTGATGCTCTCCTCGGATAGCACCGCGCTATTTGTGACCTTGGCGATGTATATCTTGGCCGTCGGTGCCGCCTGAAGAATTAGCTTTGTAATAAGGGTGCCATGGCCGACGTTGTCATCGCAATCCTGGTGATTCTGGGAAGAGAAGTTGATTACTTCCACTATTCGTTTGTCTTCAATGTATCTTTCTATGTCAGGATCCTGGCGGCAGATACCGCTGTCGATGATTGCAATGCGGACATCGTCGCCTCTGTACCCTGGCAGAGCTCTCCGCGTCGGCTCGGTGAGTGGCATAACATGTGCTTTGGTGAACCGGCGCAAGTATTTCATGAAGTCTCGTGCGGATTCGCTACCAAGTCAACAATGGGACACAATAAAGCTACCGAGTGGCCGCCCGGTGAAGCCGGTATAACTAACCTGTATTTCCCTTCAGTCGAGCTACGCTCTGTTTGGGGGTATATAGGAACAGGGACACTGAGAGAAGACTGCTCGCCTCCATATCTCATGGGTTTTTCGGATTTGCCCAAGTCGCCATAATCACGTAGTGGCTGTACAATCTTTTCTATGATGTATTCTTTCCGTCTCCCATGACGACCGTTGCCCCCGTGACCGAAGCTGGGCTTTGAGTTGAGGCAGGCCAAGATGGCCTGATTGTACAGCGTCTCAGACTTTCTGAACCCAGCGCTCTCGGTCCTGTTGATTAAATCCAGTCGGAATTCTTCGGGAGAAGCGCGTTTGTCGCACTGTGGGAACTCTATTGCCTCCCAAAGGTACATTTCGAGCAACAGCTTTCCGAATACTAGCAGCTGCGGGTCACAGCCTAAATCTGAACCGTAATCAGCATCCCGCTCCCCGTTTAGCGGGACCGTGAGATATACTTCGGTTGCGCTCAGTATCTTCTCCGTCCCGCCATGTTGTAGGAAGTAGAGCGCAGCATCAAATTCAGTGGCGCGGCTCCAGTGCGCCAGCGTCGAGTCGTCCGTGGAGAAGTGGTATAGAGACTGGGCCAAATTCATCAAAAGCTTATCTCTCTGAACACCAGTCAAGGCTTTGGAGCGGTCAAATGAGAGTTTGCGAGCTGCAGGTCTCCTATCGAGGAGGTCAGTTAAGCGTAGCGTCGGGGCCGCAGATCCATCTGCCCGTCGGCGAGCTTCAACTTGAATATTGGTTGAATGACCCGACGGAGGCGCGCGTGGGAGTATATCTATGTGCTTCAAAACCAAGCAATCATTATGCAACTCTGCATCGTGAATGGACTGACAGAGCGGCCTGCATAGTGGCTGCGATTGCAGGTTTCTATAAAAGTATCAGTACAAGGTATTTTCATGTGACGGGCAGATTGCTAGCTAAATATTTTCAATAAAAGAATAGAAGTGAATCCAGCGACTTTGACACAGGAAAGACTTTTGTGATGTAGAGACTTACTGCACTCCGACACCCGTGCTTTGTGTCCACTGCTGTGGCTTCCAGTTGTGTCTGGACGAGAGGTAGAACTCAAAACCGGCATCACTACTAGGATCACTGTTGTACAAAGCACCATTCAATCTTAACCTTAGGCAATGGAATCCCTCGTCACACCCTTGCAGCTGCTGTGTCAGAGTACAGAGCAACGATCGCAGCTTCTCGTGGACGCCAGGGTCCTCTACTGTCCGAGAAACACCACTGCTTGCAGCCTGTTCTCGCTCGATATCGTTTCTCATAATTTGAGTGTCAATTAATTCAGCAGTCGTCTGGTTGCAGATGGAATCAGTTAAATTGCCCACTACTGGATCCGAGTTCCGATTCCCTCCGCTCCATTCCACCCCGGCGTCCAAGTCCGCCAGCAAGGCATCTATGCTGCCGTATTGGAGAGACAAAAGGGACAGGACACAACTTTCAATGATAAGAGTGCTTTCGTACGAAGCTAAGAGATTGGGCTCTGCCGGGTTTGAGTACCTAAGCGGCCGCGAAATTGTTTCATCAGCGGAGACATGCGATCCATTCATGCTAACCTGAGCCGCCATGATAATATGAATATGAGAGAAAGTAGGCAATTTCAGTCGCACCCAAGATGAAACCTGATAGAGGCTGGAGAGCAGCTAAGGGGCGGTACCGCCACACAATATAAGTTCCCCAATCAATGGCAGCGCCAATAGTTTAGTCACGCCCCCAGCGGCTGGCAGGCAATAATATCAGCAGTACATCCACACATCCCTCCCCTCCAATTTCCATTACTTTTCCTGCAGCTATCAAGCCGGGCCTTGGAGAAAGCACCAAGGAAGAATGTCAAGCAGAAGCCTTGGATTGTGTTCGTAGGTAATGCATCTCTGTAGCTTCAGGCATAGAGCCCCTAAACGCTCTTTTCGTGTAAGAAACAAATGAAGCAATGTCCTCAGTCGCGGAGTGTTTATCCCGATTGTGTATTCTTTCCCCTCCCATATTCCTTGCTGCGAGTGCGAACCACCCCTCCTTTGCTACCCTGTCCGCTGCCTTCGTGACTAAAGTATGCCGTGTAACGTCGGGTCTCACAGTTGGACGACGCAAAGCGCGGATGTGAGTCGCCCGCCTCACTTCCCTGGGCTGCATGAATGAGTTGTCCTGCATGCTGTGTCACTCCAGCCCCAATTGCGTGCGGAATAGATGAATTATCTAGTTCTTTAATTACAAATCTATCACAATTGAGGCTACGGAAATTAAAAGCCGACGAGAATATTTTCTCTTACGAACACTGGCCTTGTATCTGTTGCCTTCTGGAACATACCACAAACGAGTTGATTGCTCCTGTTGAAATGAGTACCGGTGTTCCAGAATACCATATCCTCGGGCCCTGCGTCGAAGCTGACAAGCTCTTAATCGGCCACATATTTAGTAGCTTCACCCGCCTTGATGTACTCAACAAAGAACTGGGAGCAGCTCTAGATTTTGGCGAGCATCGCTTTCAAGAATATCAAGAGCGGGATGTTGAAGTTGTGCAAGATGTGGAGTACGCTGGCAAGGGTGCCTTTATGGCAGGAATTCGCGCTGAGGCTGTTGGGAGTAGGCGTCAAAAAATGAGCCTCATTGCCCCCTTCCTAACAACACGATGGATTGAAGCGACACCGGAAGACTACACCACGGCTGTAGAGCGCTCTGCCAGAGTCCGCGACTTTTGGGAGAAGTTTCCTAACAGGCCCGTTTATATGGTCACCGGAATGAAAACCTGCGAAGAAAAGACCATCTACGCAACAACGGGCAATACACAGGGATTGAAGGCAAATGTTGAGATGGGTGCCTCCGGAGTCTCCGTTGGGCCGATGTGCAGCTTGGTGCGGACTGTGGCCACCGTGCAGAAGGGAACACGACAAAAGGCATCCATTGTGGCAATCAGGGTTTCTATTCTCAGACAGAACCGCCGCAGCGGCATATTTGCTCTGAGTCGGGGCCCAGAGGTGGTAGGCGCACCTGATGGCCACGGCCAACTGGTGGAGGCGTCCACTTTGGGACGTGGGACGCGGCCGCTTGACTTTGAGGTTGTCGGGCAAACATCCGCTTTGGACGAAATAGATACTGAAAGGGTTACAACGCTTTTGGATACAGTTTGGATCAAGCCAGAAGGTGTGTGAGTGGATTTGGGCAGCTGCATTTTACAGTCTTCCATCAAGAGGCTGAGGACAGCCATCAGACACGATGGGTGCGGTGGTAGAGCCACAAATGTTCATGACGATTATCTGACCGAAGTGAGGCAACTTACGTGGCACTGATTCATGCATGCATATATATGGAAGGGGGCGTCCCGCACACGGCTCGTCTCGCTTCCACCCCTCTTTCTCGGCGACCAAACGAAGCAATATGATTCCAACAATAAGGGTGGTGTGGAGTTGAGTCTACCCAGTAGAATCAGAAACAGGTATGTCGGCTGACGGCAGGCGACCTGACTGAGTCTTTTCCTTGTAAAAGTATTGTAGCAGGGCATCGTGTATCCTCTTGCCTGACTTGCCAAAGTCAGAAATCTAATTTGTTCGGTACTTGCATCTCATAATGGCCAGATATTTATAGGCTCGCCACTGTCTTATTAATATTTCAAGTTATCAAGTTGCAGGAGGATGACTGGGATGGGCGAGCAATCTGCGGCGCTATGATCCAGCCAGGCTGGCTGATTCGCACTAGTCTGTGTAGCATGCCGCTCTTGAATCACCTGTCACGCTGCCTTAAGGCCAATGTGCAGCTGCGTAACCCTAATGGGCGCTTCCTTCCTAGATGTACATGTATCTACCACGGCACCCCCTCACCCCCTGGCATGCTATTCTGTCTTTTCCTCCCTCATCCACAACAGCGCGCTACTCTACCTACCGAGCATCGCGCGATGGATCCACAGGAATTGCACTCCATCTCTACACTAGTCCGTGATTGTATCGATTTCTTCGATGAATGCAACCAAACGGCGCTTCGCATTCCCAGACAGCAAAGACTGGACCTGGCAGCCCAGCAGCGATATCTACGACTCTGGGCAAAAACCTTTCAAGTATTCGACCAAGGAGATATCTGCCTAGACAGGCAGCTTGACACCTCCTGTAACCTCTGGCGTAATCTCATTGTTGCGCATTTTGAACACATTCTCAAAAACCTGCTAACTAGTGAGTTTTCCTCGGTTAGCAAACTTGAAACTGAAAAATGGCTAATTTAATTCCCACACAAAAGTTGCTGGCTCGATACCGAACGGACAGAATACCAACACAGCCGCCCTCAACGGCTGCAATGGTCTTGACGATTGCAGCATTCTCAACGATTGCAGATTGCCTATTAGTCAGATAGAAAAGTCGATTCTTAAACTAAGAGAAGTTGCGAGCCTTCTACTTTACCCGACAGAGAGTGGTCTTGCTCGGAGAGTTGCCAGCTTCCGGCAGGTGTTTGACGATGGCTCCCGTAACATTCTGGCGCGTAACATGGTCCAGGATCAGTATCCTCAACTGCTTCCAAAGCGGCGTATAATGCGCCATGATGTGAAGTTTAAGGAAGGATCCATAGCACGCAACCCAAGGACCCCATACGATACGGATTCACATTTCTCTGCCCATGAGAAATCTGTTGGCGTGCTCAAGGCCCTGGCTGATGCTGTTCTGTTCAGACATTATCGCATACTATACGAGAGAAAGGTTAGGGCGAGAGGGAATGATCCAACAATACCAAACAACATCCCGAAGTTATTACTGTCGCTACACGGCCAATTGCCCAATACACCCAAATACGCACACAATGCCGTGCAGAGTCTGGAGATTGCACTAGCATCATCAGAGGTAACGAATACCGAGACTTTGCGGTATCCTTCTCCACCAAGTTTTAGACTCGGGGAAAAAAAGGCAAAATGCCCAGTGTGCCACCGAATACTCGGTGTCGACACGTTCAAAGGGGACAAGTGGATGTAAGTAGCCTATGGTCGCCCATTCCACAAGAAATGTGTGACAGGGGTACTTTTCTTTTCTTTTCTTTTTCTTTTTGGCTAACATTGATAGATCTCACCTCTACGAAGATATACAGCCATATGTCTGCATCGATGAGAACTGCCTTGGGAGTGGCAATCCTCGATACTTCGCTACACGTGACCCATGGAGGGACCACATGCGGACAAGGCACGGCATGCAATGGCTCGATTATGTACAGGAATCTTTGCAGTGGGTTTGCCCAGTCTGCCGTGACATGTCTACTTCAGAGTTTGCCTCGAAGCAGTTGGCCGAAAAGGATCTCAAGCAGCACATGCTCGATATGCATTCCACACAGGAGAATGAGCGGTACAAATGCGCCATCCAAGTGAGCATCGTTACTTACTATAGACCGCAACACACATGTTTTATTTGTAGAGCTTGCTATCCCGAAGAAGAGACTGATACTCCTCTGCAAGGGAACTCTTCGGCGGCAACAGCCAGCAAGAAATCGCTGGATACTGAAGCCAGGAGACGAGCAGAAAACTGTCTAGCCGGCCACTTGCGATACCTTGCCTTTTCGTTTGCCATAAACCTCATTGACGAAGATGGGGGTTATCTGCTGGACTCACAGCCACGCAAAAAGAGCATCGGAACCTCGACGCCTGCAATTTGGATGGTGCCGCGGGACAAACCGCCTTCGTATCAACCCAATGATGACAGCCCTCATTCGGTGTATCCAAATAACTGCAGTGCGAATGTATTTTTGAGTAATAAGCCACTCCAGTCGCACAAGAAGCGGCACAGTGTGTCGAACGCCGCCCGCAAAGGTATGAAGCGCATCTTCGGTCTGCCTAGTCAGTCTGGGCGAGAACCAAAGAATGTCGAAGTGGCAGATTCGAAATGGAAATCTTAAGAAAAGAAACCACGGAATTCTACCGTGAAACACTTGGGTCATCTCCCTTAGTTTGGGGTTTTCTTTTTGTTGCTTTCTGTTGGCTCGGTCTCGTGTAGTTGTAGCAAGAGAATGACTGATTTCCAGTCAAGGTTGCCATGACAACATGCCGCTCATGAATCGTCGTAATGGTCAAGACAATTCGAGGGTAACATAATATCCGCTGCTAAGCTAGGTGAGCGGTGTTACAAACGCTACCGCACAGAACGCGGGCAGTGCTAGGCCGCCTGCAGGACCACGTCAATGTCCCGATTAGGACACGAGGTCGCGTGATGGCTCATTAGGTCATTGAGATGATCCAGCTACGAGGGATCATCAGGATCATTAGGATCATTAGATGATCCTTATGATCTGGTAAAATAATAGAGAGGTAAACTAGTATATTAAGGAAGGAGGAACACAGCTAGTCTAGCTAGTCTAGCTAGTCTAGATATCTATTGATTAATTCAAGTAATAGTTTTATTATTAAAGGTACAGTCTCTTGATAATAGTTACATAAAAACACTATTTAATATAGCCCAACTTACTTTAGAGCATACCCTAACCATTACTTACGTCAATTACGCCATTATTCCAGTGAGCACCTACATAGAATGTGGTGGGTATCACATGTAGTGTAATTTTCGTCCAGCGGTTATATCTCGGCGCATAGCGCATTATGGTGCCCTGCGTAGCTGAAGTAGGTAGTTGATGGCAGTACAAGAACAAAACCAGCTGCACCAGCTCGGTCCAATTCCAGGTCCTTGCTACTTCGACGCCCTCAGGTATATAGAGACTCAGCGTGACGTTACGTCGAAAAGACAACGTAGGCAAAGAGACAAGGGCTGTCGGCTCTCCGCTGCGGTGCATTCTAGATGGATGCACTGTAAACAAAGTTCCTCCGCAGGTTGGTAAATCCTCCGACGGGTTTCGCCGCCAAATGAACCAAAGTACCAATTGCCGCAAGGATTCTTTATTTGACAAGTCGGTCAACTTATTCCGGCCTTGGGGGGACCGATGCGTAAATTTCGTAATAACTGCAAACTCTCGAAGAAGACGGTCCTACACCGAGAAATCCCGCCGCGAGATATCCCGGCATTTGCCTGCGGATAGTCACTAGGCCGGTCAAATATTTACCACAATTCCACAAGTACACAATAAATAAATTTTATAACTGCAGTTGTTGAACTAAACAGTGTCGCAGTTTTCAAGTATTCAAATATTACATGTTACTTTCCTTCGCCGTGTGGCGATAGTGGGTTCTTCACCCAGCCTGACGCAAATGGAGAAAACTCAAGTCATCATTGTCGGCGCTGGTCCTGCAGGACTTTGTCTTGCTCTAGCTCTGGCCAAGTTTCAAGTAAAGGTTAGTTTGCAATCTAGGAAGCCGTTTTGATGTATTATCATTTTCCTTCAAGAAGGACCAAATAAAACACCAAAGGAGGCTAATACTTGTACCAGTCCGTTTTGTTGGAGAAAGAGACCGAAGTACCAACAGATCCGAGGGGTGTATACCTGACAGGAGATGCTGTGAGAATTCTATATGACCTGGGGTTAGGGGACAGGATATCCTACATTGGGCATGGTACGCTCCGCTCCCTCGCCGAATAGTAGAGGCGGGCATCAGCTAACCAAATTATTGAACAGATGTCTACCAAATTAAGTTTCATCAAACCTCTTTCAGCACCAAGCCTATGTTTTCTCTCAATATGAGCACATCCAACGCGCTCCAGCAAGCTGTTCAGGAGGGAATTCTACAAATACAACCTCGACTCGGTAAGCAACCACCACCATGGTTTTTCCGTGTCAGGCAACCTGTAGCTAACATGCCATAGAAAGCACATTGAGAGAACAGGTCGAGGTGTCACCGTTTGCCGACTTGCGCACCGGATGTACAGTGACGGAACAACTGGCAGAAGATCCACCAGCCGTTACCTATACCGATTCCCAAAATACAGTACGTTCAATCACTGGCCAATGGCTCGTTGGCGCGGATGGCAAGGTCGGGATCGTTAGGAAGCACTTCCTCGAGCCTACCGCGGGGATCAGGCAAGAA
Source organism: Zarea fungicola (assembly GCA_900169235.1). NCBI lineage: Eukaryota > Fungi > Ascomycota > Sordariomycetes > Hypocreales > Cordycipitaceae > Zarea > Zarea fungicola. The sequence continues at coordinate 70,416 of FWCC01000022.1, forward strand.
GTTGGCAAGTATAGCTATGACGGAACATGGATTGCAGCGAATTTGAAGATCTCTCTACCAACCCCGCAAACCCACCCACAGTTTCCGCTCTGGGCACTTGGGTACACACCAGAAAGTGTGTATGATCTCTTCTGGCCAGACGGTTGGCACTTTTGTAGCCCCCCTGGAAAACCAACAGCGGCAGGGAGATTTGGTCCCCATGAAGAAAGGCTCTGGAGACACGAGTTCCGACAAGACACAACCGCCGATGATCTGGAATCGGAGTCGGCCCTTTGGGAGCACATCATGCCAATGATTACGTTGCAAGGGGATGCGCAAAACGCTTGTGATTTTCGCGAACCCGTTCAATATCCACACGATTGCATCACAGTCCTACGCTGCCGCCCCTTCCGATTCACGCACAAGGTCGTAAACCGATGGTTCCACAAGAAAACAATCCTGATTGGAGATGCAGCGCATGTCTTTCCCCCATTTGCCGGGCAAGGCATTGCCAGTGGTTTGCGAGATGCGCATCAATTGGCCTGGCGACTCTCTTTGCTTGTTCAATCCGACTCGCTCAATCCACGTAATTTACCTTGCGCCGAGCATCTTTTAGGGTCGTGGTCTCGCGAGAGACGAAGTAGCGTCGACGATGCCGCTTTTTTCTCGACAATCATCGGACAGCTTTGCAACGATCAACCGACAGTATGGATGCGATTCCTTCTCGCTGTGAAGACAAACCTGGATAGATTCCCCTGGTTGTCGCACATGCTAGATCCCATGGTGCAGAAGGAGCGCCAGGGCTTCGCCGGTGTGCCAGATGGGTTTTTCGCAAAAGAATATAACGGCGGCGTTCGAATGGCGCAGATAATTCTACGATCGTCTTCCACGAAGAAACTGGTTCTATCTGATTTCATTCTGAGCAACTCGCCGACAGCCTTCACAATTGTCGCCATCACAGACGGTAATGACACCGCGCTGAAGTACAATCAGCTTAGAAAAGCCATCAGTGACGCAGCTCTGCCTGAGACTGCATTGACTAAAGATTCAATTGTGTTCTATCGTCCGACAGCAACAATCAAGGAGGATCATTGTCTTGATGACACCGAATGCATCGAAATCTACTCTCCGTGTGACTTGGACCCTGCATCGCCAGAGTACGCGCGATGTGGTGGCTACGATGCACAGGCATACATTGACCGCCTTGGGAGGTCAACTCAGTTTGCAATTATTCGCGCAGATCTATTCATTTTTGCTTGTGTCAAAGACTACACTCAGCTGTGCCACTGTCTGTCGCTTCTGAAACAACAATTGCGATAAGTTGACGCTCGGCTCTCGCTGTAACACTGAAGACGGCAATAGTGTTTGAGTCTGCAGATTAGCTTATAAAATTGGGTGTATCCTATTTAGTCTACCATTGGGAAATAATAATAAAAATAGTGTTAGCCCGTGTTCAATGTATTTCAAATAGAACACTTTGTGTCAAGTGCGAAACCCCGTCATGGTGGTTTGAATTCACCTACTAACCAAGTGTCAGGGCACAGATGAAGGTATCACCGGAGCCTGACAATAGAGGGCATGTAGTAAAGGACTAGGTATATAGATCTAGGCTAGCTTTGACCTTAATATGAGAAGCCAATAATGACTCCTTTAGCTATATAGGACGTACCTGCACATATCGTGAATACAAGCATTCTAAAGCCCTTTACACCAAGATACATGCTATGTGGTACGTCAACCGTTAAAGTCATAAACAATCACGACGGTCGTCATCCCTCCCTTTTCAACGGCAATTCGCTTAATCAATCTCCGAACCCCCCCAACAAGCGTAAACCCCAAAATTTCATTCGCTACCCAATCCTTTCCCTTGATATAGGTATGAACCAGGTATTCCCCATTTGGCCCCCCGGCCTGAGACTCGTTGACCCAATCTTGGCCTAGAAATGCATCATCAATCTCGCTTGCATTGACCCAACGACTTTGAAATGTAATGGCCCCAAAAAGATCATCGGTCCTTTCTCGCTTTACAGAGTCCAACTTGCGGTTGTCATCGTCGCCTTTGATACTACCTGCCGTCTGGCCAATGTCAATGTGTGTGACGCCATCCGCCACGTATTGTTTAATATAGAGATTCAAAGATACCATGGACAACGTTTTGCGCTTTATCCAGTCGATCCCCTGTAGCGCCAAGACGGCATCGGTATCACCACTGAGACCCTTGTTCTGCCATGCTGTTAGATGAACTGTCTGCAGAAGTAAGCTTGGAGGCTTACCAGAGTCCAGTGGCCAGAAATATCCTTAATGGTAATGGAAGTTGGAGCAGCCATTCTGGTTTCGCAAAAGAAAATTCGATTACGAATGAAAATAAAAACGATTTGAGACCCAGAATGTAAATTTTAGAAGATATTGCAAACAGACAGTGCTTTGTCGGTTCCGGTTGCAGTCCCAAGATGCTGTTGGAACATCAACTCGTACCGCATGACGCGTTTAATAGTTGTTTTTGACCAAAGGCCGTAAACTCAACATGGAAATCGAGTCTCGGTTTGTGCTCAACTGGTATTAGGTGCCAGTTACGGATGGATTGATTTCCTCCGTTGCTCTACGAGCACATCGGAGTAATCCAAAGAAGGCTTCGGCACAGTTCCTGTTCTGCCTCGGGGTAATTCCGCCACATCATTGTAGTATCAAAGTAACCGTGTGTCTGTTTGTCCCTTGCTCGGTCAGACTTTATTCCCGCTTCCGTGTTAAAATTAATGATGATTTAGGCACCCGGGCGGCATCGGAGGAGATCAAACATCCGTTCACGAACACCCATCGTATTCATCTACCAAACCTCTAAGTGGTGCGGTTTAGCGCCCTTTGTTATCCCGCTCGGAGGATCTACAATGTTTCTCTAGAATACTTAGCGTTGAAGCCGCCGTATTCACAGGATCGCATATGTAGACCACGTAGCAATATTGGCAATGGACCGATGCTCGACCAGAAAACAAACGGCTAGGGACGGTTGGTACTACCCGCAGAGAGCGAGATCGTCGGCCCGGAGGTATTCGGACGAAAAACATCAACCCAGCATATGCTTGGACATGGAACAGCTAATTTTTATATAAATTCAACATGTCGTTTGAATTATACAACTGGTCTTGCCAATTAAATCCAAGGAAGATCAACCAATACCTATCGAAAAACCCCATTAAAATGGCCAACACTTCTGTAAAGGACGGAACGGACAATGCTCCTTACACGTTGTACCATAATTTTTGGTCTTCGTGTAGTTTGATGCTTCGACTGTCCATTTTCTTATCCAAAGACGCGAAAGCTGCAAATTCCATTACATTCAAGGAGATTGAAATCGACATACAGCACGGTGCACAAGTTGATGAATTCTTCATGTGCGAAGTGAATCCCAAAGGCCAGGTGAGTCATCTTGGATAATAACTCGCAACACACCCTTGCCCCCACCGCCATTGTAGTAACCCTTTTTTTAATCAAGGTACCAGCACTTTCGCATCCCACTCGATTGTCAACGCCCATCATTGACAGTTTGGACATAACGACTTACCTCTTTCAATTTTACCCCAATATGTGCCCCCCAGAGTTTGCATATCAAATCAACAAGTACCTCCGGCAGCTACATGGCATCAACTTTTTCACTCTGAGTTTCTTCACTCACCAGACACGGGGCGAGGGATTGTTCGAAGTGACACTCCAGGCGCTGAATAAACCGGGTATATCGCCAAAGTTTAGAGCTGCTTTAGAAGCGAAACTTGAAGGGTTAGTCCAAACTTGAGCGAGTTCCAGCTACTTAAAGTGCTAACGCCATGTGTAGCATGAGTGCCATGGGTGAAGTCGCGTTCCTACCGCAGACCTTGATTGCCGAGGAAAAGAAGACCTCTCTGTTCCTAGACGAGATCGGCCAGCTTCGCGACCAGCATCATGACGCTTCCTCCCCGTGGCTCTTTGGCACAGAGTTTGCTACGGCTCTAGACTGTCACCTGATCATTTTTCTTGCCCGCCATAAGGATGTTGGGCGGTCCAATTTGATTCGAGGATCCATGGCATCTTACGCAGATACTATTTTCAGTGCTCCTTTCTGGCACGATTTTATGAAGGGAAAGACCACAATGTACACTTACTAGGACCAACGTGTAAGAGTCGTCATTATACCTCCAGAGTGTCAAAGGCCGTCGTTTTTTTCAAGTCTCTAGTTTCTATCCAATTGGTATACCCCCTTCCCGGGCTCACAATATGCGGTGCTATCGTTTCATGCTGTGCAATTGAAAAGTATCCGAAATGCGCCTAGAAACCCATCCACTCATCAATTGTGCCATTGTAGTGAATATGCATGAATACATTGCAGATGACATAAAATTTATTCGGCTCAACACACTTTTTTCATGGATCTGTTGTCCGGGTTTGAGGACTTAGGTCAGTCAGAAGAATGAACGGTTTGAAAGAGAAGCCATTGGCAAGTCGCATACTGTTATTACCACTAGCTGAAAAACTTTGCCGTGAGGCAGAGATGCTACCAGGGAATGTCGACTACTTTACTTTGTGAAGCCCAATACCAAGGCGGTTTGAGACGAAAATGTAGCAATTCACTTTCGAATGGAGCGTGTACATATTCACTAGCAAATCTGGAAACAAGGAGATCAATTAAAATAAAAATAGTAAACTGCAATGCCCGTTGCGAATTATTTGCTGCTAATATCTTTTAAAACATGTAGACCAAAGTAGCGGTAGAGAATAAAATTCTGGTAAAGTCAGTGAGGAACTCTGATTGTGTTTCACTTTCTGCTACATGGTGTTGACTCTTACCAGTAACCATAATGGAAGGAATAGCCCGAATCTAATTCTCCTGGAGAGAGCGCCCTGCCAGATTTCCATAGGCCGCGTTTTCCTTAGCAGCCTCTCCACAATACTATCAGCGTATTTGCGTGCCGGCATCCCTGTTTCGTTTCCATTGATCTTCATTCCTTCCAGTTTTTCTTTGACATCAAGGTATAGAGAATCCTTGGGAGCAACGAAGCCGTCACGGAGAATATCGCTTTGCACATACCCGGTTACGACTTCCACAACATCGATACCAAATGGTTTCAATTCCTAGTTTCAAAATTAGTAATTAAAATCAATAAATTATTGACAACTGGCTCAAACGGTCTAGGATGTAGCAAGAACAGTTTTCTTACCAACCGAAGCGTTTTTGAATATTGACTCAGCGCCGCCTTTGAGGCATTGTAGCCACTCTGCCACACTACAGGAACATCCCTCGTCACGCTCCCAATCTGAACAATGGTGCCCTTCCCATGCGGAGTCTTGCGCAGCATGGGGGCAAATATCTGACAGAGACGCATGACTGCAAAGACATTGACCGAAAACACCTTGACGACTTGATCGACGTCTAGGTCCAGCGCCGTGGCGGAGTAATGTAGCCCAGCGTTGTTGACAAGATAGTCCAGCGTACCGCCAGTCATCCGTTCCACGTCTTGAAAAAGTCTATCAATTGCGGCAGCGTCCTCTACATTGAGGGAGAATGCTTTGATGTTGGGGTATTCGCTGCAAAGATCATCCAACTGTGAGGCTTCTCTTGCGGTTGCCAGCACTCTAACACCAGCTGAGGCAAAGGCAATAGCTAGGTGTCTGCCAATACCCGTTCTGCACCCGGTTATTAAAGCCACTGGAGCCTTTTGTTCCATTGCTGTAAATAGATAGAGAAGTTCTGACGTGGAAACTCTAACAATGTAAGAGTCTGGTGGCTGTAGGGCAAGATATGAACCTGTTGTTCACTGCCTCTGCTACTTCTGCCGTGCTCGTACAGCATATCCTGCTATATAAGTTTTATGTTTCCTCCTTACTATGTTTATTCGCGCAGACGGGGCAATGATTTGACTTGCAACTGGCCAATTCCCGAGGTAAAAAATACCGTTGCTCCAGTCCCGGGTCCGATCTGTATTGTGCTAGCAGCAGCATAGATAATAGCGGTGATCGTCCTATAGCCCAGCCTCTGACTGCATAACTCTTTCATTAAAGGAGTATCTGCGCGGACTTTTCTGGAACAGAATACCCATGGCAATTCTCACTCTGCGACTGAGGATGCGCAGATGCTCACGAATGGTAAGCATTGCTCCGAAGCTAAGCCAAACGCGCGCAAGCAGCGGAGGATCTTGGATCTGCCGGAGCATCCTAGCGGCCGTACTAAAAGGGTCTAACCTCGGTGCATCTAACCCATCCCACATTTCTCCTCGTCTCGTCACTTGGTGGAACACGCCGCTCTGTTTTTATCGCTTTCCATCGCATCATTTTACCTTTGACACTCCGGAATAGCTACTTTCCTCTAACTAACATAATTCGCCGAGCGCATGTCAATCGGGCAGCATGAGTATGGCGAGACAGCGTCAGGCTCCACCGAGCACCTCAACTAGCCTAAGAGTTTGCGATAGTTGCATACGGTAAACTGTGGCAGGGCGGCCCGTTGAGCCATATGAACCACGCTGACGTATGCATTTGTAGGAAGAAAGTGAAATGTTAGCCGGAGGCTTGGCAGAATGCCAGCATACCATCCTGACCTCCACCCCGTACTGTTGACTGACATCGTTCCCATGTATAGGCGATTTGAATAGGCCGACATGCACTCACTGCTCTGAGCGCGGCGATGTGTGCAATTATTCTTCGATACGGCGAAAGCCTGGCCCGCCGCGTGGCTCTCGACGCACTGTTTCAAGGTCTAGAATTCGGCGACAAACACCGGAGACGAGCAGCCATCATTCAGAAAGTGAAGAAACTGGAATAAATGACAATGAACTCGACAGGGCAGCGGCAAATACTCCAACCCCTCCATTTTATTCCGGGCCAGTCTTTGTACATGATAATGAAGAGGCGGCTTGCCACGGCCAGCTCCCCATTACGCCCGAAGAGCAAGAATTTCTGTAAGTAGGCAGGCTCTTCATCGGATTGTATTTGGCTGGTTTAATAATTTGTTTAGGCTTCAGAGATTTATTGACACGGTACATGAAGCTATCCCAATCTTCACAAAACCAGAGGGTCTCAGGGCTTCAGACCATAGCCAGAATTTGGTGTACACAATCGTCGTTCTCACAGGGAAGCTCATCAACTATAAATTCTCCGAATTCGGCGAGTCCGATTTGTCTGGCCAGATTGAGCGATTGCTGAGCTCCAGCGCGTTTCAAGAAGAGCTGCTGGGTAGTGTCTCATCGCTGGACGAATTACGCAAGGCTTGTTTATTGGCTTTTTACGAATTCCATCAGTTCCCTGGCCAGCAGGCCTGGATGAGAACTAGCAAGCTTATCCGCATGGCCTACTGGATCGGACTAGATCAATTTGACGTTGGACAAGGTCGCTTTTCCGGACGTGATCTCCTCAATGAGGTGGAGGTTCATGATTGGCGGCTGCTCTGGTGGTGCATGTACCGTCTCGACTCATATACAAACCTGGCTGCTGGCACGCCTTACCTCATTGAAGAAGCTACTATGCATGTGACTCTTCCGGAGACTTTGAAAACAGTTATCTCGCCAGCGCAACGTCCGGAGACGTCATCAATGTTTCTATCCAAGCAACTGGACTGCCTCTGGAAAATTATTCCGTCAGTCGACTCTCTTTCAGGAAACACCGCATCATTTAATCTTCACATTATTACCGTAACTGCTATGCGACAGGTGGGTCGGTCACTGCGGTTTCAAATTGCCCAACAGGCATACAGTTCCAGCAATGATCCAGCCGACTTGCAGCAACAGCTCGCGTTATTGCGCTTGGCGCTTCCCTCTAATTACCTCAACCCGATGCGCAATATACTGGATGAGGAGTCACCCTTGCTGCACCATCAACGACTTGTATCTGTATTTCATCTGTATTTTGCGAATCTACTGATAGGCATCACAAGCTGCCGGATCCGTGCGAGGCGCGATGGATGGGTGCTTGCTTGGCAGCAAGTCCTCGAGACCTCGCAAGATATTGCCTCCTTGAGCCAACAGTGGAATGCCATGTTTACGCTGCACGTCGATCCAGCAATGTCTTTCATATTATTTTCCGCACTCGTGTTTATTCATATACAGAGAAAATCACTAGATGCCATTCCGTCCGCGGACTCGCGACTGGAGAGATTGGAGATGATGTTATTGCTTCAATTGAAGCAGTTTGCAGCAAGATGGACACAGCCACAGCTGCTCATATGTGGGTAAAAATGTTTATTTATTTTCAACGAATACTTACCAACAGAAATAGTGGCATTTAACTCTGTGCAGGAATCGCTCAGCTGGGGGCTGTCACAAATACAGATTGAATACATCATGTCTCATTTCGAGGCGCCGTTGCATCCGCGATGGATCCAATTTCTTTTGTCCATTCAAAATAACTTGGAAAATATGCCAGAGATTTCTGGTTAGAAATACAAACTTTGAAATAAACACAAATAGTTGAATAGCACCCCGTCTGTACGTACTTTCGTTCTGGCAGTCTCAAGATCCCTTGCTTCCAAAGTCCTTTGGCACTTCCGGACCCCAAACGGAGAATGGACCAACCACATCTCTTTTTATTGGTGTATTACAGTTGACGACGTCACCATCGGTATAGTGCTCAATCTTGAACCCACTAGAATCAGCCCAATAGTCGAAAATCTGGCTGCCGAGGACATGACGACCCACGCCCCAGATGCTTCTCCAACCGTTCTTGGCCAACCAGTCATGGCCAAGCAATTGAGTATCAAAATCCGCAACCTCGTATGAAGTATGGTGCACAAACGTCTTCTTGACATGAGGCTCAGCTCTTTGCAAAAAGAAGCAGTGGTGGTCCGAGTATTTTTCTCCAAGATCAAGATGCAGGAAAGTGAGTACGTCTATGTTTGAGAAATCCCAGTGGTATAAAATGTCAGATGGCACGAAATTAAAATTCTCCGTGTACCAGGCAAGCTCGTTGTCAAAGTCTGGGACGACGTATCCAAGATGACCTAGCTTGTGGACCAAGGCTGGGCCTGGATGGTATCGCTGAAATTTGCCTTGCGTAGAATTAGTCGCTGCCAAAGCACACCATTTGACGTACAGATTTTCATATACTAACCTTGCCGTGGCTTGTTAAAAGGTCCATTAAAATCATCTTGCTCCTCATGAGTCGCGCTTGGCTCTTTCTCAAGCGTCTTCCTCTCCTCCTGCCCGTATACGACGTGGAAGAGGACATTGTCAGGGCGACTAAAAGTGATAATTTTTCCGCCACCTGGACCTTGGATCAATTTTGGGGCGCTTGCTCCCTGCAGCTTTGTAGCCTTGTCAAACTCTTCCTCAGAAGCAGCAACAAACGCAGGACCACGGAAGCGCGGCTTGTTGTCTTTGGCCTGCGACGCAACGTATACGAACGGATCGATGCCGTAGCCGCGAAGATAAATACAATCTTGCTCTGCCTGAGCTTCGATGAAACCAAAGTCGTTGGCGAATTTTCTAAACTTTTGCAGATCGGGGTGTTCAAAATAGACATGGCTGATTCTCGACAGCTGCACCTTGTCCGGGTTGTTTGCAATTGGGGGGATGAGCATATCAGGCATAATGGCCTCGCGCAGAGATCTTGGAAGCTTCGAGAGGACGGTAAGAGCAAAGTCCAAGCCAACCATGGTGTAGATACAATGTTCCCTTTGCTAGAAAGCAAACCAAATTAAATTTACAACTTTCTGTATTGTATAAATATGCACACGGAAGGCTAGTTAGTAAGCTTAATCAATACTTTCCGGATAAAGAAAGAAGTGACGGACTGTACCGCCAGGTTGACCCAAATCGCCACCGGAGGATCTACATGCAAGTTACTCCGAGTTGCTAGGGACTAACCACGGAGCAATTAGGTGGAAAACGGAAATTGAGAGAACATGAGAAAAGTAGAGCTGAATGTGCCAGCTCATCTCAACAAAGCTGGCCCTAGTACAATTACATTCTGTAAAAGCCGAGGAGTGCGGATGCCGCGCATGTGGCTGCGTCTCTAATTCCGGCTCAGGTACAGGCTGTGATTCACACTCAGATCCCGTCAACACGCACTACATCATTTCGCAGTCAGCTATATTTACTAAGATGCCCTGGTGGGATTTAAGGGGGAGTAAAATTCGAAATAAAGCGCTTGCCTTGTTGCTATAACTATCAAGCCTACCCAGTTATCCCTTCTATATCAATGCCAACAGTTGCTTGCACGTTTTGACGATGGCGGCCTTTTCTCACCTTATTCGCTTCAAGTCAGAAGAAGATGGCTCCACGTACTTCGCTGACCTTGGCCCCGATGCCAATGGGCCACCCACGAGCGGGACAAGAATTGAGGCTTATTCAAACCTTGAAGCTCTGTATCGAAGAGATAGAGCAGAAGTTGTGACCATACATCAGGTCAGCCGCACGTATTCTGGACAATGCACATATGCTAAACTACGAACCTAGCTACTGACACCACTGCCGCGCGACGGACTTCCGATTTACTGCGTTGGGCTAAACTATAGAAGCCATGCTAAAGAGGCAAACGTAGGTCAGCTGATTTTATTTCTATTTTTATACTACCCTCTATATATTGATATTTTTCTACCAGCTCTCAATTCCCTCGTATCCGCCGCTTTGGACAAAACCAGCAGCTTCTTTAGCACGACCAAACGAAGCGATTCCAATCAACGACTTTTGCGCCAAAAGCCTGCTTGACTATGAGGTACATTCAAGAAAATAATTTCATTTTGCAGCATAAAGGATGCTAATAATGCCTCCCTATAAAGGGTGAACTTGTGTTTGTCACATCACAGGAATGTCGTGACGTTACGCCGCAAGAAGCGGAAAGCTACATACTTGGCTACACCATCGGCAACGATCTCTCCTGTCGAAAGTTCCAGCTACCTGCTAATTCCGGCGGCCAATTTTATTTCGCCAAAGCTTTTGACAAATTTGCTCCAATAGGGCCTACATTGATAAGCCCGAGCCTATTTGTACGCAATGAGACATTCAACGTCGTGACAAGAGTGAATGGACAAGTCCGCCAGACTGCCGACCTGAAAAAGGACATGATTTTCTCCCCCGAGTCTATTCTGAGCCACATGAGCCAAGGTGATTCAATCATGTTCTCCGTGGACTTCATGTTCGCTTCGACGGCTAATCATAACTACAGGCACTACCATCCCAGCAGGCACGGCGGTCATGACTGGAACACCTGCGGGAGTTGGCGCGTTTCGCCAGCCCAAAACCTTCCTCCAGGATGGTGATGTGGTTGAAATTGAGATGAACAAGGTTGGGGTTTTGCGAAACGAGATTCAGTTTCAGTAGGTATGTCGGTGGAGAGTAATTTTACAAGCAGTACTCTAATACGTCTAATAGCGTGAGCACAGCAACAAGAGTCGTAGTTTGGGCGCAAAATGGTTTAATTTCGCTAGCTACTCGCTGGATGTAGAAAAGTAGATTTAATAGCTTCGATTTTAGTTTGAATAGTACCAATGACAACACCAGTTCCTGTCCAAGGCCTAAATTGTAACGCCAAATGTAGATTGCATGGATAACAGCCGTTTATCTTACACTGCGAACAATATGGGCATCATCACGATTGCTTGAAATGAGAATCTCCATCACACAACGCCAAGCTCCCCGCAAATCGCACCACGCAACACGTACACTTCCAACTACCTAAATTTATGAAACAGGATTGGCGATAGGTGGTGCGAGTCAGCAGATCTTTGACAGACGTGGGGCAAGCCGACACCCCAATTTGGGGTTCGGAATGAAAACTAGACTCACCGGAATCGACGGGGCTGAAATGCGGATTAAAAATCACCAGCGGGTTGGTTACCCCAGTTCTCCGATAGTTCCCCTACCCCCACATCTACATCCTCAATGCCTATGAAATATGATGCCAAAGGACGCGCAGCGATCAAAGTCATATCAATGTCACCGGTGCAAGCAGCTCTTTTCGAGATCTGAACATCTCCAAAGGCATGAAAGGTCGCGTAAGTATCAATACATGTAACTGTGCTAGTGGCTTTATACTGAATCAACTGAAAGATACCAAGGAGAAACCGTTTCGCTGCTCCCACTGTCCCAAGGCATTCACTCGGAAGTATGTGTCCAGGATGTGCGCCATGGGGAGTTTTTCTATGCTAAGCACATGATGATTAGAGACTTGCTCACTCGACATGATCGCCTCACTCACCATTCTGGAACCCGGCAATTATCCTCGGTGGCTTCCGCAGGGACTGGTTCTCAGCGCAATGAAGCGTTGGACATTGCGCTCTCGAATTCTCCAGTAGAAATTTCTACTACGCCGCCTGCTGTCGGTCAGGAAGCCCCTTTGCTGGATGTGACAGACATGCCAAGCTCGATTCCAAACAACCCTCACCAAACACCGACAAGCATCGCAAACGAGAGTCATTCAACAGTAAACTGCGCAACTCAAAATTCAAGTTTCGCAATTGAATACGATAGTCTGCAGTACTTTACAGCAAATTACATGGATGACTTTTCATCGTTCATGGATAGCGTCTGTGACCCGTCTCACACCTTCTCTCCGAGTTACCAACTTGTGCCTTGGTTCTTTGAGGAGCCCGACATTTCTGTTGCTGCGCATCATAAAGAATCTGTCACCTCATTGAGAAATGAAAGGCCAGCGCCTAGCCGAACCTCAGACCCCATAGTGTTGGCGACAAGTAACCCAACCACGTTCGAGTCACAAGTTCCTCGCCTGCAACCGGAGGAAGATGTCGCAGAATCTATTTCGGAGGATCAAAAAGACCCACATTTGCACGTATCTGAGGGATGCCGCCAACGTATTGTCAATGATCTCGCTGGCCTTTCTACCTTTATCGACAAAGACTTTGTCCTTCCCTCACGACATGCGTTGTCCCGATTTTTTGGTGGATACTTTACTTCATTTCATAATCATTTCCCATTCCTTCATATTCCTACCTTGCGGCCAAATTCAATCACTGTAGAATTGTTTCTCGCAATCACCGCGGTTGGAGCTCGATACACTTGCGAGCCTGAAATAAGCGCAAACTTGTTTCGAGCAGCCAAGGCCATAGTGTTTGAACAAATTCGGAAGCAGAAGGCCGCCCGAGTTATTCATAATCCCGAAAATGCATATCGTCAGCGTGCTGCCCCAAACTTGAAAGCGTCTCATGCCCCGACACACCAAGAACATTCCCCACGCAAGGATGAAGGTCCGCATACTGTCGAATTGATAGAAACAATGCTCTTGATGGTAGCAATTACTACCTGGTCCGAGCCCAGATCCTCCTTTGACGGCCTATCAATGCGCAGCATGTTGGATTGTCTCATCCGAGAAGAGAAGGTTCTTGTTGCTGGGCAGCCACAGTTGGAGACAGCCGATGGCCGGCAGAGCTGGATCCGCCTTGAACAGCGCAAGCGCATAATTTTTGTTGCATTCTGCTTCATCAATATGCACACTGTCATCTTCGATATTCCTCCTGCAATGTGGGCAAACCAAATTCACATTGACTTGTCATGCTGTGAAAGGGAATGGCGGGCTGGAGATGAGGAGGAATAGAAAGCCACCCGGGATGCCGCAAGTCAGCCATGTCGAAATTTCCAACAAGTGCTTGGTAGCCTGTTTGAAACACAATCGACACTGAGAACAGACCAAACGGCCTTTTCCTCTCTTGGTGGATGCGTCCTTATCCATGCTCTTATTCAGCAAATCTGGCTGGTACTAAATGCTCGAATGCCTCTGCAATCTGTGGATAATCTATCTACGGATCAGCTAGCTACATTCGAGAACGCATTGAAACGTTGGGCGATGCTTTGGGAAGAAAACCTGGAATCTTCCATGGATCCCTTGAGTCCCCATGGGCCAATCTCCTTCACATCGATTGCTCTCATGAGGCTTGCCTATATCAGACTGAACATGAACTTGGGTCCTATACGCTATCTAACCAGCTGGGATCCGAACTTGATCGCCCAGTCTCTTCATGCGAGCCCTCCGGTGCAGAGGAGCGACCGCGTCACTCGTGCGGCGCTTCATTGTGCACAAGCACTCAGTATTCCAGTAAAGCTAGGCATAAACTACATTGCTGAGACTCAGGTCCGATACTGGTCCAACCAGCATGCGCTTTGTTCCTTGGAATGCGCACTGCTGCTTGCCAAATGGCTGGAAGCTGTCACAGCCAGGGATCTCTTCCCGCCACTTACAAAAGCGGAAGAGAGGTTGTTGGGCTTTGTGGTTCAACTTGTGGCCGAGACCGAGTACAGAGCCAGTTCCGAAGAGATTTTGCAGAAAACTTCAGCTTTGCATGCACTGACAGTCCGACTTTGGGGTAGGCTGTATCAAGCGAAGAGTGTATGGGGAGTGGTTGACTTGATCGGAGCCTCATTGAATATATATGCGGATCTTTTGGGGCAAAATTAACTACTCTATCCTAGTTTAAAGGCAAAAAGCAATGTCTTGTGACTGCTTTTCTTCATGTGTGTAAATGGGAATTTGGTGTTTTCTTATTTGGGAAGCCAGCACATCCATTGGCGACTAATGATTGGCTCCATTTCCTGCATCCAAGGTTAACCGAGTAGCGGCGTCCTGCCTGATCGCAGGCCGCTTATGAAAGTTTATATGCTTGGCCTGATTGTTGGATCGTACTTCTCGGTTGGTTTATGCCCTCAGAATTAAAATTAGACGAGTTAGAGATGCCCGCACAAGAAAAGAGCAAATCAGAGGACCCCAATTTGGGGTTCGGAAATAGCGTCAGACTGACCCGCCCAGGTCCAGAATACATCCAATAAGACAACATAAATTACTGGCGTGGAAGAGGGGAGGCGGTCAATCCCCGGAATCCAAACTGCCTCTTTCCAATTCCACGTCCTCCGGCATATACAACTGACAAATTCGGGTTGAACAACCTTGGAACAAAGGTCGAGCATATAAAACACGTGCCCGGGAGCGTACCGAGCAGTCCCGCTTGCCCACCAGCGCAACAGCTCGATAGCTCGACAACATGTGGACCTACCAGAATGAGGACCTTGCTGAACTAGCGAGCAAAGTGGTAGATCAGTGCGTCCAGACACGACAGACCACGCATTCGCAACCCATAATCAGTGTCATCCCGCCGCAAAGCACAAAGGAAATAGAAAATCTTGCACAGCCATCAGCCCTTCCGGCGTCAATCGATGACACTCTGAGCAATGCCGCGAGAATATTTGGCTTCCGCGTGCGGATGGACCACCCGCGGTTCTTCGGCTTCATCCCGTCGCCCGCCTCCGACCTGTCGTGGCTAGGCGAAGTTCTCAACTCGGCGTACAACACGCACGCGGGGAGCTGGTTTCAAAGTTCCGGGCCAAGCGCGGTGGAGAAACATCTCCTCGCATGGCTGGCGCGGGATGTGCTCGGATTTCCCGAGTCGGCGGGCGGCTGCTTCGTCTCCGGCGGCTCCATGGCGAACCTGTCGGCGCTGATGCTGGCCCGCGATCAGAAGCTGGCATTTGAAGACCGCCACAGGGCCGTTGCGTACACGTCTGACCAGACGCACTCGTCCCTGGCGAAAGGGTTGGGTATTTTGGGCTTTCATCCAAGCCAGGTCCGAAAGGTTCCATGCGACGAGGGGTTAAGGATTGACGTGTCCATGCTGCAATCCGCCATTGATGAGGACAAGGCGTCTGGCAAGGTTCCATTCCTCATTGTTGGAAACGCGGGGACCACGAATACGGGTAGCGTCGATCCGTTTGTAAAACTTGCCGTCATCGCAAAGGAGCAGAACATGTGGCTCCATGCAGACGGGGCTTACGGCGCCTCGGCACTGCTGTGTCGGCCTCGACGACACGTTTTGCAAGGCATGGAGCTGTGTGATAGTGTTTCGTGGGATGCGCACAAGTGGCTCTTTCAGACGTATGGGTGCGGCATGATCCTCGTCCGCGACCGTGCCATGCTCACGCAAAGCTTCGGCACGTCGGCCGAATACACCCAGGACGCAGCCGAAGCAGCCGAGTCGCTACCAAATTTTTGGAACTACGGACCAGAGCTGACGAGACCCGCAAGAGCCATGAAGCTTTGGTTTACAATTCAACTCTTGGGTCTTGATGAGATAAGTAGGGCAATCGACCACGGCTTTGGTCTAGCGGAGGGGGCGCAGGCGGCACTCGAGCTTCTGCCGGATTGGGAGGTCGTGTCGCCAGCGCAAATGGGCATCATTTGCTTCCGGTTCAAGCCCTCCGATACAGAAGGTGTGAATTTGGATGAACTGAACAGGGAAATCTCCCAGGAGGCTATTCAGCGGAACGTGGCCGCCCCATTGACTACAAAACTTCATGGATCGTTGGTGATGAGGATGTGCTCTATACATCCAGAACTAACTGCGACAGAGATGAGGGATATCATACATAGTCTGGATGGTATCGCACAGTCACTTATCCGAAGGCAAGGTGAGGTGGTTAAATAAGTACACGCTAGCATAGAAACAAGGTTCGCAGTAGAGATGCCAGAACGTGGAATTAAGACACCTTTCCAATAGCTGCTTGCATAAGTACATATGCTAATCTGTGCCATAATTTAAATGGAAGCAATTCTGTGTTGCTTTCCCCTCTCCCAGGCTGCAGGACAGTTGGAGGCCAGCATACTGTCACGCAAATTAAGTACGGGAGTCCTTATAAAAAGACTAGGAGATAAAAGTTACTAGTACAATATACCTATAGTTAGCTACAAGTATAAGTATATTATACTAGTATTATTATAATCCTATCAACTAATAACTAGGTATTAATTTTAATAAATAGCTGCTATTTAGTATAGAACTACTATAGCTAGAGAATAGTATATTAGAAATATTCTAGGGGCTACTAGTAAGAGTATAAGCGCGATGTATTGCGCCTTATAGGGGCTTACTAAGTAGTGTACTAGGGCAGGACTACTACGTCTATTGACCTCAACCGAATTAAGGTCATCTTTAATTTGATTTAATTTGATTTAATTATTTACGTTTACGCCCGAGTATAGGCTTTTAGACGTACTATCGAGCTTTCTACAGATAAATACACAGCAATACCCACTTAGTAAGCCCCCACAGAGCGCAACAAGTCACGCTCATATTCTTACCACTAGCCCCTAGGATATTTTCTCTATATCATCCTCCCACTATAGCAGTTCCACGCCAAATAGCAGCTATCTATCAAAATCAATACCTATCAGCAGCATCACAATAATACTAGCGCTATAGTGGGTCGTAAGTAATTCCGCTCGAGGGAAATTTCAGCTAAGTACCACTACCTATACCTTAAAACTTTAAACGCTTATAGCACTAGCAATTATTATTTAAATAAAAAGTTATATTATAACGTGGTTGATAAGCGAGCGGGCCAGACAAGTGAGCGGGCCACTTTCTACGACCCTTCACCCTTCAACCATTAATAATTCAACTACAATATAAAAAAACATCTAAAACTAATTAGAATCCTCTTCCTCACTGGTTTCTACATCTATAGTACATGTGCGCACATTATATCCAGTCTGGCCGCAGACACCACATCGCCGGCCGCGCGTTTCAACGCGTGGCTTGCGACCACCGTGAGCCTTCTTTTCGCCTTGTACCTAAACATCCACATCCATCTGCTCCTTTAGATCTCTTACATCTTATATAGAAAGAGATCCCTTTGCTCGTAGCCTGGTTTTTTTAGCCCGCTGGCGCTTACTAATTAGCTCATTGGCCTCCTTGAACCCGCGGACTGTCACGGTCGGTGCCTACTGGATCGTCACAGTGAGGGTGACTAGAAATTGTCTATATTTGCTTAAGGAGAAGAAGGATCTAACTAGCTATGAGGTCACTATGAGTTCCTATAGGGGTAGCTGTGAGATCCCTGTTGGCTCCACCGTGTATATAATGTACGCGGCGCAGTCGCGTACCTTCCAGCCAGGCCTGGGCCTGTGACACGGACCTAAGCGCATAAAAGGGCAACCTTATATATAATTGCCACCACACCCTTCTCAAAACTCTTAAGCGCATTAAGAGTCTTAGTTAGGGAGCTTATTAGGTAATTGGTTATTTGTTTTTTTAGAATTAAAGTCTGCATAACCACCTTAGTCGCGTTACTTGGCGTTTTAGAAACCCAAGACCTAGTAGTTCTAGGACATGAGTTTTGAGGACTTAGCGTCTTAAACTTAAGATCTAGTATAGAAATAACCTTCTTAAGATTAAAAGGCATAATATTAGCGCTATAAAAACCACCCTATATATTTTCTTTTATTATTAAGTCATAAAAGGCGTGATAAAACGCAGGGAAGAAGTCATCCTTTATAATATACATAATACTAGCCTTTATAAGATTCTTAATTTAACGCCTATAAGCCTTTTTAGGGGGCTAAAATAGCTAATATCTAGAGGTTAAAGTATATAGGAAGAATATATAGGCATATATAGTATAATAATATTGTTCTCTTAGCAGTAGAGCTCAAATATAGTCAAGTGGTGACTTTTATGGCCATTAAGGATAAGGAGGCAATAAGCACCCTTAATTTGAGATTTTATAGAATTATGAAAATATTTAATCTAATTAATACTAATTTTATTTATTGTCTAGCCATTTGAGCTTATATTAATGCGCCAATTAGTAGGTAATTATATATCTTTAAACCAAGTTAAGAGGAGTTTCTAGCCCTTTACCACTATATATGGTGGCACTATCTAGCCCTGGGAATTAACCGCCTAGATTATAGTAACCTATTCCCTATTTCTAGGCTATATTGCTTTTACTTTTCTACTTTTATCTAAGCTTATAATGACCATTCTTATTATAATAAACCCTATTATAAACCTAGTCTTATTAAAGTTATAAATATTAGACTCTAGGATGCCATATTTCGCAATTATGTTTTATAGAAGCTTAAACTAACCACAAATAATAGTCAGATCTTCGCATTTAGCTCTTTAATAGTCATATCTCTGTTGAAAACGCGTAGTAAGCTCTGGTTGTCATTATACGAGGTTTTTTGCCTAGCGCACGCCGACGCGTCCACCATCGCGTTCTGCGAGCAGAAGATTTACTATATCTTCTATGTTCACATACCGGGGAGGTAGCCCTTGTGAATCTAGCTAGAGAATGTATTTTACTACTGCCTTCTCCTCTGACTCTATAAGCTTTTTTGATTTAGGGGTGTAGTCGCGTCGTGAGATCCGACCGTCGCGTCGTGCCTATAAAGTTGCGCGCGGCACACTATAGACCTTAGCAGCCTATCTGGAACTAAGTTTTGGATCTTTTTTGAGAGCCTCGATGGCGAGGACTATCCTTGCCTCTTTTGAAATGTTTTCTATGGAAGGTTGTTGTGTGAGGTCAATTCTAAGCTGGCAGGTAGCAAAAACTAGGGAAAGTGGCCCGCTCACTTGTCTGGCCCGCTCGCTTATCAACCACGTTATATAGATAGTTTATTGCATTTTGCATTGATTGATATAGCTTAGTACTTAGTATACTAACCTTGAGAGCGGATAACTGCATAAAGATGATGTGGCATTGTCTTGATAAGCTTGAAAAGGGTCTCTTAAGGAAGTTCCTCTTAGCACTTTATCGTAGCCCTTTTTAATAAATTAAATAGGTTCTTATTAATTGGCATGTCCTTAAGTTCTAGATGAGATTTTATTATATTTTCTTTAAGTAAGGCCTAGATGTTTTTAATAGGGTTAAGATTAGGCGAATAGGTGGGTGTTACAAACGCATCAAACGT
>FWCC01000056.1:0-10356 GCA_900169235.1 Zarea fungicola
TGGTCCTCCTGGTCCTCCTGGTCATCCTGGTCCTCCTGGTCCTCCTGGTCCCCGCGGTGAACAGGGAGATCGTGGGCTACAGGGAGAACGGGGACCGCCCGGTGCGGCCCGAGAATGTTGCTGTAAAAGACCACAAACAGTTCAATGTTCCTGTCCTTGCAATCAGCAGGCCCCATGTACGTGTCAAGGAAGCACATGCTCGATATGCAAGCATCAGTGGAGCGAAGTGGTTATACCAATTAGAAAGCTTCAACAAGAAAGGTCGGCATAAACACCCTTTTAGTTTATTTAGCTGAATATAAACGTGTACCAGAATAGAAAAGTAGGAAGCTTGACGAGTGAGCCTATAGCTGCCCAAGCGGAAATGTGCTTTATTAGCATGACATTGTTAAATCAAACATCTTCATTAGTACCAGTAGACTTTTAGAATAACTAATAAATATATATTCTTTTTTTTTTTGAAAAAAGAAAATCTATTGGTAAATCGAAAGATAAACCCTCCAGGTCAAGTAAATCACACGTATGATCAGTTTGGATCAAAGTACACGCGGCTTTAAGCCTTTAACCGATATTGGCTTTTTGCCACCGAAACCAACAAGGTTCACTTATCAAAAAACACCCCAAGAAATTGTCTCCTCCAACCTCTATCGTCATCTAGATCAAAAACTTCAATGAATGGTGACATGGGGAAGCTGTGGTCCTTGACGAGGCAGCCTCGCGGCCTGCTGGTTCGGATCGGCAGTGAAGCTGCAGCTGCCAGCCAAAATGGATGGTGATCGGGGCGCCGGCAGCTTGCGAAATCCCCCCCCTTCTTCAGCGCAGCTGCCGCTCCCAGGATGGAGGTTTCGGTTTCTCGCAGTTTAGCGATATTTGTTGTTTTCGACTATTAACAATTAAAAAGTTCCTTCTCGCGAGACGGCCACTGTTGCTCCAGCGATCACAGGTCCTGCTCTATCCGTTGAGCCCTCTGGCGACGGAAGAGAGCTTGTTTGGGTAGCTCCTGAAACACCAAAATCTACGTCGGCTTCGAGTCCTTCCGCTCCTTTTGCTCCTAAGCTTTACGTGCGCGATAATCAGCGCCCTGTGCCCTGTCTTTGTTGTGTGAAAGCGCTGTTGGGCAGTCCGTCCGCCGATGGGCTTTGCTTTGATTCAAAGCTGGCTGATGGCGAGCGCAAGGCTGGTGGCTCTACAAGTCGCTATCATTGCTGGAAGAGCAGTGCTCAATGTACTGAGCTGGAGTGAGTTAACTATTTGGCCATTCTTCTTCCCGAGAAGTCGTTCTCAGCTGACATTTTTTCTCAAGACCTTTCCTCATTCCGCTTATTGCTCCCCTCTATAAGCATAAAGAAGCCTTCATGAGGAGCGTGAGCGATGCCGATATTCAGCTTGTTGGCACGACGGACTGGATCGGTCAGGTTGAAAGGGCTATCAAGGGAAAGCTGCCCAAGACCAAAAGAAAGGCCGACATGATGAACACTCCCAAAGCTGCTGTAGTCCAGGCTCTCTCCAATTGGGAAAAGGTACGTGAGTATTTTAAGTATACCCGTCAACAAGTAAGGTCAGGGTTCCTTTCCGGCCTTTCGCTCGTGCCTAATGATAGATTGAAGGAATTAGAGGATTTCATGGAGACCTATCAGAAGGTAGCGGATATGCAGACGAGAATGATGCCAGTAAGAAAATTCAGTGGTCATTAAGTAAAGGCTACTATTATCTTAGAAAAGAAAATGGCAGTACTATCCCCCCTACTATCTGATCTACTATTACATTTTTGCAGTAAAAGTAACGGTACCCTTCTTAACAGCACCGCCAGAATAAATAATACGGGCATGAAGAGAGTCAGGTCAGGACGGGTGTAGATGACGCAGGAATGCCAAGGCAGTGCTGCATTCCGTGTTCAGTATTTTATGCAAGAGCACTTGAATTATTGAGTGATATAAAACCACCTAGAATGTGACATGTCTTGAAACTATGCATGACGATGACGTGCAGACTGCACCTTGTTTGGGGAGTTAAGAGTTGCCATATAAGGAAGCTCGGAAGTCTCTAAACAGAAAATGGAAACATAAAACAACTATAAACACCGATCGGTCCTTTGACAGTATCAAAGTACCAAAATATGGTTCACTCTGTATTTAAATAGCAACAGTGTCCTGCCGACAGCCCGCATATATTGGCGTCGCCTGAAGAGGGCGTACCCACCTTGCTGTCACTCGGATGCTTCTTCCGCGTAGCTGTCGTCTTTGTTGAGTTAATTTAGAGGTGCGTGGGCTAATGAAAAGGCGAGAAAACAATGAAAATGACGTAATGACTAACGTATTTTATTACTGAGTCACGCATTTCACCAAGCTGCTCATTTCACCGAGCTACGCACTTGGTTCTTACACATTAAAATGATCGTTGGCCTTCACCAAGTCGTTGCGATGAAAGACTACACCAGGTGGCATTTAATCCAGCCGCAATGACCTTATGGAAGCCTGGATTGCTCACATTGATGTGCAGAAAATCCCAGATGTAGTATTCTGTGGATGCGGTCTACGTACAGAAAGAATATGCCAACAGCCTTACTAAACAAAACATCACTTCTAATTTCAATTACCTTGCGCAGCTACTGTGGTGGGACTAGTGAAGCTGGCCGTGGCTTCCATCTAGTCGGCGTTCGTATGACGCGCATAAAGTGAGGGAGCGTAATAAGGTGGGTAGGAGTCGGGTTGCGGGTGCTCATTTTTTCTGCCAGAAGGAGTTGAACTGCAAATTGCTGCAGCGTAAGGCCGGCACTAGACCAACCATGTCTTCCAATGTGGCCTGATGGCAGGAACATTAATGAACTGTTTGTGCGCATCGGCCCACTCTCGCAGTCGACGGCTTGATATCTGGTGCAGTGAAGCCTGCAGGGGTGATATTGATAACTGATAAAAAAGATTCTAAAACCCCTCAATGTAACATCTAGCAAAGGCGGTTAGACCCAGACCAGCCAATCCATCGTCAGAACACAGGTTGATCTATTACAATATAATCTATTAATATATAGAACCCGTGACTAGTAAATACGTCAATATATTGGACGTGCGAACCAATATATTGAGTCAGTGACTATCTAATGGATTAGTATATTGAACACGTCAACCTATTGAATGCACAGCTCTTCTGCATGCCAAGCCCCAAGAAAAAGACAAGTATAATAGCATTTATCTAATAGTATATATATATATATGTATGTATAACCAGTGATTGTAAAATCCCCTGTAGCACTATTCTACATTGGTCTCTATTGCACAACGGATAACTTGCCATCTTTATACATTCTCTGAAACATTTGCATAGTATTACTGCGCTACATCAATAAGCACTATGTCTGGCCCAACTGCTGAGAGATACTTTGCCGGCGCACTGGTTCAAGAGAATCAGGTGACGGATTACTCTATACCTCGTGATGAGGCTCTTTACATCATACACGACACCTACTCTCTCGGCTATCGATGGGACCTGATCTATGGCTTTGATAATAGCAACGCGACCTCTGATTACAAAACAACAATAGAGCATACCTACAAGACTAGGACGACAACCTCGAACCAGGATGAAATATCTAAAAACATTGGTCTCCAGCTGGGGGGTTGAAGCTTTGAGATTGGCAGCAAACACGTGACCATCTCCGAAAAAGAAGTTACGGAAGAAAGTAGGCAAGTAACCCAGATCCATGTCAAAGCTGGAGAAAAGCTTTACTTTATAAAAAGACGGTTGTGTTCCGAATTGTCACCTGGTTCGTCAACTACGCCTGGGACGAACGGTGGCGAGTTGGTAGGCACAATAACTACTCGCCAACCAGAGTTGAAAACATTGTTGAGCATGACACCAAGAACCATCTTCGCATGCCCTATGAACTACGAGGATCCGCTCCTATCGATGTAGCAGAAGTTAGGCGCACAATTCATTATTACGCTACCAGGAAGTTTGAAAATTGCACCAAACGTTGCAAGAATAGAATCAAGGAATTGAAAGTTCACCCCCCACAGCCGTAAGTTCATTAACAATACTTTTTTTTTTCTTGTACGGTATTAGGAAGTAGTTACTAACCTTTGGTTAGGGGTTACCTCGTTCAATCAAGCACTATACAAGACGAGGCTACTACCAGTTCAGATGAACGTATGCCCGCTCCTTGAACTAGAGCCCTACTAGATTTCTTTGGGACCTGTAGGCAAGGAATAAGGAGGGCAGCTTTTGGTGGCCCCAATGGCCTCTGCTAGCCTCCTGGCATGGTTATTCTAGTCATCGTCATTTTCAACACAAATGGAGTCAATTATCTTGCACTGCTGCGCCACAACAGGCTCTCTTATTGATTCTAGTAGTACAGATACTATTATTTCTACTACTACTGTACTAAAGATGCTTGTAAAATAGTAAAATATTTTTTTTGTCTATATAGTGCCTGAGCTTTAGCAATCCCTCTGCCAGTGCCGTAGCCCTCCATCACTAATTGCCACGGTAATAATGCCAAAATAACCCGCCCAACGGAGTTTCCCATGGAGAGACCAGTTTGCCGGGCATCGGGTATAGCGTAGCTGCCTTCAATGAGAACGCCGTATTTCTTTGCAAATGCTGGCACCGCAAAGAGATTGCCAAGCAACTGCGGATCAAATGCGACCATAATAGCATCAATAGAGACGTAGACTGACCATCCAATTGCCTTGTGCTATAGCTTTAAAGCGTCTATAAACCCTAGCTCATGCTCGGCACAGATAGCTTTGATGATTTCAGCCTAGCTATGATCGATGGGGTCACCATGGGTGGCGTGTTGCGCCTCATGAGTCTTCTTCTCATTATGGTGAGTTTCGAGTGCCATCTTTGAATGCATAAGAAGACGGGTGGTAGCTGTGAAGGGTGCGGGCAAAAGTTCACGCAAAACGAGAATTTCCAGGCAAATCAAGCTGTCTGTCTTTGATAATATGTCTTAAAATACAGAGGGAAAGAATACAAATACATTATAGAAAGGTCCAATGACGGTTTCGACCTCGAGATCACTTTGTTTGCTATGATGTTGCATAGTCAACAACTTTGGTTCCGACAACGTACGCCGCTGTAATAGCGACGGTTTCTTGGATGTCGCGCCCTTCTCGCCATGCTACCAACAGGAA
Source organism: Zarea fungicola (assembly GCA_900169235.1). Lineage (NCBI taxonomy): Eukaryota > Fungi > Ascomycota > Sordariomycetes > Hypocreales > Cordycipitaceae > Zarea > Zarea fungicola. Next base: position 5,133 of record FWCC01000056.1, read on the forward strand.
AGCACTGGAAGCAAGTGCCGAAACCCATGCTGCTAGGCATTGTGGAAACCCCCACCAGCTGCTATGGCAGAAGTCTTGACACCTGCTTCTGGCCCAATTGGTCCAATAAAGGCTGTTGAAACAGATTGCCATGAGCCATTGCATATTCTGCGTAGTTAAGTGCTTGCAAATCGTATTTGCAAACCTCTTCCTATATGACTGACTCTTGGCGCTGTAAACATCGTGGATCTCAATGTTTGTATTCTTCGGACTAAAATCCGGGTACCAAACACCCGCGTCGCGATATTGTGCTGGGTCAACCTTTCCAAAATAGTACGCTGTAGAACAGACTCCCAAAATCAATAACGATGCTATCCCTATTAGGACGTTCATTTTCTATAAATACCTTCCAGGTACCAGTCAGTATAGTTTCAGTTGTGGTTTTGGCTGTTGAGGGTGTTTACTTGTTGGTTGAAATCATGAAGTTCTTTTCATCCTGTTGCGAGTGTGTAGAGGACACAACTGGTTGCTGGGTTGAAAGAGTCTTCATATTTGCAGAGAATCCACATGCAAACGTAAGCCGGCGACCAGGGTCACCGGAGAAATGCCAAGCAGGATAACTACTAAGTTATATGGGATAATGTACCACAGCCTTGTTTTTGACTGGACAGTGGCTTAGTTGCAAAGGGGACGCCGTGACTCTACCAATTTCCAACAGGCAAAGTGTTGCAATGCAGCATGGAATAGTTGACCTAATAAATCAAATGCGATGAGAAATTCCCGAGCGTAACGCATTTCACATGTTGTCTCAAAAGGGCGGCGCCTCTGGTTTGATTGCCAGCCTGGGACAGCCCCAGTCTTCAAGAGCCAGGAGTCCAAGGGTTTGCTTTCTAGTTACTCGCTGGAAAAGTCCCGATTGCAGGAAGGTGTCTGCTGAAGAGCCTTATTAGCTCCGGCTTTAAACCCACACCAATTCCATGGCGCACACTAGCGTGTAGATGGCGGGATTTTGCCTGCTAACTGGATCAAAATAGTTCAATGCAAACTATAAAAGCGGCCTCAAATGGGTATAACTATGTATACCTGGGGAGGAGGCTTCGTAAAAAGGGCATGTTACTTCGTCGTAATATGTACGTTGGCACTAGTTTGGGTTCAGCATCGACACAGCGCGAAGCTACTTTAGTTCCCGATTTTACAAAACGCCAGCTGCCTTCTTCCAAGACATGTACAGACTTAGAGGGCGCTTCTACCCAAAAGATGAATACTTGTCGTACAGCAGCCTATGCGACAATGAGTCACTGCAGCTCATATAAATTCACGGTAACGGTATCTAATAGCATGTTACGCGAAAAGGCATTACCAGAAAGATATACAACACGATAGAGACTAGCCAACCAACTAGCCCAAGTCCCTGAAAATACCCCAATCCCCGCTAAACATAATTAAAGCCGCTGGCTTGACCCGTATTCCCTGGACCAATCTACCCGGTCAGGCCGGAATGATCCGTCCAACCTAGCTAGGGCTGAGGTTGGCATCGGTTTGGTGTCGTATTATTTGAATCACGCCCATTCGGGCGGTTACCCCCAAATTAACGTAGATCATGTCCAAGGAGGCAATATACCTAGAATGCCGCAGCAGGCGAACCAGGCGAACCAGGCGCAACACCACCAGAGCCTGAGATCCCGGTTAGCACCTGCGCTATCAGTAGTAAAGGTATTCAGCCATCCTACAACCGTAGCCATTTCCATGCCAATTTACAGCCATTGTATATCCAGAGGTGTCACACAGTAGACTGGTGTTATCGCCTAAATTGTACGTGGACAATTGCAACTTGCTTCTCAATTGGCGAGAGACAGTGGAGAGTGGCGCAAGTCCGTCGGGAAACATCAGATCAGCTGGCCATTGATGCATTAAGCATCCCTGCTCCTGCAGCTACGGACCGTAGAGGGGTACTTCTGTACCATGAGGCAGCCTGCTTTGGGGCTGAGCATAACTAGTGTGGCAGAATTATTCAGCCTTGAAGCATTTCCGCGTGACCTTTACCACAAGGATCGATCTCTCGACTTTTTGGATTCGTATCCCCCAAAGTCGCTTCTTGAGGTCTGCCGTGACAGCAAGAGCGGCTGTCGATTCTGTCAAACACCGGGTTTGGCCTTGTATGAGCAGCCCCAAGGCGACGCAGAGATGCTAGCTTTTCATAGCATCCACACAAGTCGAGAAACAAGCGACGATGAGGGGCATGAGGCCAGGGCCGCAAAGCGACAGAGGCTAAATGGCCGGGCACACACAAGCGCCCCTGTCACGACCGCACTTTCTCATGACGAATACACAGTTGGTTGGATATGCGCCCTGCCAAAGGAATTGTCTGCTGCAACAGCCATGTTGGACAGCACACACAAGGACCTACCGAGGGCGGAAAACGACTTCAACACATATACGTTGGGCAGCATTGCCGCGCACAATGTCGTTATTGCTTGTCTTCCGTCGGGCTACTATGGCAACAACAATGCAGCTACGGTAGCGAGCAACATGCGCCGAACGTTTCCTCGCGTGCGCCTTTGCTTGATGGTTGGCATTGGCGGCGGGGCTCCTGGCAAGGCCGACGTACGACTCGGCGACGTAGTTGTTGGCGAAGGGGTGCTGCAATACGACCTGGGAAAGACCATTGGCCAGGGCTGTTTCATGCGAACAAGCAGCATGAACAAGCCGCCGCTAGAGTTGCTAACGGCCGTCGCCAAACTGCGAGCGACGCATGCGCTGGCCGGTAGCCGAATTCCCTCAATTCTAGCCGAGATGCTTGAGCGCCATCCATCAATGGTGCATTACAGTTGTCGCGGCTCGCTGCAGGATCGGTTATTTGATAGTACATACGACCATGTCCAATCGAGGGACGTGCCGACGGAAAACTGCGAGCTTTGCGATACATCTCGTCTGGTGAAAAGACCGCCACGTGACGATATGAATCCAAAGATTCACTACGGAACTATTGCGTCTGGAAACCAAGTCATGAAACATGGCACAACTAGAGATGAGATGTCGCGCGATCTAAATGCGCTATGCTTCGAGATGGAAGGGTCAGGCATGATGGATGGCTTTGCGGGTTTAGTTTTCCGTGGAATTTGCGATTACTCTGATTCTCACAAAAGCAAGCAATGGCAAGAAGTTGCAGCGGCCATCGCTGCTGCCTACGCAAAAGAGCTCCTCTTAATCATACCGTCAGACACGGCCAAACCAAGGCCAATAGTTGCGGTGCCGTCAGCTGATATCGATGTTGGTAAGTAAGCTATCAGGCCATTTCCTCGTGCTGCATCTAGCTGAGACCAAGAATTCAGATCATCAACAAAATATCCTCGATGCCTTGAAATTCGCTCAAATTAATGCACGTCGATTCAATATCCGGCCAAAATACTCGACAACCTGCCAATGGCTCTTGACGCAGCCTGAGTATCTAGACTGGCTAAACCCCGAAACAGCAGTCCAACACCGTGGCTTTCTCTGGATAAGGGGTGGTCCCGGCACTGGCAAGTCGACAATTATGAACTTTGCCTACAAAGATTCAGCAAAAGACAAGCAAAAGACAACCATCTCATTCTTCTTCAACGCAAGAGGCGAGATTTTAGAGCGCTCTATTGAGGGCATGTATCGATCTCTCCTCTATCAGATTCTCGAAGCGCTGCCTCATCAGCTCCAGGTATTTGATGAGCCAGAACATCAGACTTCTTTGCACCAACTTCACGCAGCAATGGCGGGACAACAACATCCTACGTGGCAGGTCACCGTGCTTCAGGATTTGTTACGAAGTGCTTTCGTAAAACTGGGCCCGAACGCGCTGACAATCTTTGTCGACGCTCTTGATGAATGCCCTGTTGATCAGGTGGAGGAGCTAGTGGAATTCTTTGAAGATGTCGGAAACAGTGCAGTACTGAACCATACGAGGCTTAATATCTGCTTTTCGAGCCGTTACTATCCACAAATCAATATCCAGTACGGGCACAAAATTGATCTGGAAGAGCAAGATGGCCACGAAAAGGACATTGCCATGTTCATACGAAACAAGCTCAAGGTTGGCACGGGAAAAGGCGCGGATGAAGTCAAGGCCGGGGTCCAAGCGAAAGCAAAAGGCATCTTCATGTGGGTTGTTCTAGTTGTCGACATTCTCAAGGCAGAATACATTGGTGGTCGGATTTTTAACGTTAAGAAGAGACTTGCTTCTTTACCAGCAGAGCTAAGTGACCTATTCAAAGAAATTTTGTCTAGAGATCAGAAAAACTTGGGAGACTTGCGGCTTTGCATTCAATGGGTTTTATTTGCAAAGCGTCCGCTAAAGCTAGAGGAGTACTATTTTGCGGCGGTATCTGGCCTCAGCCCCGAAGAGCTACAGGAATGGGACCCAGACGAAGTTACTACAGACGCCATGGGCAAATTCGTGGTCAGTTCCTCTAAGGGACTTGCCGAAATCACGAAATCTAAAGGCCAAACGGTTCAGTTCATTCATGAATCGGTACGAGAGTTTTTTCTAAAGGATGGGCTGCGAGAGCTCTGGCCCGACCTTGCTGCATCAGACTTCGAAGGTGCAAGCCACAGTCGTCTGCAGCAGTGCTGCTATGCCTACTTCAGGTTCAGCACATCCTCCACAATCAAATCTCTTCCGCAACCACTCCCAAAAGCCTCCTCTGGAGAAGCAAAGCAACTGCGTGGCGATGTAGCGAGCAAGCTCCCCTTTTTAGACTACGCAACCCGCCATGTCCTCCATCACGCTAATGTGGCGGCCTATGCGATTTCACAGCAAGAGTTCCTGGTGAGCTTTCCCTTGAAAGATTGGATTATTCTTGACAATGTTTTGGAAGGTTTCGAGATCCGCCGTCACACACTGAATGCAAGTCTTCTCTATATTTTGGCAGAGAAGAATTTCGCGAAACTTATAAAATATGCGTTATGCCTCAACCCCATAACTGATATCAAAGGCGAAAGATATCATTATCCACTGTTTGCTGCTTTGGTTACTGGCAATCAGGATGCCGTCAAGGCACTGTTACAGGCAGAGCCAGGCCACACAGATAATGAACTGTTTGCGCAGCTGCGTTACGGGGCAGATTTCGTAATTGACAAGGGCCAGACACCGCTATCGTGGGCGGCCACGAATGGATACGAAAAATTGGTGCGGATATTTCTTGAACAGGGCAATGATATTGATGTAGAGGATATATACGGTGAGACGCCACTATTGGCGGCTGCTAGGGAAGGG
>FWCC01000056.1:10425-33206 GCA_900169235.1 Zarea fungicola
CAGATATCATGGCTAAGGATAGATACGGTGAGATGCCACTATTGGCGGCTACTAGGGAAGGGCATGAGACTATTGTGCGGCTACTAGTTGGAAAAGGTGCAGATATCATGGCTAAGGATAGACACGGCGATACGCCATTGAGCATGGCTTCTACAAGAGGGCATGAGGCTATTGTGCGGCTACTGGTTGAAAAAGGTGCAGATGTCATGGTCAAGGATCAAACCGGCAAAACACCACTACTAAGGGCTGCTGCGAGACGAAATGAGGCCATTGTGCAGCTTCTAATTGACAGAGGTGCAGATATCATGGCTAAGGATAGACACGGCGATACGCCATTGAGCATGGCTTCTACAGGAGGGCATGAGGCTATAGTGCGGCTTCTGGTTGGAAAAGGTGCAGATGTCATGGACAAGAATACAGATGGCTATACGGCATTGACAAGTGCTGCTGAGAGAGGACACGAGGCAGTTGTGCGGGTACTAATTGAAAAAGGTTCAGATATTGAAGCGAAGGTAGCCATTTCGGGCCAGACGCCACTGATGAAAGCTTCTGCGGCAGGGCATGAGGAGGTTGTGCGGCTACTAGTTGAAAACGCTGCATCTGTCATGGCCAAGGATGCGAATAATTGCACAGCACTAATGGCGGCCATTAAGATGGGGAAAACGAGGGTTGCACAGCTCCTATTGAAGAGTGGAGCTGATATCAACGCAACAAACCTGGAGGGCGACACGGCAATGTCCTTGGCAATTAGGACAGGACAGAAAGAAATGATACAATTACTAGAATCGCATCAGTAGGCAGCTACCCGCAAAAGAAAAATTACAGAAAGCAAAGTTCAATGGGGAAGCAACCTATTATAAGAGTTGTAGTATGTATATGGTCTATGGCGTTATAGATATTTTATGCATTTAAATTCATGGAAATATTATTTAAATATGACTATTTAATAATGCTGCTGTGAGAGAGGGCTCTTTGGTCCTCTCTAATTCTGACCAACTGGAAGTTGGGTCAGCTGAGTGTTCATTAGAAATGACGAGCGTATACTCTCAACAGAATTCAAATGAGTAGGTTCGCTAGGATATACCGTTCTCGCTATCATGATCTGCAGCAAACAGTTCAAGGTTAAGTTCAATCTTGTCATTTTACCTATATTTATTTGTGGCCTCCTGGCAGCCACATGTGTGATTGGGGTCCGGCTGCACTCTCTGGTACAGTTTATATATCTCTATAACAGCTTGCCCAAATGGACACTTATGAGCGGCGTGCAATACTATGACGATTAGTAAACATACTAGTCATTATTCCTCTCAAAATATCTCAGTTTCCGTCGAGAAAAAGAAGCGCTGCTGACTTGGCCCGTATCCCCGAAATGGCGGCGGGGCTCATGATAACCGACTTACTTTTATCCGCCACTGTCAAAGCCAAGATAGGCGCATCAAGACTAAACCCTTCAACAGAACATAATCCCATCTACATTCCATCATTCATACATAACTCAAAGCTCATATACGTCACTCGCAATGTCGGAACCATTCAAACCAGCGCTCATAATCGTCGACCTACAGGAAGATTTCTGCCCCCCTGTAAGTCCAACCCCTCACCCGTCATGTAATTATATTCACTCACTCACTCACTCTCTGCAAATCAGAATGGCTCCCTCGCCGTGCAAGGCGGCCGCGCCCTCGCCCCTGTAATAAACACCCTCCTCTCCTACCCCTTCACCCTCAAAGTCGCCACCCGCGACTGGCACCCGCCCAACCACGCCTCCTTTGCCGTGAACCACCCCGGCGCATCGCCATTCACGTCCACGCACACAATCACCCACCCGTCGGACGCGGGCCGGACCTACACCACAACCCTATGGCCGGTGCACTGCCTCGCCGACTCCCTGGGGGCGGCGCTCATCCCGGAGCTGCACACCTCCCTCGTCGACGCCGTCGTGGATAAGGGCCAGCGGGTCGATCGGGAAATGTACTCTGCGTTTTACGACCCCTTTGGCGAGTCCGACAGCGGATTGGCGGCGATGCTCAAGGATAAAGGCGTGACGCATGTCTTCGTCACGGGCGTGGCGTTTGACTACTGCGTGCGCGCGACGGCCGTGCATGCCGCCGCGGAGGGCTTCGCGACCGTCGTCGTGGGCGATGCGACGAGGGCCGTCAAGGCGGATGATTGGGACGCCGTGGTCGAGGACCTTAAGCGACAGGGCGTGCGTGTCGTTGCTTCCGACTCGGCAGAGGTGCAACGGGTCAAATCTATAAGAATTTAATCCAACACACACACACCTATATATACATACATATATATATTAAAAGTCGACTTGGAAAGAGGGCACGGCAATTTAGGATACATAAAATTTAATTCTTGTTTTAAAAATTGTATGAATAACACCTTCTTTTATATCGCTCTATAACAAACCGAAACGAGGGAATAGCCCTGTATATACATGCACCACGGCATATCCATGTTTATTGGTAATGATTGTGTCCATCTCCCCCAATAGTAAGAAAATTCACCAATCCACTTCTACCATCTTTTTCCGTCTACCGCTTGGATCGTTGCTGAGCGGCCGCGCTCTTGGCATTGGCCACCTTTTCCAGTCCATTCGTCATCGCCAACGAAACCGGCGTGGCCGGCGGCGCAGGCGTCGTCGTCCGTGACGGCGCCGCACTGCGGTTGTGCTGCATGTGTGCGCGGACCAAGTGGCCCGCCGCCAGCGCACTGCACAGCGACAGCTCACCGGCGAGGACAGACGCGGCAATGATGCGGGCCAGGCGGCGCGCATTGTCGCCGGGGTTGGTCGGGTGCGAGCCGCGCACGCCCAGCAGGTCCAGCATGGCGCTCTGCGGCTCCAGGATGGTGCCACCACCCAGCGTGCCCACCTCCAGCGACGGCATAGACACGGATATTTGCAGCGAGCCGCGGAGGTTCTTCATAATGGTGATGCAGTTGGCACTCTCGACAACCTGCGCAGGATCCTGGCCAGTGGCAAGGTACATGGCCGCAACAATGTTGGCGGCGTGCGCATTGAATCCACCCATGGCACCGGCCATGGCGGAACCAATCAGGTTCTTGCTGACGTTGAGCTCAACCAGCGTGTCGACATCGCACTTGAGCACGCTCTTGACCACATCCGCCGGGATAATGGCCTCGGCAACAACACCCTTGCCACGTCCCTCGATCCAGTTAATGGCAGCAGGTTTCTTGTCGCTGCAGTAGTTGCCAGAAACAGAGATGATGGACATGTCCTCGAAGCCGCCTTCGGTAGCCATGACGTTCAGGGCATGCTCAACACCCTTGGAAATCATGTTCATGCCCATGGCGTCACCAGTGGTCGTGCGGAAGCGGATATACAGGTTGGTGCCAGCGAGTGCCGTCTTCATCGTCTGTAGTCGGGCGAAGCGGCTGGTCGAGTTGAAAGCCTTCTTCATCATGCTCTGGCCGTCTTCCGAGTCGAGCCACAGCTTGGCGGCACCAGCACGCTCCAGTGTCTCAAAGCTCACACAGGGACCACGGGTCATGCCATCGCCCGTCAGGACAGTAATGGCACCGCCGCCAGAGTTGATGGCCTTGCAGCCTCTGCTGGCACTGGCAACCAAGACACCCTCGGTGGTGGCCATGGGGATAAAGTAGCTCTGTCCGTCAATAACCAGGGGACCGGCGACACCGACGGGGATGGGCATGTAACCAATGACGTTTTCGCAGCAGGCGCCAAACACGCGCTCCCAGTCGTAGTTTTTGAATGGCAGCTTGGAGTGGTCCAGGCTGTGGGTAATGTGAGAGGTGGCCTTGGTGTGGGCAATAATGGTACGGCGAATCTTGACAGCGCGAGTAAAATCTTGGAGAGTCTTCTCGAGGGCATATCCGGGAATCTTGCCACGCATGGACATGGAGACAACTTCCTCGTCAGTCATTTCGGGGACACGCTTCTCAAGCAGCAACTGGTCGAGCTCAGCATTGCTGCGGACGGCGGCAGGAGCAGGCTTCGATTTGGTCATGGCGAGACCCTCGCCTTCGTCGTCGGTAAGAGCTGGGGTGGCGGGCTCGGTGTGCAGGGGAGTGGGGGCGACATATTGACCAAGAGGAATGGAGTTGGGCTCGGTATCGTTGAATCGTTGAGCGCGGGCAAGCTCCTTGCGGTCAATGTGGTGGTCAGAGGTCTCGGACATGGCAGGATCGTTGATGCCCCAGCGGGCAATGTTGAACAGATAGCCGTTGAGACCAACGCTCAGGGCGAGGGCGACAATAATCCATTTGGACAGGATAGGGTCCTCGAGGCTCTTGAGCAGGCTGCCGACAACACGGCCACCCATCCCGTAGCTGTCAAAGTGGCTGGCCTCGGATCCGTGCACGGCGGCATCGACGAGAGAAGCAGGAAGGGCGTAGTGGATAGAAGGGTATTCGAGCTCATACTTGATGGGGGTCAAGACAGAGACGAGCACGGCATGGCCACGGGCCTTGGCAGCAGCCAGGACAACATCCAGGCCGTTGGCGGCAACCTTGAAAGGATCCACGGGCGGAGTAGAAACGACACCACCAAGACCACCGGCCCAGGAGCGCAGAGTAGCAAAGGAGCTGCCGCTGCGGAAGGGAATGGTGCAAATGTTGACGACGTTGATCAAGACAAAGCCAGAAATCATGAGAACCTTGAAGGTCGGGACGCTGCTGCTCTTCATGCCACGACCAAAGAGAGCCTTGTCCTTGGAAGCCTTGGCATCGCCGTTGGGCCAGTCATTGCTAGAGGCGACGTTCTCGGCGACACGGCGGCTCACACCATCGGCCTCGAGAGCCTGGCGCATCTCAAAGTGGCGCTTAATGCGGTTAATCTCGAGCTTGATGCTGAGAATAGCAGTGTAAAAGGTAAAGAGCAGAATGCAGTCAAAGAAGAGAATCCAGGCGGCGAGGAAGCAGAACTGCTGCAGGCCACCCTGGACACCAGAAGCAGCTCCAAGAACGAGGATGGTGATTTCAATGGCGTAGTCGCGGATAATCTCGTAGCCCTTGTCCTTGATGGCGGCAAAGATGGCGGTCTGAATGGCATCTTGAGGAGGCGAGTTCTTGCCCTTGGTCTTGGTGTCTTTGGCCTGGTTGCGACGAGCCTCGATGGCATGGTTCAGCACGGCGCGTGTGAGGACAATGTTCTTCTCAAAGCCAATCGTGACGACGAGGAAGGGCAGACCCTCGGAAAGAAGGACCACGCTAATGGGAACACCGAGCTTGGTGGTGACGGCCAGACCAAAGACAAAGGCAAAAGCAGAGGCAAAGAGAGTGCTCAGGCCGAGCCAGAGGTTGGAGCCCATGCGGCGCATAGAGAGGAAGAGGGAGACAAAGGTCAGATGCATGGACAAGTACCCAAGGACCATGATGACAATATCAAGGGTCTCGGCATTCTTGAGCAGATCCAAAAACTCGGTCCAGGAGTTGCGCGCCCACTCGACAAAGGTGTTGCGGGTGTGAACTCGGGCGGCCTTCATGATCCACATCTTCTCCTCGCGTCCATGGCGGGTGAGGACAGACTCGGTGCCCTCGGCGGGAATCTCCTGGGCGACGGTGAGGAACTCGCGGGCCTGGCTGTAGGGGAGCGAGTAGGCGAGGATGCTGTCCTGGGTGTAGGTGGTAAAGGAGTTTTGGGTGGCCGGGAGGGTGGTGATGGAGAGGTTCTGCGGGGCCGGGACGGCCTTGGCGAGGGGTGCGACGCCGACAGACTCGGCGGAGAGAGTATCGGGAAAGACAAAGGTCAAGAGGGCGAGGTGGTCAGACTGGGTAGTGCTCTGGGCACCAGCCTCGACGCTCTGCCACTTCCATGCCGTCTCGGGGCCGGCAAAGAGCTGGCGGCTGCCCTCGGTCAGGGAGGACCAGTCGGCTTTGCTAACGGTGGCGGTCCGCTCGAACAAGCGCTCTTGAATCAGGCCAACATAGGAGGAGCTGGCGAGGACGGCGATGAGGACAATGGTGTGGATGGGGTGGGAGCCTGCCAGTCGGCTTAGGCAGTGTAGAAAGGGCGTAATGGTCTTGGTTGCCCAGGTCGGGGGGGTGGATTTGGCAGGGCCGGCGGTCTCGCCGCGGAACCGCATGGGAAGAAAGTTCATCTCGACGGTATCTGAAAAGGTGACTCGGCGGTTCGGTTTACGACATTTGCGAGGGCGCGGGGGTCGGAGATGGGTCCTAGGCGGGGTGTAAGTAATTGCTGGCGAACGGGGCAGCTCCATGAGAGTGGCAGGACCTGTCCATGGGGACGGTCTGGGAATAGCAGCAAAAGAGTAGCAAAAGAACGGGAAAAGAAGAAGAAAGAAGAAAGAAGAAAGAAGAAAGAAGAAAGAAGAAAAAAGAAAAAAGAAAAAAGAAGGGATCGTGGGCGGTCTGGGTTCGGTATTAAGCTTACCTGAGATGGCGTGGCTAGTGACGTCCAGCTTTGTGGTGGTGAGCAGGATCGTGTGGCGTCAGCGCAATAGCTCAGCGGCAGCGGCAGGCAGGGTATGATTGATCGTTTGATGCTGGGACGGCTGCGAGTGATGACAAACTTCAACGCCGGTTATGTCGATGTGGATGTCGGGCTAAGTTTCTTCTTTGTTGAGTGTAACAGGTTTGCAGGAACAATAGCAGCGGATGCAGTAGGATGCACCAAGCGTCAATTGGATGGGCGTGTAGCAACACAATTGGAGGGCAAGTCGGTGGCGGATCGGAGCAAACACCACTGTACAGACAAGAGTCAATCGTCGAGCACGCTGCAATCGTTATCAATCTGTCGACCGCAAGCTGCTGTCGGTGGTAAAAAGAAGGACAAGAGCCGGTCTGATTCCCCTCAGGGTTTGGAGATGAAGGCGGTATGGGAAGGAAAGAAAAAAAGGAAAGCCCCAGTAAATAGTAACTTGGTCATAGATAGACTGGCTATGATGGAGAAGGGACCCGAGACGAGCCAGTGATAAGGACGATCCCCTGGCGAGATTCGAATTGCGGGTCCGAGAGTTGGGTAGCGCGTGAATAGTAAAAGAAAAAGATGGAACCAAAAAAGAAGATAAAAAATTTGAACGATGCCGAATTGTCGATGCGAATGCGCTCGCTAATACGCTTTGGTTCAGTCCTTGGTTTGTTAGTGTGTCGGCTCCAGTAGCAGGTGCTGTGCCACAGAAAAGTACCCCCTTAGCAATAGAGTGCCTGTTGTTACTGCCGTATTACTGTCATCATTACTGTCTGCTGCTACGCCGGTACCTAGGCCCCGTCGGCGAATACGCAGGCCTGATAGCCGGTGTTCGTCCGCGACAAGCCTCATGCACAATTCTCGCCCGGCCTGTGCTAGCACCATCTCTATACGCAGCCAATTGGCGACTCTACCGTTGAGACAGGGCCCCACTGATGCAGGGAAAGCAAGAAAATAGCAGGGAAAAGGCAGTGAAAAATTGGTGAAAAAATAAAATGGCTGGCTAGGGGGCGGCCCCCAGCCTTGTTGCGGTGAGGCCACAGGCGATTGGGTACCTGAGCTGCTACCCGGGGCTGCCAACTGGCACTGCTCCAGCGGCATTAAGTACACGCTAGCCAAAGTACTACTAACCAAAGTACTAACAAAAAATATAGGGGTTCGTTATACGCCGTACATTTTGCGAATACGCATACGCATGCCCCATTGCCGAACGGATCATTCCGTGTCCAGCAGCAGCATCATACAAACGCAATCTTGGGCGATCCCAATTCGCACTGCCACGTTTAAAACTTGATTCCATCATCAATGATTGCAATTTTATTAACTTCAATTCACGAAATCAGCTGCGTTAAATAATAATACTGCGCGTAAATCTTGCCGCCTCGTCACGCTGGGTATGATCGCCACGCAATAACTGCACTTTTCCCCAACAAAAATGTGGTAGTAGATGCCACAAGCTCAATGCTGAAACAGCCCTCCGCGCATTCGAAAAAAAGGAAAGAAAAACAAAATGCGCCAAAATCATAAGTATGCTTCGGAAAAAATCATAAGATCAGCGGCAAGCGACATCATATCATCGTACCCTTGCTATGCAGCTGGTAGTTCGACACTCGACACTGCCGGGTAGCCACCTCGTTGCATCCCGCCGCTCTCTGCCTCCGCACCGGCTGCAACCACCCCCGGCGGCGGGCCATTGGGCCGACTACTATCACCACTACCTCCGCCGCCACTCGTTGCTGACGGCGTCGTCGTCGTCGTCGTCTGCCGCAGCTGGGGCTGTGCCAGCATCCTGCACCTGTCTTCCTGCTGCAGCTTCTTGGTCGTGATGCGATCGGGGTAGTTGCGCAGGAACATGTTGGTAAAGTGTGTCCCGTAGTGGATGCCATCCTCCGCCGCACTCTGCTTACTCCGGCCCTCGTACCCCGGCAGCGGCTTCAGCACCGACGAAAAGTTGGGCTCGTGAAAATACGCGAATGCGAAGCGCTCGCGTGTGTTGAGGCCGACCTTGTGTGGCGTCGACTTGAGATGGCTATTTGTCATGTACTGCATCATGTCGCCTACAGTGGAAAGTCAGCTTGCCGTGCAGCATGCAAATCTTATTCGTTGCTTACCCGGAAATACGGTAAAGACACCGGGAACTGGCGGCACATAGACCCAGCCGGAATCATTCTCGCGGAGACCGGCCGCGCTCTTTTCCCAGTTGGCAAAGTGTTCGCCTTGGTGTGGCGGTCGGACAAAGAGACCTGCTTACGCATTTAGAACCAAAAAACGCCGAGACTTTATTTGACAGTTATCCGCGTACCACCGACATCATCTTGGGCAGCCATGACCAACAGCCCGTAATCTGTATGGGACCCGATCCCACGGCCCTTTTTGCCCTTGCCGTTTGTTCGGTCTCGATGGGGGAATCTGGAAATTTACACATTAGCCAAACAAACAGACAACAGACAACACCCCCCCTTATGGTACTCTTGTCTTATCGCCCGACATACCGTAAAACTCGCATATGGTGCCACCCGTCCTCGGTATACCGCTTCAGTGAGCCCTCCGGCACATTGAGCCCCAGCTCAACCAGCGAGAGCAGCTCGTCGCCGCTCCTCGACAAGTCGTCCATGTACGCCGTCATGTGCGTCTTCATCTCCGCGCTCGGCCACGGACACGGCCCATGACACGGCCACTTGCTCACCACCCGCCGATCGTCAGCCGGCAGGTCCTTGGTCACGGTGAAAATCTCCGAGTAGTCCGCCACCCCGTCCGTAATCTCCTCCCCCGAGGCAATGTACCCAGAGTAGCTGTGCGCGTCCACGCACGCCCGCTTATCGGCGGCGGCGCTGCGCTGGAAGAAGTGCCGGCTCGCCGCGTTGGCGTTGTGGTAGATGCGCTGCTGCTCGGGCGACATGGCCACCTGGAAGATGCCGTCGCGCCGCCACGCCGCAATCATGGCCCGCGCCATGGACCGGTCAAAGACGGAGCCGGTAATCTTGGCCGGCAGGCAAAATGTGTCTAGACGGCCCACGCGAGCGGTGAAGCCAGGCGGCATGGTGCCGGCGGCCGTAGTGGGAGTAGGTGTAGATGTAGTGGCCATCATGACCCTCGTGGCGGCCGCCTTGCCACCACCAGACAGCAACGTCTGGGTGCGTCCTACCAGAGATGGCATTGTGTATACAAGCAATATATAGATGTGTAGATGTGTATTATATAAATGTAAAGATTGATTAAAGGATTCAATGTGAGGGTAAAAAAGTGACAGAGATTAAGAATGTAATGCAATTCAAGTTCAAAAACATGAATCTCATGTAGAGAAAGTGCTGCATTCAAATACCATTTCTTGCATCTTGTGGCTCGGCATCTGCACAGCCCAGGTGACCACGGAACTTGCCACAAAATGTGCAACGCGTCCCCTAGCTTACCGGTAACAACGCCTAAATGAATGAGAAAAAATCTAGACTTTACAAAACCTGCAAATCATCACGATTATATGCTGTCGTACCCATAAACCATGGACGTCCAGCCAATGGTTTCCCTCGACTGACAGGTTGGGAGGGTGGGGAGACCCTGTGAGACCATCGTTTTTCCTGCATGAAAAAAAAAGAGGCCTACCCTGATCGGCAAAGCCTACCCTGATGAGCATCAATTTTGTGAAACGGGGTCTACTGCCGTCCGAGTATCACCTTTATTTCCCGAAAAACGTCGCCCTTGTAGTATATGAATGGCCCTGTTTCCCTCGGAAACCTTGCTTGTTGTAGCTCTTTACACCACGCACACCACCTACACCACGCGGGCCGACATTACTCGAGCCGGGATTTTTGCTTCCCAACAGCATACTCTTTATTGAACATCTTTATTGAACATGTTCATTTTATTGAATCAATAACGAGAAACCAGTTTCAGATACACGTCGTTTCCGTGAAGCGGTCTGGAAGCGAGATACGTGCCTGGCGGAATGCCATGTCCTTGGCCTTTCATATAATTCAATGCAATATTATTCAGCTCCCATCTATTTTAATCTATTTTGATTAACATGGCTGTCACATCTACCCGAGTGCCACCGACATGATGCTTCACTAGTCCCCTCTGCTGAAGAAAATGTGGCTTGTTGTAGGATTTCGCCCGCGGGAGATCGTCGAATGCACAAACATGCGGTGTAAGAAATGTGTGGCAATCCACCCCATATCACAAAACCGCTCCCAGCAAATCCCCCATTCTCAAATGGCTTTCTCAACTTTCCGCTGAAAAATATATATAGAATAATAAGAGAGAACACGTATTAATGGGGACCATACCACCCTCCCCCCTCTCTTCCGGTTGTACCATGAAGTCTTTTGTGACCAAAAAAAATCATGTACTGCTCAAGGCTGCGTTGTACATGAGACGAAATGTTTGCCACCACGAACGACCCTCCACGCTAAAAGATGGGTGCGCCACGACCGGTCTCGCCATATGGGGATTGCAAATTGCGATTATTGGAACGATCCGCAGCAGCGACATCCCCTTACCCTCCCGAGGGGACGTGGTATCAAGGTATGGAACCCAAACGCTTCCGAGGGTTCGGACGGTTCGTCTAGTACCGAGTCAGCAAGGAGCAAACAACGTCTCAAAAACATGCCCATACAATTGCCCCATCAACGACACAATGGCCTGGGGAACCGAATCGTCGCTATGCTACCAAGCCCAGTCACCCGTGACCCGTTTTCAAGAGAGATTCGCATCCATTACAACCAGTCTTTCTGCAAAAGATGCATTGGGAAAAACATGAGAAAGTACAAGGGTTTCAAGGGTTCACATTGTTTGCTAAGCTAGTACGGGAGGATTCCTTGGCCGTTGGGACAGTTTGTTTCCTCTCATATTGGGGATATTTTCGCCTCGTGAAACAGCAAAATGGCGGTATTTTTAATACAGAAAAATGTACATTACTGCAGTCCTTCATCAGCCCCGTAGACGGCCTGCCGAGGGGAGGCGGGAATGGACCACGCTCTAGTTCCTTCGTGGCGTACATGTGATATGCGACTGAATTGACACTTGCCAGCGCACCACCCACCGGAGCAAGGGTTTTTTTCTTGTGCCAAAGGGTTCTCCGTTACGCAAATCTTGCATTTTTGGACGATTTCTTCCTGCTCGTCGTCTTCTTCTTCATGGGAATCTGCGACAGTGGGTGGCCGAGAATGGCAGACGAGGATGCCGACGCGGACAGCTAGCCCTCATCCTCATCACTGGTGGCGTCAATGTTGGCCTTGTCCGACTTGTCCTTCTTCTGCTTCTTCACGGCTACGGGAGAGACGGCCGTGGCATCTTCCGACGCGTCGACGAGCTTTCCCATCTCGCGAAGCTTGTTATTGATTGATGGCACGAGCTTCAGCAGAGTGGCGTACTGCTCTGGAGAGAGGGAGATGCCCTGGGCAGAATTAGTTTATTATTTGAACAATTTTTTTTTATAAAAAAAGAAATTAATGAAACAATTGGACTAGTTACCTTTTTACCCGGGAGCATTTTACCATCCTTTTCGTAATACTCTCGAATGTTAATCAGACAGGTATTCTTAAACTGGGACACGCCAACGCGGCGTTTGCTGGTGAGCTGTGGCGGGTCAGCGTTAGTTGAGGTTACACGCCTGGTTATATCTGGACAACTTGCCTCCCAGTAAGCATTGCCGTCGTCGTCTTTGCCCGCAGGAGAGACTAGACCGGAGCTAGTCTTGGTCTTTTTGGCAGCCTTGTGAGCGATCTCGGTGTCGCTGGCCGACGACACACTGGCGCGTCGCTTGACCATGGCAGGAGGATCTTGGATTGGCGTATATGCAAAGGACGGCGTGTGCAGTGTGCAGTTTTCTTATATTGCCCCTTGTAGGATTCAGTTACCGTGATGGAGATGACTCAGTCGGCTGATTGGCTGTGTTGGTGAGTCGTTGTGAATGTAAGGTGAGATGAACGACGCGCTGCCAGGTGTTGGGTGAAGGCATTTAGCGGACGCGTGCCCCCAGTAAGCCTATTTAACTTTTAATAAGGGACCGACACTGCCAAACGCTACATTGACGCCAGCGCACGTGATCATCCTTTTTGGCAGCTGGCTCATCTTCTACAGGGTCTGCAGGCAAACAAAAAAGCCAGATAAACAGACTCAATCCGTCTGTGTTTAATCCCATCAATAGATTGATGCCGTCGAATATGCACATGCCCTTTTACGCACCTCAACCGCTACGGCCTATACATCACGGCCTCTAGATGGAGCCACCAAGACACAACTACGGCCCGGCATTGAGCTAGCATCAGGGGTGGCCCGATTTATGCCTTAATTGGTACACTATCCACTGTTTCCCCCCTGAGAGGTCTCCCCGGCCTCAAGCAATCTAAATTTGGATTTATTACGCAGCCTAGGAGCTCCAAATTTTTGAACAAGGGAGGTCTGCGACAAGGTTCTCGCCCGGCCCCCATTCGTCTTCTATTGTCGCAGCCCTTCCCTATCGCTCGGCGGCCATCTTTCGCTTTCATCCTTGACATGCTGTCGACAGGTCGCATTTTACCAACGTATTTGCCAGTACGCACTCCGCTAATCCTGGAGCTTTCCTACAACGACGCGACGTCGTGACGTACTCCGATGGCCGACGCCGCCGAGCCTGCGCAGGGTCTCGAAGCCCCTCCTCGCCATGGTGCAGACCCTGCCACCCCCGACGCCAGCGAACCGCTCTTGTCGGAATTCGAAAAACCAGAAAAACCAGAAATCCAAGAAAAGCAGAATGCAGCTGCTGAATCTATAGCAGAGCAGACAAAGGCCGACTTGCCGGAGCCGGCGGGACCGGGTAGTAATAGCCAGTCTGCAGCGCTAACAAGAATCATGGAGTTCCTCGCAAAAGCGTCCCCCGCGACACTTGCCGGCATTGCTGTTGGCTTTGCGGGCGTAACGTATGCCGTGCTTGGCCAGCTTGGTCTACTCGTCATTGGCGCTGTTGGCGGTGCCGCAGCTTTTGCTGTCTTGGAAGGTCGCAATCCAGACATTGCTCGAACAGTTCGAGGTGAAAAAGGCCCGGATGCGCTGGAACGCATTTGGACCGATTTACAGACCGTCAAGCTGTCAGAAAACGAACCCGAGGACGACGGTCCGGATAATGTCATTTTCAAAGCTTTCGACGACTTTCGACCGGAAACGCGAGACGCTCTTGGAGGGCTTGTCGATGCCATTATAAAAGACTACGTCAAATGGTGGTACTCTCCCATCATTCCCACAGACCACTCCTTCCCTCTTGCTTGTCGCAAGACCCTTACCGCATATATCCTCGGCGTTTCGAACCACATGGCTAGAAAACGGCCAGCCGACGCCTTTCTCGATCTATTGACCAACTCTTCTTCCATCGCCATTGCCTTCATGGCAGAGCTTGCCTCTGCCTTTGCCGACGTGCCCGCCGACTCCACCATGACAGCTGTCGATGCCGTTTACATGTATCTTGCGGATAATCCCGACTCACGCCTGGCCAATCTGCTCAACCAGAAGCAGCAGGCGGCCAAATTCAAAATGGTATCCGAGGATCTGTTGGCGTTCATGGAACCCAGTGCCTACAACTGTGACCCAGCGCGTGCACTTCTCCGAGAAGTTCTCGCAAACACAGTGTTGGAGAATTTATTGCAAACCTGCAGCAAGCCAGAGTGGATCAATGGCTGGATTGTCTATCTTTTGGAGGCCGGAGAGCCCGACATCAACCAGGCCATTGACGTCGGCATGCAAACCGCTCGAGATACTGCCAATAATATTTTTGCCGATATTGACGGAAATGTTGGCAACATTGGCATCGCAAAGCCCGCCAGTCGCTCCTCTGGAGAACTTGAACGAGGTAGACGAAAGGAGATCCAGACGCATAGAAAGCGACTAAGCAAAGCCGATGAAGAGGTCGAGGTCGCAATTGAAGAGATGAAGAGAATGAGTGGAATGATGGAACATGACAACGAGAGCAGACAATCAATTACCAACGATTCGTTACCACCCTCCAAGAAAAGTATGGATCTGTTCTCTGCGGAAGGAACTGCTTCGAACCGAACTGTCGGCACCAATGCGCAAAACTCAACACCACCCTTGGCTCAAGGCCGCTCTTCTCCCTTTGGAACTACTTCTATTGATGGTGCAAGTGAACCTGCATTCACCCCCATCACGCCTCGTTCTACAATGGAAACCTCCAGCCCAAACTCGTCATCACCAAAGTCGGGAAGTCGAGATAGCCAGCAGTTTACAAGCTTCGAACAGATTGTGCCGCCGGCAGAGCCCGAACAAGAGGAAGATGCTCCACGCAAGGCGCCCCTCACGCTTCACAATGCATCGTTTACGCTTCATGATGACGCCACAGGTGATACCGCCAAAATTCGCAGCAAGCCAAATTGGGACTACTTGATCCAAGTTGAGCCATCGTCTTCTTCTCACTCTGGTTGGATGATTGTGAGACGATACTCTGATTTTGAGACACTGCACGAAATCTTGCGAAGAATCGCCACAGTCTCTGGCGCCACAGCGTTTACAGAGCTGCACAAAGAGCTGCCGAGCTGGAAGTTGCATAACAGAGAGTCGCTACGCGGCGAGCTTGAGCGCTATCTGCGCGATGCTTGCTGGTATCAGTCTCTGGCGGAGAGCGAAGGTATGAAGCGATTCCTGGAAAAGTCACAGGGGCACACGCATGGAAACAGCAAATCCTTTGCCTGGGAGAGTGTAGGCAAAAATATGCTCGACGTTCTCGCCATTGCGCCCAAGGGTGCAATGGAGGGCGGCAAGACCTTTGTGGACGGCGTCACTGGTGTATTTGGCAACTTTCCCGGCATCGGCAAGAAAGCACCAAGCCAGTCTGTCGACTTGACACCGAATAGCAAACGACTGTCGCTGTCTACCCCGGTTCGTACGGATACCATGAGGTCATCGCCTGCCAGATCAGAGCGTGGCAGTATCGACAGCCAGCGCTCATCCGTCGTCTCTACACAGCCTGGCAGGATGCCCATGATGGAGCGTCGGCCAAGCTTGCAGTTCCAGGGAGATGGAGACGGTGACATGGTACGGGTCGGGCGGT
Source organism: Zarea fungicola (assembly GCA_900169235.1). Lineage (NCBI taxonomy): Eukaryota > Fungi > Ascomycota > Sordariomycetes > Hypocreales > Cordycipitaceae > Zarea > Zarea fungicola. The sequence goes on from FWCC01000056.1 coordinate 25,875, forward strand.
CGGAGCGCATGGACTCGACTGCATCGGCGTCGGTCAGTGCCCGGCCGAGTAGAGAGCACAGCCGAGCCTCGAGCCTGGCACCACCGATGCGCTCCCCCTCATCCATCAGCCTCGAGTACGTCAAACTACCACCACCACCAGACGAGATGGCAGACGACTACGAATCTCCTATACATATGAACGAGAGGGCCCACAGCAAGAACCGCTCCATTGGCCACATGTCACAGGCATCGCTCGGCTCGACACAAGGCGCTGCCACAAACGGGAAGAAGTCTGTCGTGCGACCGACGAAGGTACACTCGAAGCTCAGCGAGGGAGAAACGAGGGTCGCCGTGGAGTTGCTGTTTGCCGTCATCAACGAAATGTACACGCTGTCGTCTGCGTGGAACATTCGCCGCACGCTGCTGACTGCCGCCAAATCATTCCTCCTCCGCCCCGGGAACCCGTCGCTCCTCACAGTGCAGACTCTGATTCAATCATCGGTGCTGGATGCCTACACGGCCGACTCGGGCATCGCGGAGCAGCTCCGCAATATTCGAGAGAATAGCATGCCGACGGAGGAGGAGCGCGCGGCCTGGCCGGCGGAACTGACGACGGAAGAAAAGGAGCAGCTGGCCGCCAAGGCGCGCAAGCTGCTCATCCAGAGCGGCGTCCCGACGGCGCTCATGGGTGTCATGGGCCAGGCCGCCACGGGCGAGGCCCTGGGAAGAGTCTTTGACTGTCTCCAGATTGAAGAGGTGGCGAGAGGTCTCATTTTCGGCTTAATTCTGCAGGGCGTCAGGGTGCTCACCCACTAGATGGCCATGTGGTCCTCTTGTTGATTACGAACTACGACACAACGAATTACTGATGGCGCAGTTGTTATTTTGCTGTCTTTTGCATTTTTGGGAGTTTTCATGACATGATGCTAATACGCAAGACCCTACATTCAAAGGGCGTGTGGAACAGCACGGGAGAATTGAAAGTAAATTGCGCGAGTACCTCGGAACGAGTTTCTGTTCCAGGCGCAAGTATTTGGGATTGGAGTCAATTGGGCAATGCTATGTCTTGAATGAAGCTCGGTATAGATGTCATGGCAGGCTGGGCCGCGATGAACTGCTGGGAAACCAGCCACCCGGAGCCCGTCGATTGTATTCACTGCATTGGTACTCTAATTCTTTTTATTTCTCTTTGTTTCTACTTGGACTAATGAATTGTAATACATTATCATTCTTAGAAGAATTCATATACTAATTCTATTCAACTATGTACTTTTGGCCTGATTCCCCCAGAACAGATATCGGAACTGAATCGTTTATTCTTTCTTACGTCCAATAATATTAATGGGGCTGGATTTATTCTTCCCTCGTTAAACGACCCGGTTTAGAGGAGCGACATGCTAACCGAGCAAATATTAATGTCGAAAGGATGGAGACCTGCAGTGAAGTGGAACAGGTGGAAAATGTGTACCGACGGCGCATATCAGTGTCGACTCCTCCTTAGAGTTGAGCTGGTTAGGGAGCTCTCCATTCTCTGTAAACTTGGAGTGATTTAATTCCATTGATACTAATATTATAAGCTATAACGGCAGAGAACATGGATTGATGTCCGTCCTCGGCACTGGACCGCACCACTGTGTCTTAAACATGGCCAGCAGTGCGGCGGAGACGGCAAGGGGTGTCGGTGGGTAGTGGATTGATAGCACAGATCAACATATGGTTCGTGAAAGGCGGCATTGTACAGAAAAAAATGGATTGCAGAAGGGGTAGGTAGTTGGTAGTTTACCCCGGATTGTCTTGCTATTTCCAGTGTCCACATGCAATACACCCCCTCCCCGGCGGGCGTTCCTGTCATTGCCGATGCTCTGCAGACACCCGCGGGACACCCACTGTGCCTCCTTGACGCAGTTGTAAGAAACTCCATCCTTTGAGTAGTTTTTCTGTCTGTATTGTCGGCTGTTAGAGACGTGCCGAAATAGCGGTGTCAACGTCGACCCAAGACAGAGGCTCGGTAGATACACAGTCCGGTTGATCCTCTGCATTCTCACGGCGCAGCAGTTAATATATTCCGATAAAAGTTTGGAGTGTGTGTAACTGCCGGAGTATTTGTATTACATGATTCAATTCGTTATATACCGATCAATATACCTGCGGCCTCTCCACGCCTCCCACGTTTTTGACGTCTCATATTTCTGCGCCGCCAAGCAGACCCCGTTTTGGACGAAGCAATGACACAAATTAAAATAAATTGCTGCCAATATTAAAGCCTCTAATATTGGACAAGGAATAGAGCTGAAAATGTGTATACATCGAATCTAGACAGCGGGGTAGCACATGACGTCTCGTGATTTGAGTACCAGAACCCTTTTCTACGATGTTTTGCGCCTCTTTCCTGCATATTCATCGCCCTTTGCTGTGCGGCAGTCATTCTTTTCAAATCCTCATGGTAGCGGTAGCCACGGCTTCCACCATGCCGGCATTTCCTGCATTCCATGTCATAAAAAACCCCGCCAATCCGTGAAAGCGAGATGCACGGCGCGCCATCTACCCGGTTCCATGTCTGGTTCAGGCTCGGCGAGATGATCTGTAGTTTTCCATACCCCACGCCCTGGGCTGTGTTAATGCAGGGGGAATCATTAACATGCACCCGGCTGCTTTGTCTGCCATGATAAGAAGTGTATACAACTCAAACTCCAATGTTGGTAAGTGCGTGCCGCTGTTTTTGGCCGCGGCGTCCAAACCTGCATCAATGGGTATCAGCTGAGCCTGCTTCCCCAGGTTCGAAAGCCTGGGTTTTTTTAGGTGCCGCAGAGCCACGCGTGCCACGTTGGGCGTGCATGCATGTGCCTGGCATGATCTGCGCCGCAGCCACACGTCTATAATAAAGGACCAATTAATGTGTACGTGCGCTGGATTGAAACTGGAGGGGAACAAAAGCGTGAGGCGGGTGAATGAACGACTTGGAAATGCAATGATTATCCTTGCACACCGACGGAGGTCGCTCCTATTATAAACTAGTTTGGCTTGTTCTAACCGCTTTCCGTAGCCATCGTATGTTTTTATCGTGGGGCCGTGGTATCTTTCGTGGGGTACAAGATAGTCGGGCGAGATGGTAGTGAGCCATGTACTTTAAGGAAGAGAGTCGCTTGGCAGCCGAGGGAAGAAAGTCCCCAATCTTATGATGCCATGTCTGGTATCAAGAGCTATTATTGCGGACCGGACCGATAGATGGTAATATTTCAAATCACAAATGTATATTTCGGACTTCTTTCTTTTCACGTCCCATCATCTACATCTATTGCGTCCGGGCTGTAGATCAAGGCTCGGCCGAGGGGGACCCGGACCCTGAAATGCCCGCAACTCTTTCAGGTGACCATTTTAGATATCGTATTCCAATCAAGACTGCAGCTCTTACAAGCTCAGGACGTAAAAAGTTCAGACGAACGATGCCTAAACTCTCCAGTCAGTATTAACTAGCATGCAATATTCCAGACAGTTCACTTACAAGAGCCGGAACTTGCCATGCTCTACTCAGATCCACCATCCCCGCTCCGCGCCGTTACATTTTCCACTTTTGCCTTCTTGTCGCCTTGACGGCATCTTGCGGTCAAGGCTGTACTTTGCGCCGAACAGCATCGGATCTCTCCACACCTGTGAATAGAACGAGGATGGACGCTAAAACGAGTTGAGCTGCCACATCCTTTTTGTCATGATGCCGTGCATGTAGTCGACGACCATTTTGTTTCAGGTCAAATGGGACAAGTGCACCCCCTTCAACTGCCATCCATCTAGTTTAGGGCATGATAATAGAAATAAAAAAAAAGAAAACTGGCTTATTTAGTTATTTGTTATTTAATGTGGGAACAGCTCAATGGACCGACGAGGCTTGTCCTCATACACTGTCTGTCGAGGGCAGTGGTAAATTTCGCTTATTTTTGAAAAAGCGTTAATAGAGCAAAGTTGATGAAGAGAATAAGAGAGTATTGTGCCTCTTATATTCCCTTTTGCGTTAGCAATAGAAGATATTTTCAACGTTGACAGGGCTCCCTGGCAAATTGCTCAAGTCCCTTGTCTAGACTAAAAAGATGTGCATTTTTACATACCAACCCACATTACTGTAAATAATTAATTAAATAAATAAACGTGGTTTTTTTTTTCAATTAAAATACCAGAGTCTTTAACCATTTTCTGTCCATAGGCTTCCCGATCCAGCGGCGTAGGATTCTATCCTGGGTGGCTTTGTCCAAGTTGGTCCATGCGAGGCTCACCTCCGCCCACCTGAAAGTGGCGACGGTTTTATATTACATGCATAACCGATGCAGTAGCGATAAATGGACAAGCCGAGCAAAAGCAAAGAAGAGTAAAAATACCAAGAAAAAAGTTTCTGTAAGCTGGGCATCATTACGACAAGTACACTTGAAAGTAAGACCAGACCAAGTATTATAAAATATCTTTATATATTTCCTCCCTCTAGCCATGTATTAAGTAAATATAAAAGGAAAAATAAAACTGCTAAAGGAAATTTGCGTAATGAGAGTAAAACAAATGGGGTATCTTGGGACCGTTCAAAAAATAATAAGCCGTTGGGTCTCTGATATTTCCGCACTTCGTTGAGACGTAAAAATAGCAAAACATCCAAAATGTCAAGTATCATTATCATCAAATTATTTCTCCGTATACTCGTTCTCTTTGTTGTCTTTCTAGGGCTTGAAGACGGCACTGGTCAGTAACATCTGTACTTCCGGCGTCGACCACTTTTTGGGCGGGCTGCTGGCCTCCAGCACCAGCAGCGGCGCCGGCGTCGTGGAAGCAGTCGAGCCCACGCTCCTCATGCTCGCTGCGTCTCCATTCAGCATCTCGTGGCTTCGCTTCCTTGCCTGCTCGGTGAGGGTCTCCTGCGAGGCACCACCCAGCATGCTGCTGGCGTCCTCGTCGCCGTTGCCGAGACGGGATATCTCGTCCTCGACGTCGGCTAGGAGGGCGTAGAGGTCGTCGCCCGCATAGATGCGGATGCTCTCCACGCCGGGCCGCCCCTTGATGGTCGCGTCGCTCGTGGAGCGGCTCAGATCCTGGCCGGCGGTGGCCTGCGCCTCAATCAGAGGCTGCTCCAGGATGGTGCTGGGCACTTGGGCCACCACCCGCTGCGGCGAGGGCGAGCTGCTGCCCGTGCGGCGCGGCGATGATGATGTGATGAGGGTCTGCTTCGTTGGGCTCCTCGGTGGGGTGGATACATCCTGCATCATCATCCTGCAGGACGAGCTCGTGGCACCACCACCGCCACCACCGCCACCATGTTGTGCCTGGTAGGGGGACGCCACCACCGTTGTGCTGATGCTGCTGCCGTTGGTGCAGTCAGGTACGGGCAGGATGGCGGCCGCGGCGACGTGCTCCAGCAGCTTCTGGCGAACCCTGGTCCGGCGGTTCTCAGCCTGCTCCAGCTTGGTCACCCAGTCGTCAATGGACGAGTCCAGCTCGGCGAGGGCCTCTTCCTGCTTGAGCATGGAGTCGTGGCTAAACTTGGCGACGCGGGGGGAGCGCAGGTATTGGCAGATGCGTGAGTGTAGATTGCGGCGACCGGCGCGGAGGGAAGTGTATGTGCGGCGTAGGTACTCTGTTCTGTCATCAAGCTGGCGGAGTTCCTTTTGTAGCCAGTTAGTATGTACACAAAATTTAATTGACTAGATATGGGAACTTGTCGTACCTTGGAGAGCGCTTCAACATCCTCGACTCTCAACACTTCAAATCGCTCTGCTTGCCCCAAGGCTTGCTTGTGGAGCGCAGTGACATCGTTGGCATTGAGCTTTCCAATCGCTTCGGCGGGCTTGAATCCCCATGGGAGTTCCTCGAAAGCCCGGCGCTCCGAGCTTTTCGTCTGCTGTGCCTCCGTCGTCTTGATCGGCTTGCAGGCTTCCGGTCGCTTTCGTGGTCTGCCTCTATCCATGATGCTCATGGTGGAGGACTCCGAGGCCCCTCTTCTGTGGCCCATTGCGCTTGCACTTCGGGTGCCTTCGTCGTGTGTAGTCATCGGTCCTTCCCAGGGATGGGGAGAGACTCTATAGTCGATATGAGGAGCAGATATGGGTGTGGGAAGAGAAGAAGAAAAGGTTTCTGGCGTCGTCACATTGGATCGAGAGTTGTACAGGTCAGGAGTGGAAGCGGGTGTCAAGCGACCCAGGCTCGGAGTGCTCGTTTCGAATCGTCCGTATCGCTGGGAATCTGCAGGCGGCGTGCTTCCAGACCGAAGCTGGCTGCTGGAATGCTTCGACTGCAGTCTGGGGATGGGGGCGTTTGTGGAGGGAATGACAAGAGGAGTCAGCTTTCTCGACGACAGCAATGAATCTGTGCCGTCTAGTTCATGCATATCATCTAGAACCATGTTTAGGTCTGGCGTTCTCATTGTCGCTCTTAGAATGTGCTCGATTGGTCCATAAAATCTCCCACTACCATTTGGAGCGCTCGATGATCTCTCATGAAGTGGCGGACGGCCAGGTATTGTAGCTACTGCAGTGTCAGCAGGGTCAGCCAGCGAAAGGACAGGGCGTACATACGAGAGTCCATTGAAATTTCCTGTACTGTAGTCATTGGCCCCAGTTCCGGGACGCTCACTTTGCGACGCCTGACCAGATTGTTCTGATTCAGTCGAATGCGGATTCCTGCCAAAGAAGTGACCTTTGGGGTCGCCTCGGCAGCAGGCTGGGGGACGGGCAATGCTTTGTTTGTGTTGGGTGCATTGGGAACTGGCAATGGCTTATCCTTGGGAAACAGCTGATAGCGTTGCGGCTGCTCTGCCTGTGCCGCCTTGAGGGCAGCAAAAGACTTGCCGCTGTGCTTTGGTGGTGAAGCCGGCTGTACAGATTGCATGTTAGTGGTAGTTGGCATACAGCAAACGAATGTGTGGTGGTGGTGCTCACGCAGTAAAATGTTCCGAGTGTGGGCGACGAAGGCTTTGATATAGTAGCAGACTCGACCGGAGTCATGCAATTGGCAATGTGCGCCATACCTGCAGCAGCACAGATGCAAACTATATGCTAAAAGTGGCGTGCGATAATAAGAAACACTGGTGCTCGGACGGGTGACTTGGGATCGTTTTATGTTTGGCGTTTGACAGTAGTGAAGAACAGTGACGAGCTTTTCAGGGCCAAATTGAGCAGCGCCCGTCCGTATATGTGAGCAAACGTATGGAAAGGTTTCATGAGAGCCACACGTTTATGATATATACAATCAAGAGCCAAGGGAACGGGCGGTGGAGCGCGCGGACCATGGCAATGGGACTCGACCTGAGCATGGCTATGGAGCCCGTGGAGCAGCAACGTCTCAGGGACAAGGCGAACCAGGCAAGGGGGTGACAAAAAAA